>OX424505.1:23147500-23747500 GCA_949152395.1 Agrochola litura
AAACAGTAATTAGTCGAACTCTGTTCTTAGAATTTCAGTTCAACGAAAATGAATCGAAATTCGAAGAATTCTCGCTTTGCTTTAATTGACATGAAATGGTTTTGCGGTTCCTATCAAAAGCACACACAGTGTACGTCATCTTTGATATGGCAATATAACCAAAGGATTGTGGTCAGCTGAAACAATGGAGGTATTCGTAACACTATGTACTAGAACGAACCTATGTATTGTTTTAAATATCATCTAATTATGATATCTTTGTGCGCAAATACAGTGCACCTGCCATGTTACCTGTCCACCGTCCTCAGTTCCTTCGGGTACGGAATCCTAAAAAAGAATCAGTTCTATATGTGCGACGCATCGGTCTAGTTTGTTTCCAATTGGCCGCTGGAGCTCACTTATTGGCAATTAGACCCGGATTCGATTCGCTGCCCTTTTGTATCCGGTTGTATAGAGCAAGCGTATCGGGCTACGGCTTGTTAAACCTGTAACCTTAGTACTTACCCATAATGATCACGCTAATTTAGTTAAAGTTGTGGCATGAGGATGCAAGCAAAAGTATGTTGTATAACAAAAAAAAAATAACAACTTTCTTCTAAAAAAAACACTACATAGTGAAAAATTACTTTAATTTCGGAAGTCGGTGTCTTTGGTTTAGAATTTTCATTTTTTTTCAACGACTTCCGTCGGAAACAAAGATAGTCGGTTATAAACCTGGCTAGCAACAGTGTGATTTCAATTTCAGTGTGTTCTTTTTCTTGTTTTGATGAAAAATAAGCAAAGACATACGACAGTGTACTAAAATATTAAATGCTGTGGAATTAGCTTGCAAGTTGAAATGGTGATGGGCAGGACATGTAGCCAGAGCCACAGATGGACGCTGGAGTGAGAGGGTTCTCCATTAGTACTCTCGCGATGCACCACGCACCCGAGGCAGTCCCAGGCGCCGGTGGGTGGTGCGATATTGTGGCCGTGACCGGCCCCACCTGGACTAGAATAGCCGAAGACAGAGAGGAATGGCAAAAGATGGAAAAGGCCTTCGCCCTTAAATGGGCACCCAATAACACTAATTGATTAAGAGATTATGTGGCAAATTTATTTTATTTTATTCAATCTATAAAAAAAAAAAAAAATAATAATAATAATGTTCTTTTCTTGTTTTGTTGATCCTGTTTGTGTACAGTAGATGAAAATTATGTGTATAACAGTGAATAAAAACGTTGTAAGAAAAACTGGACTTACTACATAGCATGTGCCAACAGCCACTGAACAAACGTGATACAAAGTTCGTTACATCTCTGAATCACAAGAGGGATTTCCATGCAGTTGTACAGTAAAAAGCTTGTATTAGGTTTTAGTGGTATGAGGAACAAAGTGTAAAGTTCACTCATCCACCATGGAAAAGGGAGGATCCTCCGACCAGACGGGTGTTAATGTCTGGCGGGCAACTGGCCATTGGTTTGAAGTCGGAATCTTGTATATATGTCGATCGTTCGGTAAACCCTAATTGCGCGATGCAGGATTTGTGTGACGTCATGTCTATGATGCGTAGTTCGTATGTGACGGTGTAACCGCTACAACGTACTGATCTACATGTTCTTCAAACGTTACAGCTTTAAATAAACACGAAATAAAACCCAAACAAACCCAACCCAAAAACACGTGAAACCGAAAGTCGACAGGAAACGCAACGAAACGTTAATCATAAATAATATATCGACGGGCCATACATCACAACTCGAACAATGGTACCTTCCACCAAGGAGTGCCAGTCCCTCCCCTTCCACCCTTTTGGTTCAGGCGTGAGTGCATGTTTTGTTCTGGAATGGACCCTTTTTTATCAGAAAGGTCCCTTTTCTTGTCAAGAGCCGCACCCTAGGAGGGTTTGGGTAAAAGCCGGATCAGTATCTATGGCGTTACTAATATGAAAATTAGGTGACTGTTGATAAGGGGTGGGTGCGTTAAAACGATGGGATCTTTACGTATAAAGGCGTTGCTCTGAAAATATTAAGTACATCTTTTTTAGGGTTCCGTATGTCGGAAAGAAAAAACGGAACCCTTATATGATCACTCATGTGTCTATCTGTCTGGCTGGCTGACTGGCTGTCTGTCAGTCTGTCTGTTCATCTGTCCCAGCCCATTTGCTCCGAATCTAATAGACCGATTAATTTGAAATTTCGTACACATATGCTGTGACCCATTCAAGGACGTCTAATGTAAACAAAAGAATTTTGAATATGGGGTTCAATTTTGGGGGCAAATAACAAAAAAATAGTTTTACAAACTGTACCATGTGACATCAAAAGAAAAGGTTATTGTGAGGATTTTAAATATGTATTTTTTATAATTTAAAAATAAACACTTCTAAAGTTATTTATTAAATAGAGGAAAATTGTCGATTCCACCTTTATCTCCGAAACTACATTAACTAAAATTTTGAAAAAAAAAAATACAGAAATAACATGGTAAATCTGCCAATATTGTGCGTACAAACTAACATTTGCAGTTAGAATGTATGAGAAAACATGTTGGACTTAACATCGTAGTTTTGAACTAGTTTGTTCTTGGGATAAATTAATTCCAACTGCGGAACCCTTCATTGTGCGTGGTTCAATACGCACTTGGCCAGTTTTTATTAAGTACCAATTGATTTAATTTAAATTAACATTCACAAAACAATTAAGATTTTATGGTTTTGCGCCTGTTAG
Organism: Agrochola litura; assembly: GCA_949152395.1. Classification (NCBI taxonomy): domain Eukaryota; kingdom Metazoa; phylum Arthropoda; class Insecta; order Lepidoptera; family Noctuidae; genus Agrochola; species Agrochola litura. Next base: position 23,150,209 of record OX424505.1, read on the forward strand.
TGTATTAGTAAACATATAAAAGTCTAGTAATATGCAATAGCAGAGCAGTGGTGGCCCAGTAATAGCCCCGACTTGCGAGTTGTAGGTCATGGGTTCGAACCCACGCTTTGTGTAATTAATTTCAGCGCCACTGTTCTCAAAACGGTGATGGAAAACATTATAAGGAAACCGGCATGTCCGGCAGAACCAACAATTCGAAGACATCTGACATCTACCAACTCGCACTGGGCTCGCTTGAGATTACGGCCCACTCCCTCTCACAGAGAGGACGCCTGTTTCCCAGCAGTGGGATCATTATAGGCTGATTATGATGAATATGCAAGACATTAAGCAATTAGGCAAGGCATTAAGTCCGCCTTTGTACCTTTTTGAGTATGAAAAGTTTAAATAAATAAATATGCAATATCAGCCCGGCTGGAATTAAATTATTAACCGCTGAATAATTAATTATCTTTCTTTCTTGATTACTTTAGAATACAAAGAGGCTACATAAATTACATTAAAATTTCTGCTCTCTAATTGAAACCGATAGCCACATAATCTCAATCAACATCAAAATATTACTGTTTATAACCATCCATTCAGCCAATCATCAGCTCAAAGTGGCGCCTCTCAAAGCTACTTGAGGGATCATTGTGGTCTCAGAGACACTTATCTGGTTTATTGCTTGACGCCAAGCACGCCATAAAATTGGATGGCACGGGTGACCCTTGCAACTTCAAAAGACATCTAAGGTTTATTTTATGGCGATCAGTAAATAATGGCTTCCTTAAATATGGTATTAGTTTTAGGCATCGTCATATTTATTGTTATTAAACTTTTATGGCCGACCAACTCAACTTTTCACCAACTGCGGATAAGATTTGGTTGACTATCTGGCCGATAAATTCTCATGTTTCAAACTTATTCTGTTCCGTTTTTAATTTATCTGGTATTATAGTATCTATTACTGCATAAAATATCTCGAAACTGTGATACAGACTAGCGATAGTTCGCAAATGGATTAATGTTTTCGATGTGTGACACTCAAAAAGATGCTGCAACCAATTTTATTATCTTTGCATAATTCTCAAGTTGCATAAAGTTCACCCACAACAAGAGAAGAGGTGCTTTAAACTTTTCTCAGTTAAAAGTAGCCTGCAAACTGCAGTATTAGCGTTCTTCTTAATTAACTCTCAGCGAGACAGTTAATTGTACCGCTCGAAAATTCTTTCCACTTTGCTGAGAAAATGGCGAAGCTATTAAGAAATGAAAAAAAGGATTCAAGTTTGTTCCCTCACCGTGAGCCGCCAGTATCATGTCGGACTTGCGTAAACGAATTTTTTTTTTATTAAAATAGTTTGAGACCCGCCCTAAATAGTGATGAGATAGCAATTTTGTAAGTTTTTTCTCGATTATAATTTAGTTTTATTCTACTTTTGACTTGAATTTTGAAATTAATATTAAACAAAAAATTCGTTCTTGTTTTTGTTCAACTTCAAGGCGAATATCGTCTAAATTAAAATTTTCTTTAAGCTGATTATCAGAATTATCGTTGGCTAGGCTGCCAAAATTAATTAACAGAATCTGACCGTTAAGAGAACAAATTAGAAGACTTCCCAGAGGATTACATTTAAATCAATGTTACTAGGATGGCACGAAATTAATTCCATGGGATTCTAAGACGACCTTTTGGACCCACTAATTGATATGGGCCAGTTACTTCATTTACATGACCACAGAAAATTAGATTGAGGACCATTAAAGTAATACCGTTTTAGTCGAATTTGGTTTACGAGAGTAAACCCACTGCCTCTGCATGAATTATTTATTCTTTGTGAATTCTGGGCTTACAACTTGATATACTGCTCAATTTGAAGCTGTAGTTTGTAATTGTGTTGTAGAAAGGCTGTGGGTTATTTTAGATATAGAAACTTTATTTCGAAATTGTTTGACAGCAGCACTATACTTTTTTGAGCTTTTATTTTGAGGTTCTGGGCTATACGTCGCTAGATGAGCCATTTATAGTACCTAAGTGTCTTTTTTGTATTTATTTTACATAAAAACAAAATTATATATATATTATAATAGTTTTTAAAATAAGCAAAGAGTAAGGCCGAGTTCAACTAGTAAAAAGTGTTCGTTCCAGTCATCCAGAGCTCCAAAAATCAGAGTACATATTTTGCACCAACCGAAGTTTGGCTGCTCACTTTTATTTATTTTTGCCAGTGTTGTGCACAGGGTATTAATAATCGCTTTATTGGATACATGTCAGCGATTTCACGATGCGAGCAATGTTTTTCAGCGAACAATTTTGTCATAAAGTGGCTGTTTTTAAGTATTCAGCATGAACTATACCTACCATATCCTCTGAAATTGAAAATGCCACGAATAGCAAATACGATATTGAGAGTTAGCTGTCTCGTATACATTCTGTATTGATGTTTGGTGCAATAAGTTTTTGCTATATTACTGTTGAATCCCTGTGTGCCCTTGAATAAAGAGATTCAAACAAAAATAGGAGAAATAAATTATTCCGACAGCAGTGGTACACTACAGTCCTTTCAAAGTTATTTAACCCAGCAGTAACCCAACAGCAACCTTTTTGTATCGAGCAGAAAGATCATTGTGATTTTGACAGTCAAAGTTGATAGTGGTGTAAAATGCTGTAAAAGAACTGTACACATCACTTAAAAAAATGACGTAAGTATTCCAAATTATGAATCTAAACTGTACACATAGGGTACCTATATTTAGTTTTATATATGCAATTCTACTCTCTTGATTCTGAATAACTCGTAAAAAGGCAGTAACTCAGATTTATGTAGTATAAAAGCTGTATTAAGTTCTACATCTTCAGAAATATAGTCGCTAATAATGCGAGAACAACGTCCTCAGGATTCGAAAGGGGTTCTTGTGATGTATTCAGATACTAAAACCGAAGTCGTGTTTTATTTTTATGTTTAAAGAAATATAATAATATTTACAGCTTGCCTCGTTGGTCTAGTGGTCGCAAGCGCTACTGCTGAGCATGAGGTCCTAGGTTCGATTCCTGGGTCGGGCAAATTGTTATTGGGTTTTTCTACCTGAAATTTCTCAGTAGCATCTCGGAGTCTGGATTTGTGCCCGGTTGATAGCAATAGGCTCGCCCCCTATTACTTGGGACTTAAACATAACTGGCGAAATGTGGGTGTACCTGCTACAGGGACACCTCTGCCCAACCCTTCAGGGAAACAAGGCGTGATGTAATGTAATGTTATGTTATAGCATAAAATGCTACCAGATGATAGCGATGTAGACTTACATATATATATTTTTTTTACTGTTAGTTCTAAAAACTTAAATCTGTAGAGCTTTTAAACGTGGTAAAGAATAAGCTGGTACACACTTTCTTCTTGACAGTGTAATTAATTATCTCGTATCGTTTATCATCAATTTCATAACACCATGTTGACTAAGCTAAATTGACCATGAAAAAAATTTCGAATTGTGATCCTACACTTTTTTTAAGTTAAAATAATATGCTTCATATTTTCTAGGCAACATTAAACGAATATGCAGAATCTACCATGAATCGATATTTATCACACTGGCTAGAACAAGTACTCCAGACGCTCTAAAATAGTATCTTTGTAAGCAACTCACCGTATGGAATAAGCGAAAGCCATGACAGCATCAGACACAAACTGCAGTTGCCCCTCAAACTCCGTGTTGTTGACACTAAGCCGCTCTTGGCCGGAGCAGGGCCTGGCGAACTGGCCGTTGTACGGGGTCCGGGGGCTACCGGGGTAGCGGCACTGGAAGTGGTCTTCCCAGAACTCTGTGAAGAGAATTATGGTGTTAAGTTTCTAAAGATCATATTTGGTCGAAGTCAGTCGTCTATAATTATGTAAATTTATGTAATATCTTGCTTAGAACTAAGGGTTTCAATACTTTGACCTCACTTCAATTGATTTTTTCAATCAGCAAGCTTGTTTGGAGTTGGACATTATTAAAGTATCTGAAGTAAAATTTGTTCATTTCAATATTAAAAATACAATATCGAGATAACGTTTATCCCAAACACCTGTATCTTGGGTACCATTAAATAAAATACTTAGGGAAAATAAAAAAAATCAAAATTGAAAATGGCATGTTAGGCATGTTAATTTGGTAATTTCTACATCCAGGTTCCCGTGTATGAAAAACTGCTTTTTTCAGAGTATTTTGACAACAAACGAACACTTGCCGCTATTCTTAAAATAAAAACATTTTGTTGACAAAATCTAAAACAGAGCCGGCGAAAACTTCATCTCATTTTCCTAGGCCAAAGCCACAAAGCTAAACAAATAAACAATTGAAAAATCTTTACTTTATTAAACAAGAATAAATTGTTCAGATGCACCGCACAGTTCAGATTGGAGACACAAAACTTTTTAAAACAAATTCAGATTCAAAGACTTTGGTATTCAACCGTTCTGCAAAGTTCCTGCGGTTTCCTTACCGTCTTCAAAAGAATTGGGAGCTTGCATTGTGTGCATGGAAATCGTCTCTATTCATGAAAACCTGAATTGTTGGAGCCATTCGTCTTAGTAACTTCTGTGACAAGGGATGTCTGGGGATCTTGTTACTACAGTAAAGGCTTAAATGTTCACTCAATTAATAATAACGAACAACGAATAATAACATGGTCGGGCTAATTTGGGTTATATTAGATACAAGAAAATACTAATATTGAATATTTTCGTTGTTCATGTTTTTAGGTCATCAGAAAATTTTCTTGCATTCATTTTTTCTTGAAAACTGTAATTGGCTCCAAAATTCGACTAGTTATTTGTTGAAGAAGAGAAAACAGTTTCAAATTTCTTTAAAAATCCTTTGCGTCATAAAAATAGAGAATAAAACTTAATTAGAAAATATTAAATTAGCAAAGTAGGTACGTACTTATAGAAGTTCTGCCCAAACAGATTACAGCGACTATGTAAATGAGAGGGCTGTCAGTATAACTAAGGGATCGGGTTCATACTATGCTAATTAGTCCGAGGTTTGGGACATACCACTCTTTATTATATTTTCTGATATTTACATGAGTTTCGTTTAAAGAAGAGGGATTTAATTTCATCATAGGGGTTTAGGGACTCGGTGTTTAAGCAAGGATTGGGGTTGGAGGGAGAGTCCTAACTCCATGTGTAAACTATAATAAACTTGATAGTTGTTGGTACAAAGTCTAGATAAATAAGTCTATGTAACGACAGGACATAATATATTAGACTAAATAACAATACCGCAATCTGGCCTAGGTAAACAATAAGACGGCGTGTGAACTAAGCATTGATTAGTAGCAGTTTGTGTACTTAGTTCTTATATCGTATGTACTACATCTATTTGCATTGTGTAGATTTATGGCTGCACAAAGCAGACACTGTGTTTAACTAGCAGTGGCACGAAGGTAGATAAGTATAAGTTATAGACTTAAAACCAACTTTACAGGTTAACGCATATCCATACGAGCAGATATGTTTAAGCTGGGTGAATATTCCAAAGGCGAGTGACTTAAAAAATGCAAAGAGAGCATAAAAAGTCTGTCACTTACATAAACGGCACAAAATCGTAAAATTTCGAAATCAAGTCGGTATTTTCAGCAATTTTGGGATAGTCAGAATATCAAGTAGGTTTTAACATACATACAAGGAGAATACTGATGGTATTGTTAAGGAAAATTGCAATGTGCTTGGGGCAAGACTTGACGTACAGTACAAGGCTTTGAGCTTACGAATCTTAAATTTGCATCTACTAAAAGGATATCATTAATTATATTTACTTAGTTTTCAAGATATAATAATTGAACGCAAAAGAACTTTACTTTCCCGAACTCAATTTCAGTAGGTTCTCACAAATTTGCGACTATTCCAAAACAACTTATAATTACCTAATGGAAATGATTTGATAAATTCACACCAATTATAACAAAATCAAAGTTTCGCTCGCTTGAAAGGGGCGCTACGAAGTTTCTTTGAGTGAAATTCCATCACTGATTTCGGAGATCCACCTTCATAAGCAACGCTTCATTGCGCCCAAAAACAAAGTTTTGGAGTGTTTTCAACTATTCGCAATGTTATAAGCGAGATAAAAGAGAATATCTTGAGATCTGAATAAGTTCGCTGTAAACTTCTCTCTTCCTTATCGGACAAGTTTTCGGAATTTGAGAATTTGTTATCAGCCTTGGATTAGGATGGGATGGACAACAAAGATTTGATAAGATCCTTTTCAATTTAGGAAATTGGCTTTTTCTTCTGAGGTGTCATATCTAGTCCATGATCTCAACAATATTCTGTAAAAGTACCTCTCCTAACTAATACTATAAATGCGATAGCGAGTTCGATTGTTTATTTGTTACGCTTTTACGCTAAAACGGCTGAGCGGATTGGGATCAAATTTGGCACATCGTTATACCATGACCTGGATTAGGACATAGGATATGACCCCGATATTACGCTATTATTGCTAGTAGCACGTAAGTGATTATTATTATTATTGGTGACAAATATTTATTTTAGTTATCAAATCTTCAGTGCACACCTTCCTTCTAATATATGTGGTGCTCACAATATCTTGCCATAAACGAATTTTGCATTATTAATAAACACGAGTTCATCAGTAAAATACTATTTTAAATATCTCTTACCAACAAACCAAGGATTTCTCTTATTATTCTTCACATTCAAGCCCAAAAAGTACTTCTTAAACCCGCTGACGTCATTCGCCTGTGGCTGTACACTGATGGTGCCTTCCACAGCTCGCTCATTGCCATCGGAGACCAGCGACCGGGCGCTCCAGCCATCAGAACCGACCCAGCTGAAGGAGTGGGTCGCATTAGCTCGTTCTACTGCCCTCATTACGCCAGCTACTTCTTGGTCTGAACCAAAGATGATTGCACCTGCGGATGGAAAAAGGAGATATTTCTTGTTGAAGCCATTCCGTTATTACAGTCCAAAAATTGCCTAAATTATGTACAATACTTATACACTCTGAAATGACATAAACTTAAACTTATACACAAGATTATTATGGAATTACCTGAACTACTCGAAGTTACGTCTTTTCTCATGAGGGTATAAGTAAATGGTACGAGTAACTATAACATGACATTGTAAATTTAAATAAGTTTAAGTAGGTAGTTATACCACATTTTGTCTTCTAATAATTTCATAATTAAATTAAATTCCTATTGAAGCAATCTGGCTTAAAAAGTTAAAGTTGCGTAAAAACCAGCTATATTATTATACTAAATCTGAATATAAAAATCTAATCTAATTATTTTAAGATCACGAAAACCACTAGGCAACAACCCAAAAAAACGACTACACAACAATGTGAAACAACTGTTTACTTGTTATATCGAAGCTAAGTTCTATATTGACGTAAAACCCGAAGAACCAAGGCCTATCGTGGACATACAGAGGCGCGTACACCAGACTAATTTATGTTCCCTTGGGCTTGACTCACACGTACCACTTTACAATGATAATGGAATAACAGAAAACATGTCAGTTAGTAAAATAGTATGGAATCGCTGCATAGGACTCGCACATATCTACGATTGATTGCAGTCGGTTTTGATGGCATAATCAACCCTATAATGTTCCCACTGCTGGGACACAGGCCTCCTCTCAGCGAGAGGGAGTGGACTATATCTACCACGCGGGCTCAGTGCGGGTTGATAGATGTCATATGTCTTCGAATTTTTGGTTCTAGGACATAACGGATTCCTCACGATGTTTTCCTTCACAGTTTTGATGGCAGTCGACAAAATTGTTGCACGAGCGACATCCCGACGATAAGCTGGCGACTGCTGTCTCTTTGAAATTCATAGTAGAGCTGATTGTGGTTGGTTTGAGATTCGATTACTGCAACATCTTAACCACAGTAAAACAATTTTTCTTTGACTGACTGCTGAGCATGAGGTCCTGCGTTTCGATTCCCAGGTCGGGCAAAGTGTTATTAGGTTTTTCCATCTTGAATTTCTCATTAGCAGACCTGAGTCTGGATTTGTGTCTGGTTGATGACAATGTGCTCGCCCCCTATTATATCGGACTTAAACATAACTGATGAAATGTGGGTGACACCTCTTCTTAACTCTTCGGGGATTAGGTACTGACGTGATGTTATGTTTAAGTAAAGCCAGTTGAAAGTGGTAAATGTGAGTCAAGCTTTACAAGGGCCGGAAATCCGAGGGGAGGGCAGCGGCGTTTTATTTACCAGTACGACTAGCAGGTAAAGCCTCTTAATGCGTATGTAAGACGGTACTTGTAATCCATCGGATATTCGGATTATGAGAATTATAATGGTTGTGTTGTTTCGGATTTTAGTACTGTTGTATATAATAGGAACGAAAATACATTTTCGAGGTATCAATTAAAAGTTGGTTTTATGATTAGATTATTCAATATTGTTTACCTTACGTTCTATTTTATTAACAGTAGTAAACGTAAGGGTACGGTAAAAAAAGTAATGGTTATGGATCTTGATAGCTTTTATTTTGTATGTATGTGAGGTAGTTCCACCCACAGAGCAGAGAACCGTCATGCTGGCCGCGTCTAGAGACGACTTGTGTACTAATAAAATTCGTGGTGCTGAAAGTGCGTTGACTGCTTGAATTATGATGCCTTTCAAAGTTGTGAGTTTCTATACCTTCTATAATTATGTAATTTCTGTCGTATTTAAAAGAGTGTCTATGGAGTTTCTTGCTCGTTCTTCTCCATAGGTACCTACTACGCTTTGGAATGGGCAACTAGCTTCATATTTCTGACTAAACCGATTCCTTGACAATTCAAAAGTGCCTTTAAATGGTTTAATTGAAATAAATGTTTTGAGTTTGAGTGCGAGAAAACGTTGACACGCTTGATTTATGTGGAAAGCGGCCACTGACGCGTCTCCGTGCTCCATGATTCTACTAGCACAAACTACTGAATAGATTCCAACAAATGAGGTGTCATATAACGTCAAAGGAAATTCAATACGGTATTTTTTCGTGTTCACATAACACATACATAACATCACGCCTTGTTTCCCCGAAGGGTTGGGCAGAGGTGTACCTGTAGTAGATACACCCACATTTCGCCAATTATGTTTAAGTCCCATGTAATAGGGGGCGAGCCTATTGCCATCAACCGGGCACAAATCCAGACTCCGGGCTGCTACTGAGAAATTCCAGATAGAAAAACCCAATAACACTTTGCCCGACCCGGGAATCGAACCCAGGACCTCATGCTCAGCAGTCGCGTTGCGACCACTAGACCAACGAGGCAGTCTTTTCGTGTTCAATTTTCGTTTATTCGGGTTTTAGTATTTCTTTTGTTTTTTGTCCTGGGAAGGAAAGTATTATTTAGTTAGGTAGGTTGCTCGAATTAAATAAGAGATTTATAAAAAAATGAGTATGATAGTAAGACTATATTAGATATTGTATGTTATATACATTCAATAATCCAATTCTTTTATTTGGTAGGGCTTTAGGAGGAGATGCGGTCACGTGTCGTTTTCCTCTGTTTTTGCCCTGAATAATGATACTGGTCGAAGTATTTTTGAAGTGAAAACTTCTTTAGGCGCGTTGGACATTTTTGAGATGGGACTAAACCATTGATTTCGCGACACTGTAACGACACCTCATTTTTGTAAACGCGATTGTGCTCTTTATTTATATTACTTTACGGATCAATGTTCTATGCAAGTATTTTTATTTAAAGGTTTTGTAAACGCGATTGTGCTCTTTATTTAGATAAGGTTACGGACCAATGTTCTGTACAAGTATTTTTCTTCCACCAAGGCGATCTTGTTCAAGTTTTCACTTCTGTCGGCACATCAAGTAGAGTGCATATAATATTGAAATTATAAGCACTCTACTTGATCTGGGGCGAATGAAATAATAATACGGCTAATTTCATCTTCTATCGTAAGTATCGTATCGTATTCGTATCCTAAATTAAGGCTATCGATCTGTCAACTACGAGTCTTCTAACAGTAACCAATAAGCGCAACCTACAAAGGCTTTATCCCGTTGCCATGAGCTGACTATCTCGAGCCGGTCGAGAGGTGCTCGATTATAGATAGGATATGTAGCCGTCGAGAGCTCGAACGTGAGAGATGTAGCATGATTTACAGTACAGTGACTGTTCATATTTACTGCTGTTTCAGACTTGCGTTTGAAATAAAAGTGTTTGAATTTAATATTTAGTGTACTGTATATCTAGTATACTGGTACCACCATGAAATATTACATTCTAAGGCGTAGGGTAATTTAAATAATATTCAGCCTTACTAACAGCGTATTTTCAATGAGGTTCGCAATTTGAAAACAGCTACCTTAATTTCATTCAAAACTGTGTCCCATGCACAGTATGCACACAGCCGAAATTGGTAGAAAAATCGGGCGCCAAGCAGGTTCCGTGGAACTATTGCAAAGGATAGGTTAGCTGAGAGGTTTTCGTTGTGAGGCTAAAACCAAAATGTAATAGGTTAAGTGTTATAGAAATAAATAAATAATAATAATAATATGTCTCGTCTCAAGGATTATCTGTAGGTATTATCTTAAATCAGGTCTTAGTGGAAGTTCTGAGCATATAGGGAAGATTCAAATGAATCGTAGAAGTAAGAAAGACTATAACGTGCCTAAATAATATGCCCTCATATTTTGTTTTCACATTACTTACTAAAGAACTCCTCATTCTAGTTATTTTTCACGTTCCTAAAAAAAGACTTACCGTCACTTTCATTTTCCTTTGTAGCAATAAAGAAGTAACGTCATCTAAAAGAAACTCTGTCGTAAATAATAAATCTTGGGTGTAATGTAGTACTTGGAGGGGGCGACAGGTGACGCCATTTAATATAAGGAATTTAACTGGATAATACTGGATATTAAAGGCTTGAGACTGTAGAAGTATTGAATAATATGAATAGTAGATTGAACGGTTCACAACGGCTTCAGGAGTGAACAGTCGTTCATCGTATATTTTACTTACTGTGACGATAAGTAATAAAAGGTAACAAAAGTAAAAGATGATATGGTTAGTTAGGTGGCGACTACCGAGATGGTGGGAGATGAGTATGGAAGAAAAAGACATGTTGCGGTGACCACAAATTAATTCTGTTAATGGAAGAAGTATGGTGATGTGACGATAAGTTATAACAAAGAGACTGACGGATTGCTCAAGAATAAATACTGGTTAAAAAAAAACAGTGGCACTCCGGGAGTGCCAACAGAAGTGAAAACTTGAAAAAAAAAATTGGCACCGCGGTAATCAACGCGTTGATGTCTTTTACTCCACGGTGTCGGTAACAGGTCGCAAAATCAATGGTTTAGTCCCATCTCAAAAATGCTCAACGCGCCTTAAGAAGTTTTCAGTTCAAAAACTGTCAAAGGATTAGACCAGTTGTTGAAATTGATGGTTATACCCAGCAGTTTGATCAAGAAAGAAAGTAAAGAATAATTTGGCAGTGGTGTCTTTTTTTTAATAGATAAATTAATTTAAAGATGTAGGTACTCTTGCCCACTTTTCGCCATAAGATAAATGAACACTTTGCAACGCGGTAATCTATTTCCGCAACTAAATGTATGTAGTACTTAGAAAATGACAAAAAAAACAAATTATAGCTATGAATTTCATATTCACATTCATTTATTCATTGTTTGTCACAGGTGAAAAGACACTTCTTACAGTTAATATATGTTATATGGCTATGTTAAATATAATGATTACAATTACACTCAACCTCTCTTTACATTAATACATATTTTTTACTATCATACAATTTACGTATAATAAGTCCAGCAACGTTTAGTAAGTTTAACATATAAAGTTTTAGTCAACCTCATACTACATACATTTTATTAGACATAATTATCACGATCATATAATTTACATTAAAATATGTCAAAAACAATTTAGTCAATAATTCGGTCATTTAGAAATTCGTTAATTGAATAATACGTTTTACATAAGAGAAATAAGAAGAATTTGAATTTGTTATAAAACTATGAATGAAAGTGAACACGCCAGTATAAAATATGTAACTAATAAACCTCTAATAAATAATTTATCAGCTGCAGGCAATCTCTGGCGCGGCACCCGTTCGACAGCGATGCACTTTCTACTTCATTTAGCACCAGATTTATGTGCGCCAGTACATTGCACTCGTAGACTTTATCGCAATCAATATGTGAATACTGAAGCTGTTTTTTTGTATTTTTATCAAATAGCCTCCATGGTGCTGATACTTAAATGTACGCTCAGTGAACACTGGGTATCGGTCAGCTTCGCTATCACCTTGCTGCCAGGCTAATATTTTTACCACGGCATCAGCTATTCTCATTATAGCTTGAGCTAGTACGAGAAAACAAGGAACTTTACATTTCAACATCACCCCATAATCAGCCTATAATGTTCCCACTGCTGGGACACAGGCGTCCTCTCAGTGAGAGGGAGTAGGCCGTAGTCCACCAGGCATGCCCAGTGCCGGTTGGTAATGTCACATGTCTTCGAACACCACCGCATCACACACTTCCCTCACCATCACATCACCACGCTGAAGATGTTATTTGGTGATTGTAGTAAGGTGAAATGAGACATCTCGAATCGCGCTCCTCTCAGTTTTTTTATTGCTCTACAAAAAAATCAGAATCCACATGTAGATTTTGAACTAAAAAACTCATGACAAAGACTATCGAAAAAGCTCCAATGTTAGCTCAGGAGACCGCTTTAAAAATCCAAAGCGGTAAAGAACCATTTCTAAAAAAAAAAAACATATCAAACTCCCCAAAATCTTCTACACTCTATTTACCATAATTCTCCGCTGATCATTCAAACGCCACCTGTTTTAATCCCACACAATCTGTCCTAACGCAATGCCCGCCCACTCGCAAGGAGGCAAAGTGGCGTAGTTAATGGTAATCATCTCTTATCGCCTTCACCAATAGATTCAATTTCAGTAACCGCTTTAGCGAAAAATTGTTTTACTCGTCGCAGCTGCCTATCTGTGTGGCACACGGCCACAATTTATCACAACCTTCTCCACAATATGGTGGTACTAGATAAAATTACAGTTTATAACCCCTTGTTTGTCGTTGGATTCGATTTTCGGGATGGTTTGGTAAGATTTAGGATGGAGTGGAGAGGCGTAGAAGAAGTTGCTTTAAGCCACGCACTTCCAGAATGAGACCACCTCTCTTTGGTTCTTATGTTTATTGACAGTTGATGGATATTTGACAGGGAAAAGAAGATAAAATCGACCACATTCATAATTGACGGCACGGTTGGCGCAGTGGTTAAGCGATTGACTGCTGCGCTGCGTGTCGCGGGTTCGATTCCCGCACGGAACAAATATTTGTATGACCTACAAGTAGTTGTTCCGGGTCTGGCTGTTTGTGTATGTGAGTTTAAATGTTTGTAAACGCACCCACGATACAGGAGAAATTCCTAGTGTGGGGCAACGTTTATTTAAAAAATAAATAAAATAAAATAAATAAAAATAATCGCTCACCATCAGGAGAGAGTGGTCAAACGCGAGCCTCTCATTAACAATAATTAAGAAAAAGATAGACCACAATTATCATTAGCATTTACCCAAAAGACGCTTACTGTTAGAAATAGATATGTATATACTACGTACTATCTACGACCAACAGCCTATATATCCAAAATGTACGTACTGCCCCTTTAAGTTTTAAGACCCTTGCAAATAATTTGAGAAATCTTTAGGGAATACAAGTTCCCTTGTACCCAATTATAAGCTACTGTTCCACGAATATATTATAACAATACCGGATTACTCAGGAAACAGTTCCATTTGAATCGATTTTAGTTTTAATCATCAGGAATTTGCATGGTAATGAATGTGTGCTGCTTTTAATTCAATATTAGTATGTAAATTAGAGACTTGCAGCCAAATTTTTGATCCTGTCTGTAATTCTGTTCGGTATTCCGTCCTTTTTTATCGGTGTATGCGGTGGTTCATGCTGTGATGATTAATTACATCGCCGCCCCCGCAGAATAAACGCGCAAGTGTAAAAAGTCAATTTTACAGGGAAAATAAGAAAACCTAAATTGATCCATAACTTAATGACTACACCGAATAGAAATTTGTTTTTTGTGTCGTTTAAATTTTTTTTTTTGTAGTTAGTCTAATTAATATTAAGTGTTAAACAGGTACCGTTTTTGAGTTATTTATAAAAAACTTTTACAGAAATATAGGTATATAATTTTTAATCGTTAATGTTACTTTGAGCTTTTTTCTTGTCAACTATTGTTTTTTTTTATTTGCAATGTAATATAACTTGCGTTTTTCGCAGTACCGTGAGACCGTTAATGGGCTATTATGCGTTATTCTGGTGCAACCAATATTTTTTGTTCTGATGATCTATGTTCAACCTATGTTTTTGTTCTGGATAATACATATAAAATATCATCAAGATCGGAATTATAACATTATGTTACGGTACATCGTGTGTATGTAACTTCGTAAATACTTGATATAAAAATCTGGAAAAAATTGAGGTGATGTATTTTGACCTATACATAACGAATATGGATTAACATCAAAACCGCCTTACGCGTTTATTCTGCGGGGGCATAAAAAAATTGCATCATTCATGTCGCCATGAATGATGCAATTTTTTTTTTTTTGTATAAAAGTGTGTCCATGATTTTTGCATAGGTTCTTCTCCATAGGTACTACTACGGTTTGGAATGGGCTTCATAGCTTCATCTTTCTGACAGACTTAAAAATTCAAAAGTGAAATAAATACTATGAGTTTGTGGTAATAATATGAGGCAACAGACAAGGTAGTAGCGAGGCTGACTGCCTAGGGTGTGCGTACATGCCTGCCGGGGGTTCGAAGAAAACCAATAGGGAAATCGTGACCCCCGGCAACAGGGCAACCGAAGGAACACGGGTGGGTTTTAGTCAGTAAAAGTCTGACACGCCCTCCCGCTCCGCCCACAGCGGGAGAAGTTATTTGATAATAATTTCCAACCCAAAAAAAAAAAAAACAAAGGGTGTGCGTACATTATTATGATAATAATGTTATCTTTTACCATTGCCATTCCAACAAGGGCATTTCATTTGATTCATCGATAACAGTGAATAAAACTCTTTTTTAGTCACGCAGTGAATAAAAACATTTTGAATTTGGAACAAGCACGAATTATACGAATTTTGTACAAAAAAATCATAAAACGTGCTGAAAGTACCTACTGGCTGGCTAAATGGAGCTTATTCCATAGAGATATACAATTAAATTTAAAAAAAAACCCGCCAGTTTTGGTTAGGTTATTTTATTTAGTTATTATTTTTTTCGGGAAGGCTTACAGACTAATAACATTATAATAACAATAATATATGACTAAATTGCTTATTAAAAGCCCCCATAGATAAATACAAAATGATAAGGTACTTCCTCATAGTCTCAGTTTCATCCAATCTGTATACCAACATTATAAGCAAATAAACGATTTCCATTATATTTAAACCAGTTATTCCCTCAAAGTGGGTTAATTCTGTTCATTAAACTAATTTATTCAAATTTTAATCCGGACAACAAACTGTTCAAGTGTCACTTGTACAAAAAATTGCTTTGCTAAGAGCTTCCTTAGTGTGCTTGCATTGGTGTAGAAAAGGTCAATGCCTTATTAACAACACATTTCGTTAAAACTGCGACTGGCCCTAAGAAAGTATGCATTACGCCTATAATTAGTGTTTGCATAGGGTACATGTAGAAGTGGAATTTTTCTATTTGTTTATTGTCATTGGAAACTCTAATAATATAATTATAATAAAATGAGTTCTTTAACACTGACTCTGGAATAATTTCGTTCTAAAGTAGCAATTATAGTAGATAATTTGTTGCCGCCAAAATCTCGATGGTAAAAATACTATACTACTATTTATTTTCTCGCAGTCAATGGTAAAAAGTAGAGTACACAACTCGTGAAAAAAATATCGGTCCTTACATCCCTCGCTCTGATCAGGATTCTACTCTAGAATCCTTCGCTGTTCTTGGGATCCAACTTAGTCCCTCGAATTCAATTCTCTTTTTTTCACGTGATGTAAATCTACTATTATTGATCTGTGTCCGTTTGTAAAATACAAATAACAGTGCACAGTGAGTTTGTACAGTGTCAATTTGAGCATGAAATAGCTTTGTAATTATTTCCTGAACTGTTGCTACAAATTATATTTTTATACCATAAAAAAAAAAATTTACATGCTATGTACAGTGCCGACCAAAAGTCCATGAGCAATCTCACAAAGCAATAGACTGACGCTTCGGTTTGACTTACGACCTTCTTCTATAAGTTGTTACAATACTGTAGACACGCACATTACACACACACACTCACTTTGTCTGCAACCAATGACTAGTTCAATAATCATCATTCGTTTTTAGTTTCATTCGTCTTGTTCACATAAATAATAAAGTTTAGCAGGTAGACCACAAAAAACTCAGTAAATTATTTCGATTTCTGTGGGGTAGATGCAGTTTGTTACGAGTATTCAATTAATAGAACTTTTTTGGTTTGTGGATAATATTGGTGACGAGTATTTAGCGCAGTGTTGTGGTTATTATTATCAAAAAGCAGGCATAAAATATATTGAAGAGATCAGATCAGATCAGAGAATATTATTGCGCTGCGTAAAAGTGAAGTGAATATCTAATGAAACCGGACTAAGTGTGAGTGTTATCATTAATATATTTCATATTTTACTAAACATAAATCTTAATCAAGGGTATTGTTGATAGAACAGAGGTATTGTTGAGACAGAAGATGCCTTTAAAGTTTTAAATTCATTGTGAGGTTTAATTCGATTAGTGAATAATAAATACTAGGGTATTATGTGTAATAAAAACAATGTTTTTCTTTGTTCTAGAGAAATACTGTGAGGGTTAAGAGATATGAGGAAGGGGCTTATTATCGAGTAGCAGCGACGTCAAATGGTGAATGAAACAAATGGTTTCATACCAACGAGACATTTTGCTGAATTATTAAAAACACGTCATTATGAACCGTTCGCCGCCGCCGTGCACTCTGAAGGCTTGCATCACTGAAGACCAGCTAGAAAACCGTTTTTGACCTTAAAATATTGACCGTACCAACTTAATAAACAACAGATTCGTTATTGCATGAATTTATGGTAACGAATTTTTTAAGCACGTTTCAATAGGGTGTTTGTCGTATTTCTTGCAGATATACCGAAATTGTTTAATATTATTTTAGTAATAGTATTATTTTAGGATAAAAATTTGAGGTTTAGTTTCAATCTTCTTTTCGTAAAGAAAATGAATACTTAAGCTTTAACCTCAATAACAACCAATATTTACTAAAGTCAAATAAAATGTAAAATAATTAATACAAATAAAATATAAACAAACTGCCCATATTTAACCTTAAAATTACCTATTCTGTAAGTAGTTTTTTACATTTTAAGTAGTCTAATATTCTTATTTATTACTTAATTACTTCGACCATGATCAAAGCTTAATATTTATGGTGAAAAAATCCATTAAAAATTTAAAATATTTCATAATTTAAATATGTCTAAATAATACAAACTGCTTCTAAGTTTCTTGACATCTATTTCACATCTTATTCAGCTGAAGTAATGATAAATAATTGTAGCAGTTTATTAACTTATGTAAAATAAATATAACGAATAAACATATATTTTTTAATTTAGTTATCATATATCACGCATTTTTTATTCTAAAACCTTTATTGCAATAACAACATAAAAAAGCAGCAATATTTAAAAAATATTATTATCGAAAACAAAAATAATAATATTTGCAAAAAACCGCACTGTGTTTCACGAGATTAGAACCTGAGGCAGATTGAATTCCATACCAACGCTTAACGCTTTCTGCTATCTGCGCTTGTTAAGTAACTATCGAATTTTAGCAATGCCATTAACTGGTCAAGTTCACGCGCATAGTGCGTGTGTGCTAGCATGTTTAAAGCGACGGAAATATATTGTTGTTTCGTGTAACTGCGTTATCTGTGGTGTGTGTATCGTGTTGCTTACACATACAAATGTACGAGCTATACCGCGTGTTCACAGCAATACGACTCTTAGCGTGCTCATGCACTTTTGAGCGCTTACTGTACTTGTTTAGAAAACGCCACAGTATGAATACCGAGTTTCATTAGTAAATTTATATTTAATTGCGTACCTACATGAAACCAACTCAGATTTAATATAATTATGAATATCCTGAACCGGTTTAATATTAAAGGATAATTACATTTTGTTGTAAATTATGGGCTCATCGTGTCATGTTGTATGTTTAGAACATGCTAGAAACTCTATATTCCCAAAGGGAAAGCCAGATACGTATTAAATTGTTTAACACGTATTATTTCGCGGATGATACATAGTCCAATTATTTTATTATTCGAATATGCTAGACGAAAAGTCTAGAGAGCTAGTCTATTATATGATGGATCGTAAGTAATAAGCGCTAACAATCTATCATAGCCTTTATGTGGGTTCTTTTGAAGCAAGTTGGTAATGGTCGGGTCAACCAAATAAGTAATCTTGACAAGAAGCAAATGTGTTTTGTCATAAACTCTGAAAAAGGTTAAGGTGATGTAACTGTATTTAAAAACCGGTCCACAAGGAGACTAAGTAATTGCCTTTTTATTTATTTATTTACGAGCTGACTCGATAAATGTTTTCCTGTCCAAATTTCAATAAATCGTGAGTTATGGTCTTGGGTTCATACAAAAATCCCATTAAAAAGCACTTTCAGTTTGTCCGGGCAAATTTTCCAATTTTTCTTTCCCTAAAAACCTTATACTGATTCGTTTTTTTTATAACCAAATTGGTCCAGCGGTTCTCAAGTGATGCCCTTACCAACGAATCGCATTGAATTTTTATTTTTATAAATATACACCAAAAACCATAATGTGACCCGTATCTAGGGTGACCAGATGCTCCAGTATTTTACGGGTTGTCCCGTATTGTCCCGGCACAAATATTTCAATGTCCCGTAATTTTATGATTCAATGGCATTTAATGATAAAAATACCTATTCGAAATTTATTTTCTCGCACACATTTGTTATTTCGTTGATTAATCCACATTTTCTTATCCAAATAATTAACAAATTGTTTTAAGGGTACTTTAGAAAGTAAATCAAAGTTTGTATGTATAGGTTATTTAGTTGATTATTTCACATTTTCTTTTCCAGATAATGTAAAAATTGTTGTGTTTTAAAGTGAAAATTTTAGTACATCGTTGCGTGTGTTGCATGTCGCGTGACGATCGGCGCCTATAGTTCGCTTAAAAGTTTCACTTTTACCGTGGTTTCATAAAACCACACAATCCTTTTTTAAATATTTAATATTGTTTTTTAAAGTCTTACATTAAGAAATTTTGCAATTGCAGGTATAGGTTATTTAATTGATTATACCAAACATAATAAAAAAATTTATGTTGATTTGTTATAAAAAAACGGCCTGTCCCGTATTTTAACCTCGAATCCCGTATTTTCAATGCACTTGTCCCGTAAAACCGGAAATCAGATCTGGTCACCCTTCCCGTATCTGACTCTTAGGAGGGTAATTATGTGTTTGTTGAAGGACGATATTCTCGGAAAATAATTACATTTTGAAATTCAGGGAACAGGGTATTGTATCATAACGACGGTGATTCTCATTTGCAACTCTGAATGATTAAGACTGAGTGTGTTGATCCTCTTACCTCTTGCTCTGGGCTTCGTAAGAAGCTTGGACACGATCTCATCATAGGCTCCTTCGTGTGCCACTCCTGAGTCTTTCACCAGCTTCTCCTTCACAGCTATGCAGATGTTGCTCTTGGCTAGCAACGCTTCCAACTCTTCGAATGCCTGCAACGAATGACTGGTTCGGTAAGAGGGTAAATTATACCTATTGTGCATACAGTTCTCGAATACAGTTAACATTAAGTACCTACTGCACGTCAAGTGTTTGTAAAAAGAATGGATTGACAATATTTCGTCCAACTTTAGCAGTTCATATTTAGCCGTGGAAATATGAACTGTACTGAATATTATCTGTACATATTGTTTAGGTTAAAAAAAAAACAAGAGTATACTGTATAATCTTCTAAGAGCAAAATAATGACCTCAAGAATGTAGCTTTTGAACCTTCCTGATTTAAATTGTAATGGTTAATTTTGGATCATTACACTAGCAACGTAATTGCTTTTATCGCGACCATGATATTGCCATATTAGTGCTTAATATGAGCGATTCAAACCACCTGTGCGGAACATTGATTGTGAACACGAGAAATGTCTAATTAAATGGTTAATTTCAGCCCAAGTGTATAATTAGGCAATTAATATTTATAATAATTACAGTGTTCGTGATTTGGTTTATTAGAATTGGAGAATGAAATTATGTTGATTTAAATGGTACTCAATTTTTGTCTGTCGCCTGCGGCCTGAATTTGGAATTCGGTAATTATAGTAGAAGACAGAATTTATTAAAAATAGACCAGCAAACTGAGCTATAATCTGATTGAAAATGGCAGACAAAGAACCATTGTAGGAGAGGCATTTCATTCTTGATTGATCGAGTTTTTCCTGCAGGTGATTTATAAGATCCAATATTGTGCAAATAGTGTTCAGCGTATCAAGTGTAAAGCGTGTAAAGCCTTCCAAATGATAATTCTCAGACTCTTTTCACACACTTAGACAAGCCTGGGTCGGGTACAAATATATTAGTGCATGCATGTAAAACTTTAATATTCAACCATACCTATGATAAGTTTTAATATTTAGCCAGTCGGTAACCTATGCTGATAATCTGGCAGTCGGAGTGTATTTAGTCCCCTTATAACCAGTTCAAATCTGATTAGTTTGCAGCCTGATTGCTTTCCATGAATATATGACTAGAGATTAGCATCTAATCCATCAGCTTACCACAAAATTAAACGTCAGCGAGTGCATTCATATTCATGACGGCACGTCAATTTATCTGCACCTAACATGGCTGCTTGCGGTAAAATGACACGCGCGGTTTGGACCGTGTTGTGCAGTTAATTTTGATTTTAATATTTGATTAGTCTAAGATTAAGGACTTATTATAAACTGATAGGTCCTTATTTTATTATTTTATTTATCTTTTATATTTAGATTTTGTGAATGTGAGAACGTTGTAGGCTGTAGACTTGTGGACCATTTTCTATTTTACTAAGTACCTGATACTTGTTGATAGGCCTACACTATCCTCTCATAGGTACCTATTATCACTGTAATTTGAAAACATTGTAGAAACCATTTATTTTTAAAAGAGTAACCGTGCATTTTCTTGCCGGCTCTTCTCCATAGGAAGCGACCAATTGGAACCGTGCACCTAGCTTCTGACGTTTCATAAGTGCCCTTGTAGGTTTATGTGAAATAAAATATTTTGAATTTGAATTTGAATATGACCGCCTCGTTGGTCTAGTGATCGCAAGCGCTTCTGCTGAGCATGAGGTCCTGGTTTCGATTCCCAGGTCGGTTCAAAAGTGCCATTGGGTTTTTCTATCTAGAATTTCTCAGTAGCAGTCCGGAGTCTGGATTTGTGCCCGGTTGATGGCAATAGGCTCGCCCCCTATTACATGGTATATAAACATAGCTGGCGAAATGTGTGTAGGGACACTTCTGGCCAACCCTTCGGGGAAACAAAGCATGATGTTAGGTATGTATGTATTAATAATTAATTTTTCTGTGTATCCTAACCATGATAGAATATTCTTTATATTTATTCTTTTTTATTGTAAGTACACCCTAGCTAAAGGTATGTTGTAGAGTTTTCATTTTGTCAAAAGTCGGTCAAAAGTTGGTCAAATATTGTTTGTTGCACCTGCAACAACAATATTCTTTCCTATTTAATTAATTTTATTTTAAAGGAATAAAATAAAAATAAAAATTCATTGAATTCAGGCAAAACCCATATTACGAGTATATACTATACAATTTCACAATACTGCAACAGAATATACCACAATAGAATAAATTGTCAATGCAATTAAAATAGGTGCAAATTATAAAGGTCACAGAATGAAAATTAAAATAAAATGTTAAATGCAATTAAAAATAAACGAATGAGTACCTAATACAAATTATAAGGGTCACGGAATTGAAATTAAAATTAAATGTCAAAAATAAGGGTCACTAAATTAAAATTAAGTTAATTAAAATGGTTTTTCTTTTTCCTTGGATTCTGTGGCTTGTGACATAGTGGGAAACCACGTCACTTGCTGACCTATCAAGAAAAAAAATATTTCCTCACCTTAATCCCATAGCTAGATTCCTCATAGATGATGGAAACGTAGCTCCACTCCAGCTTCTTGACGATCTCCACCATGGCACGCACCTGGTGGTGGTCGGAGGGGATAGTGCGCGTGAAGTACTCAAAGCGCGCCTTGTTCGATAGCTCCGGGGAGGTGGAGAAGAATGACACCTTGTGGCAATAAAAGATAGTAAAAAGTAGGTAAGTTTCTTAGATTTTTAATAGCGAAGTCAGGAAAAAGGACCTTAAATTACTGTGTGTTCTCGCTGAGCATTTACCTTTTGTCCACCTGATACCTACTCGCGGTTTCAGGAAAATATATTGCTCGATTAGCAAAATGCATAAGCCTTTAAAATAAATATAGGTAGATAGCTGTCTAAGAAGTTTACATCCATCTTTGTCTCATCTTGAGACCGAACCTAAGAAACTACTTCTTAGCTCGGAAAGTTTCCAACTTATTTAGCCTTATACAGAAGTATCAAGTTATTATAAATCTTACTTGTGGTATCTTGAACAGGCGCAGCAGGTTCGCGACCTGCACAGAAGTAACACTGGAGGCCGCACCGACCACTCCTGATATCACCTTCCGGACTGCTGTCGCGTTGCAAGCGTACTCTGCGTCGTCTATATTGCTTATTGAGCCTGGTGAAAAGAAATGGGTGTGAGAAAAAACCGGCCATGTGCGTGTCGGACCACGCACAATGAAGGGTTCCGTAGTTAGGATGAATTTATCCCAAGAACAAACTTAACATTGTAGTTGAGAAACATGTAACACATAATATTGAGAGATTTACCATATTATTTTAAGACCGTCCAGGTTTTTCTGTAATCTATAGACGTAAAGAACCATTCTCAATCTGTTTAAAAAAAATAAGCTCTGAATTTTCGGAGTTAAGGGGGGGAATGGTATATTTTCATCTATTTTCTTAAATATGTATAAAAGTATTTATTTTAGAATTATAAGAATTATATATTTGCCATCCTCGCAATAAGCCCTTTCATTTGATGTGTCACATGGTACAGTTTGCAAAACTTTTGAAGTGAAAACTTCTTTAGGCGTGTTGGGCATTTTTGAGATGGGACTAAACCATTGCTTTCGCGACCTGTTGCCTACAACGTGGAGTAAAAGACATTAACGCGTTGTTTACCGCGGTGCGTGGAGTAAAATACATCAACGCGTTGATTACCGCGGTACCGATTTTTTTCAAGTTTTCGCTTCTGTCGGCACTCCCGGAGTGCCACTTTTTTCATTATCTTATTTGCCCCCAAAAGTGACTCCCGTATTCAAAATTCATTTATTTACGTAAGATGTCCGTGTTGGGTCACAGAAATACATATGTGTACCAAATTTCAACTTAATCGGTCCATTAGATTTGGGGCAAATTGGTTGTGACAGACGGACAGACAGACAACGCGAGTGATCCTATAAGGGTTCAATTTTTTCCTTTTGAGGTACGGATGCTAATTGTGACGATTGCTTTTTTTTAACTGAATAATAATGCCTTCCAATTGGGATAACTTTTGTTAGAAATTACGGTATTACCGTATTAAAAACATTGTAGTTTTCAAGGCTACATCTATGATAGCCAGATGTACATAAATTTTATTGATAATAATATAAAAACCAACATACTCACCTTTTATAAAATCCACAGCCATCTCAAGGCCATAAGTATCCTTATCACAATCATCTAATACATGAGCTCCAACAGTCACGCCAGGTATCAGTCTCAACTCGTTATTTATAATATCCAAAGTATACAACATCGTCTCCAGCGCCTGCACGCCTCCCTGAGGCATCACCGGCCCACACGTCATGTTTTCTGACCTCTCATGAACCATCATCAGACCTCCGAGCACCAAATCCCCTTCAATCACAGCTTCCCTCTTTATCGGCCAGTGCTGATGCTTCTTATCCTTCATCTCTCCAACCTGATCATTCGACATATTCACCCAATCACTTTTTACATCTTGTTTCGGAGCAATTTCATAATCTACCAAATGCATTCCGTCTTTCAAATTCAACATTGGATATAACTCTTCAGGTCTATCCGCGAAGAATGTAGGATCATACATGACTTCTCCAGGTTTGTGCTTATGCCTGTGGTGGTGCCTGTTCCTCTTGTGGAAGACTGAGTCCTCGATGTTCAAGGAGTCTACGGAGTGCCTCATTTCTGTGTAGTGGACCGTGGTGATGAGTAGAGTGACCGCCAACCACCGCTGACCGGGACGCATGATAGAGATGGGTGTATCATACCATTGTGGCGCAATCTATGGTCCATTTTGAACGGTATGCATTCATTTTAATCTGGAACAACGGAAAGGTTCTCATCAAAAAATTTGTCTGCAAGATTAGGTAGTTTAAAATTTTCTGTTGTAAAACCCCTTCACAAAAAAGGACCTAGATCCGAGGCAAATAATTACAGACCAATTACTTTGGTTCCCATACTTTCAAAAATATTTGAGAAAGTAATGAGCAAAAGGCTTATAAATTTCTTAGAGAAACAAAATGTATTATGTAGTCAACAGAACGGTTTTATTAAACAAAAATCTACAACTTTGGCATGTTTTAAACTACTTCAAGAAATTATGGATGCTATTAATAAAAAAGAAATCCCAGTAGCAGTATTTTTGGACATGAGTAAGGCTTTTCATATGGTATGTCATGAAACCTTATTGCATAAACTTGAGAAATATGGTATACGAGGCGTTGCTTATAGTTGGTTCGAAAGCTACTTAAGAGGCAGACAACAATGCACGGAGATTAAAAAAATGTGTTTCAAAACTAATACCCAGAAAACCTTTAGGTCACTGTACTTAGCAAACTACTGTGGTGTACCACAGGGAAGTGTCCTTGGCCCCTTATTGTTTATAATATACATAAACGAACTGCCCAACTCCACGAACCAATATACTATATTGTTTGCAGATGATACTACCGTGTTGACAAAAGAGAAAACTCTAGAAAACAGTAAAATAGTTACGAGTAAAGCATTGAAAGACTTAACCAATTGGCTAGATAGGAATAACTTAAAAATAAATACAAATAAAACTAAATTTATAACATTTTTGCCATATAATAACCACAAAAAATTAGGGAATGAAATGAAATTAAGTTTAAAATACAATAATAATGACATAGAAGAAGTTAATAATATAAACATTTTAGGAATAGTTATGGACAGACATTGCAATTGGAAAGCTCAAGTAGATAATGTATGTAAAAAAATAAACAAATTCGTATTTGCACTTAGAAGGATCAAAAATTTAACAGACATTAAAACAGCCTTATTGGTATACCATAGCCATGTTTGTTCTGTTTTAAGGTATGGAATAACTGTATGGGGGAATTCAACAGATGCTCAGAGGGCATTCATAGCCCAAAAAAAGTGTGTAAGGTCAATTTTTAATCTTAAGTGGACAGACTCTTGTAAACCTGTATTTATTAAGCAAAAGCTGCTTACCCTCCCGTCTTTATATGTATATGAAACCTGCAAAGGAGATCACCCATTCTGGGCTAATTTTTTTTTTTTGGGTGGCCCTCGATAATTCTTACATATTTTAAAAATATGTATAGAATACATTATGTTTTACTATGGCACCAAAGACGAGAACAATTTGGGTTCGAAGATTAATAGGATTAATAATTATTAGGAATTATATTTGGTACAAGTAATACGTTTTGCGCGTTCAGGTAAAAACCTGTTCTAATCTTGCACGCTTAATCATAAAATATAAAAAATAGGGATCGAATTCAAAATGTATATTTTTTTAGCTGTTTTTCCTAACCCAAAAGTTGCCTGGTAGAAATTACTGCCAAGCAATAAGGCCGCCCGTTGCATTATGTTCTTTCCATTTTGTTATTTTATGAATACCAAAAACCATGAAAATCGGTCCAGCCGTTCTCGAGTTAAAGTGTTCGAACAAACCCGATTTTATTTTTTAAAGACCGTTCTATATCTTTGTCCCTAAATTAATTATAACGTTGTCACCATACAATTTTCTTTCTACTCCTGTAACCTTTCAAATAAAATGTATTTCATTCCTGGCCGCCAACTTTTTTTTTTTAGCCCGAGTCGCCCTACTAAATGAGTGATCTCCTTTGTTAAAAATAATTACTCGCTTTTCGAAAAAGATGAAAAGGCTATGTCAAAGAGGAAAATAGTACAAAAGCCACTAGTAGTCCCGCGTAATAGATTAAAAGTATGCAACAAAAATTGTTATACCACTGCGGTGAAAATATATAACCACTTAGCCGAAGAATTTAGAAGTGCTACAAATTTAGAATTTAATAGAAAACTGTATAACTGGTGGTGTGAGCGATGTTTTTATTCCATCAATGAATATTTTGAGTGTAAAATGTAAAACTTATTTGTTATAATTATTATGACATATACACATTGACATTACTTATATAATTTTGAAACATTTTCATTATTCTTTCTATTTTTTATTGACATGACATCATTATTATTGATCGTTATTTTCAATATAAATTATTATTTTAAATGAATAGAATCGTACTAATTTTATTAATTGCATTGTAATCAAAATTTAAATTATGAAATTATTATTAGTATTTTTGTTTATTGCTAATTATTAAATGTGTACCTACTGCATGCTATAAGTATAACCAAGATGTAAATCTAAATATTTGCACGGCTGAAATGCCGAATATAGTGAAACCCATAGTACTTAAGAACAGATGTACCTATATTCTTGCAAATAAATATCATTCATTCATTCATTCATTCATTCATTCATTCATAGGTACTCTGTACTAGACAGTCGCAAAAAGAAAGTAAGGTATTCTTATGAAAAAACAAACATTAAACTCCTTACTGCGTCATGGATGGATAATGAAGTAAGAAAACTAGAAAATATTGGTAAAATACTGATGTATATAACCGCTGTCAATATCAGTGGTTTAAGAATTGAGGATGAGCTTGCAAGTGATGAGGATGCAAATAGTTTCAGTACAGAAACAAGTAACTCTACATTTCACCATAACAAAATAAACCGTTTAACCGCCCTTACTAAAGTTAACCCTGCCACAATAAGCCAAGCGACTATAATCCTTATATCCATTTGTCAACTCTTCATAAACTAACGTGGTTTGACGGTGTATTATTACAAACCCGTGTTGTGTCGACCCACATCAGCTAACCAAATTTATTTAATATGACACCTTAATACAAGGTTTTGGTGAAAGGCAAAGGAAATGATAAGGTAGGGGACAATATTTGTTGCTTTGACCTGTTTAGTCAGAAAATAAATTGTTTGATTTAGAAACGTGTTTGCAGTAAGTTTGCTATTGATTACACTACTTCATTAACGGTCGGTGCGGCAAAGTTTCTTCCTGGTTCGAGTTTCTGCAGCCAGATTACGGCCCGTCGTGCGACCAGTCGTGATCGTATGCGAGGTCCAAGTTTATCCATAACTGTTAAAAAACATACATAACATCACGCCTTCATCGCGGAAAGCGATAATAGACCAGGGCCAGAAGCCTTTAAAAATAATGAAAAGTGAAAAAAAATTATAATAGAATGAGACCCATTAGAAAAGGAGGGAAATATGATAAAAATGAAAGGAAAAATAATTTACGGGCAATCTGAGGTTGGGAGTTTTTAAGGGTAAAAAACGGTTTTTCTCGATTTCCGGCAAAACTAAAAGTCCTATCGAAAAAAGTCAAATGGAAAAGTTGTAGATAATAAAAAGATCTAAAACTTTTGTATTTACACTTTTTTCACATAACCTCAAAATTTATGTGAAAAATTCAAAAAACCAAGTTTTTGGTTTTTTATTTTTATCTTTTACAAAAATTTTTTTTTTTTAACGAAATTTTGTGAAAACTTACCTTTTTATGTCCCAAATACGCTGTAATTTATTTAATTAAAAATATTTATTTTTTCACCTTATTTTAAATTAATATCAAAAAAACACCCTAATTTTCAATCGAAAATTCACCCATCAAAATATCAGCTTTTTTCAAAAAGTTGGTGTGGTTTCTATTCGTTGGAATCTCTACTTTCCGATGGTAAAAAAAATATATATGTTACTATGGTAAATCTTCTCAGAAAATGCAAAAATTCAAAATTCTTTTTTTGCTGGATACCACTAAACGATTCAAAGCTGCTTTTTTTATTGCATACACTTGCTTATCATCTGCCTTATTGCAAATGATACAAACAGATTCATCCATACTGATAATCTGAAAAGACAAAATCGAATTAATAATGTCTTCACTATTTAATCGTGAATAAACTCCCATGAAAAAAAAAAATATTAAAGAAATCAATGTCAAAATGTATAAATAATATATTATAAATCTATAAAAAAGTATAAAATATATATGAAAATCGGCCAAAAGTTTGTTTTATTAGAAATATATTTACGATATATATTTTATATATTTTTTATAGATTTTAAATATATTTTTTATAGATTTTGAAATATATTTTTTTTCATGGGATTAACTAAATTTGTTTGTGCAAAATTAAGGAGATAATTATTTTTTTATCTTGTACTAAAATATCATTTAATTTCAATCTTTAGGTTATGTTAAGTTAAGCATACTATTTTTTAAAGAAAATATTACGATTTTTATGGTTGAGTTGATTGATACAGATAAAAATAGAGATAGTATTTACCTTCCTATGCAGATTCGAAAAGTTTTATTGTTTTTTTAAGTAAACTTGTCACAATTATCTTCAAGAAACTCAGCGTGCACGTGTATTTTTATAAACCATGTATACTGTACTGTATTTAGAATACTGGTTAGGCTAGCGGTTGTAACAGCTGCTACGAAATATATAGTATATAATAGTAGGTATGTATGTAGTAAGACCCAGACCCGCCTAGCCCCTTCCCCACTTCTCCACGAAATACCTTTTGATGGGCTACAATTTTTCGTAGGTCACTCAGGTATATCTACTCAGGTATATATATAATTTATCTCAAAATAGTTATAAATAAGCATCTACGCATATAATTTAAAGAAAATTAGACAACTTTCTCCAAATATTGTAGATGTCTTATTAAATATTAATTTAATTAACTTATTTGTTTGTTAATTATAGTAGTATATTTTTATTTGCATTTTTTTTGTTATCAACGTCACATGTAATCTAACGTTTTTCGAGTAATTAAAGTCTAAATTTTAATAAATAGCTCAAAATTATTTATAATAATTAAATAAAAATTTTCGAATTCAAGTTTTTTTTGAATTTTTGCATTTTCTGAGAAGATTTACCATAGTAACATATATTTTTTTTTTCACCATCGGAAAGTAGAGATTTCAACGAACAGAAACCACACCAACTTTTTGAAAAAAGCTGATATTTTGACGGGTGAATTTTCGATTGAAAATTAGGGTGTTTTTTCGATATTAATTCAAAATAAGGTGAAAAAATAAATATTTTTAATTAAATAAATTACAGCGTATTTGGGACATAAAAAGGTAAGTTTTCACAAAATTTCGTTAAAAAAAAAAAATTTTTGTAAAAGATAAAAATAAAAAACCAAAAACTTGGTTTTTTGAATTTTTCACATAAATTTTGAGGTTATGTGAAAAAAGTGTAAATACAAAAGTTTTAGATCTTTTTATTATCTACAACTTTTCCATTTGACTTTTTTCGATAGGACTTTTAGTTTTGCCGGAAATCGAGAAAAACCGTTTTTTACCCTTAAAAACTCACCCCCATCCCCTTCCCAACCTCAGATCGCCCGTAAATTATTTTTCCTTTCATTTTTATCATATTTCCCTCCTTCTCTAATGGGTTTCATCCTATTATGATTTTTTTTGGTTTTAAAAATTATCGACCCTGGACTAAAGGCCGCCCATTGTATATTTTGTAGTGTTTGATTTGTTTTTTGTTGTGTATTTTTGTGGTGTACAATAAAGTATATATAAATAAATAATAAATAAATAACATCACGCCTTGTTTCCCCGAAGGGTTTTTCCAGTTATGTTTAAGTCCCATGTAATAGGGGGCGAGCCTATTGCCATCAACCGGACACAATTCCAGACTCCGAGCTGCTACTGGGAAATTTCAAATAGAAAAACCCAAAAACACTTTGCCCGACCCGGGAATCGAACCCAAGACCTCATGCTCAGCAGTAGCGCTTGCGACGACTAGACCAACGAGGCAGTTTGTTAAAAAAATTGTGGTAAAATAAAAAATTGCGACATCATTAGTAAAAAAAAGTGCGTCCCTCCATTTAAAGTATGGCGGAACAAAACCACAAAGGAAAACTCATTACTCGGAACCGATTTAATACACAAATTGTAGGGAGTCTTATTATTTCAATCGTAGGGCGGGCGTTTAAGGGGACTGTCTTATGTAATTATGACGTTCAAAAAGTGCTGATCCTCAGCCTAGTTTGAATAAATGACTTGATTTTGATTTCGTATTTTAAGGGTTTTAAAAGTTTGCAAACAAGTAATAGGGACTCTTAAAGAGCGTCTTTTAAACGAAAGCAAATCATTTAATAGAAGCCTTTTGAAGTTTCTAATTTGGTTATGTTTACTTTGATTTGGACGTCTGATTATTTTGA
The DNA here is from genome assembly GCA_949152395.1 of Agrochola litura. NCBI lineage: Eukaryota > Metazoa > Arthropoda > Insecta > Lepidoptera > Noctuidae > Agrochola > Agrochola litura. The sequence continues at coordinate 23,181,032 of OX424505.1, forward strand.
TTTTACGTTTTAGCCAATTACTCACTGATTCATAAATGAGCGAGGAATATTGAAAGGTGTTTCCGCCAATATCTTTGTGAATTCTGTCTGGTATTTCCGGGATGATTTTACAATTTACATAAATATTATTTTAGAGAGAATTATGAAATTTTAAATGTGCTAATGACTAAGAAGTAATTAAGAGTAAAGAGAGTTTATTAAAATAACTTACATGCATATTTACAATTTAAGGCTTTTGTCAAACTAAAATGGTATTTAATAATATAGTATTCAACCTGAACAAGGATAAAGGTATTTCAAGTGTTCATTTTCTTATTACGTAAATATTTCTTACTTTGGTGTTTAAAGAAAAATATCTATAAACAAACAAAAGGTTAAGTATAATGATTTTGACTGTTACTCAACTGAAACTTAATATCATAAAGAGGTTAAAGTTCGTGAGTTTGGATGTAGGAGGTAATCTCTGAAACTACTGATTCAATTTCGAAAATTCTTTCACTAACTGAAAGCTACACTATACTACTATGTTTTATAGTATGGTTGATTACCACGCGTCGAAGTCGCGGGCAGAAGCTGGTTATCTATAAATGAGTTATCAGCCGTATAGCCTGATTCATTCAATTATTAGAAATGTTACAAATGTTGAAAAAATATTTACCCACATGATTTCGAGCGTGTGAGACTTACTATTTATTATTCACTAGCTTTTGCCCGCGGCTTCGCTCTCGTGGATGTCTGAAAATATCCCACGGGAACATACTACCGGCATTAAAAGGAAGCGAAGCGATGATCGCATATGTAATAGCCGAGGAAAAGGTCACTGTCCTAGGGTTGCGCCGCCGCCAACCACAATTATTTAGTTACGCGTAATTGATAAATTTTAAAGATTTTAACCTGTGATATATTTTAAAGTATTCATTTAAATGATATGATGTCATAGGCATATTTAAATCTAAATTAAATGCCTACTTTAAATACCATGCGTAATTGGATAAGGATCAATATAATACTGATACCTGTCAAAATAGCTCCGGAAATAAGGAAATTTTTATCAAATTCTGAAAGATGAAAATAGTTATTGTGGGTCATCCTTAGAAGATAGACATATGCTATTGCGGATTTTTTTTAACTCTAAAGTATGTAATCCTGTAGAATATTAATATTATGTATCTCTATCGGTTTACGCGGCGCATGTCAGTAAAGTTCCCAGTCGGCATGACTTTTTACAACATCTTCAACAATCATCATCATATTTCAGCTAATTTACACAAAACCTTAATGAATTATACACTTAAGAGGGCCCTTCCCTGTCCGTCTATCGTCAACGTGAGCATGGTCGAAAAGCTTGTTGTTTCATCCAGCGCAAGTGAGAACTGACAACAAGCAAGTGAGAACGCGATAACATTGTGCGAAAAATAACTTGTTTCTAGAAATACGTGTTTTTCAGAAAGCCTTACAAGTTTGTGAAATAAATGTGTGTCATTTAGAATGTCCATTACATGTACAAGGTTTCTATTAAGATGTTTTATTTACTTTTACAATTTATGAGTACATTATGAAAGGTCAAAATTCAGGTAAAATTTGTGCAAAAAAGCAGATTTTTGGAGGTTTATACAGAGGTTGTTTCTCCAAATTTTTTTTTCTTTCATAGGAATCTAGATATAGTGCACAAAATACCTATTAGTTAAAAAAAAAAAGAAATATGTGTTACAACGCCATAATCACTTGCGAGCTTTTTTATGTAAATTATGATGGGTTGGCCGCTCTTAAACATTCTTCACGAATCACTCCGTCCATTCGTGAAAACCGCTTGAAAATCCGTTCAATCGTTTTTGATTTCATGCGTTCAGACAGACAGACGCGGCAGGGGGAATTTGTTTTATAATATGTAAGGATAAGGATTTTGTAAGCTTGAGCGAGTTATTTATTACTTTCCTAACGCACTATTTAGTAACGAGGTAAGCAATACGGGTTGGTGTCCGTAACCCCAGGTGAAAGCGTGTATTTTGCGTACCTAATAAATAGATTAAATTGTTATCTAAAATTAAATATTAAGTGACACAACAGAACTGTTATGAATCATTCAGTGCATTCAAATTAAAACCATTGTTCCTCTTCAAAATTGATTTTCAAAACATGTAGTTTCGAATTTAATTAATGTTCTAGCTTTCGTTTCATTGTTATTTTTGGCAAAAACCTTTATTCAATTCTGCTTGAAAACGAGTAAACTGTTTGTATTATTATAGTTTACCCAAACTTTTGCGCCTAGCAGATTGGCAATCCCAAAATATGCTCGTAATGCATCGTACTTTAAATGTAGATTGTTATAGGTCGTCTAATGATTGATGATGATTGTAATGTAATTGGCCCTTGGCCATGTTTTGTTTAACAATATATTACACACATAACATCACGCCCATATTCAGCGAAGGATTGGCAGAGGTGTACGTAAAGTACATCTACATTTCGCCAGTTATGTTGAAGTCCCATGTAATAGGGGGCGAGCCTATTGCCATCAACCTGCCACAGATCCAGACTCCGGGCTGCTACTGAGAAATACCTGATGGAAAAACCCAATAACTCTGTCTGACCTGGGAATCGAATGCGACCACTCGATCAACGAGGCAGTCGTACTTTAAATGTGGACTGTCATAAGTAGTCTAATGTTTGATTTTGATTGTAATGTAATTGGCCTTTGGTCGTATTAAAGTAAAATAAATAAATGATTATCGTTCGCTCTACGAAGACATTGGAATTATAACCAAACCACAGCCAATTCTAAAAATCAAAACTTTTAATCCATGTCAAGAGATTACTTCCAAAAACTTTTCATGAAAAAGATCGTAAAGACGTCTGAGAATATTCTTGGCTCACTGAAGCCTCGCTGTTCTCGTTGTCAATGTGTACGGTGTAAATTATCTGTCTCTGAGTGTGTCTGGTCGTAAATCTCGGCGGCTTAGCAACAATAATGTTTAACTTTTAGACTTAGCGAGTTGCGACTGAGGGATGAGTACACAGGCTTAACCGCCAGTTAGAATTTAATCTGTGTTCTGAAGATTGGATTACGTTTTATTACGATTACACGAAGAATGTAGAGAGACGACGAGAGTAGTGGTGGCACAGAGGCGACGACCGCGACTTACGAGTTGTAGGTCGTAGGTTTGAACCTTTTTTTTGTGTAGGAAATTATCAAATAACTTCTCCCGCTCTGGACGGAGCGGGAGGGCGTCAGACTCTTACTGACTAAAACCCACCCGTGTTCCTTCAGTTGCCATGTTGCCGGGGGCCACGATCTACCTTTTGGACTTTTTCGCAACCCCGGTTCGAATCCTTACAGGTGCTTTAGTTTTAGTAAATTATATAATAACCACTGTTCTCAAAACGGCGAAGGAAAACATCGTGAGGAAACCGGCATGTCCTAGCGCCAAAAATTCGAAGACAAACATGTGATATCCACCACCCGCACTGCGCTCGCGTGGTGGATTACGGTCCACTCCCTCGTGTCAAAAATAATAATAATGATAAAATGATAATCTCTCACAGAAAGAGGAGGCCTGTGTCCCTGCTGTGAGAACATTAAAGGCTGATTATGCTTAAGCTTACACGAAGAATTATAATAACATTGATCGATGGATGGCCGTACCAGGGCTTAAGACAGCACACAAATGCATAAGACAGGGAAGCTTTTCGATAATTATGGAATCGAAATTCGTCGGTCTTGACACTCAATCAATTTGCTTGGCGTTGTCCGAACTATATTGGGGTCGGCTTCCAGTCTAACCAGATGCAGCTAAATACCAGTATTTTACATGGAGCGACTGCCTATCTGACCTCCAAAACCTAGTTAGAGGGTAACACGTCGAAGACATTTATTAGTAAAATACGTGCATCCATTCCTCGTTGGTATCTCAAGTCCCGACATGGTCTCGCAATTTAATGAGGTCCTCAGCAAAAGTAAGCTGTAAGCAACTCACATTTTATCGTGTGTCGTCGAATGGGTCACCTTCTGGCTGAAATTACGTGGATGACTGACAAGAAATTCTAATCGAGTACCTTTTATCATCAGTTATTTCACTACCCCATCGTGTTAGGATTTTGATGTCTCATTCATTTATGACATCTCCATAGTCATCTCTCCCGTGTTATATCCGTTTTGTTATGTCTTGGTAGTGAGAGTTTATGCATAAGTACGTTTCCTCTTTGAAAGTTTCAAAGTTATCTTCAAGATTGCGTTAGTAAAAGCGTGTAGTCTGAACATTACCCTAAAAGCGTACATTACGGTATAACATTGTTGGAGTACTTCCTCCATATTGTGGTCTTTGGAGAGGAATGGTTTTATGTGAAGTGTTGTTACAAGTAATGTGTCTTGGATGTGTTCACTTTAACGGTAGCCATAGTGGTCTGAATGTGTTTCCCGTTCTGGTATTTTGTTATTTCTTTTACTCTTGGTAGAAAATACTTAATACCTGAAAGTTATACTTAATGTAACAACCGAATATCACTGTTATGGGGGAAATTGCTCTTACTGTACTACGTCTGGCAATTGGATTGCAATCATGGTAATCATGTTGTAAATATGGTGTAATTTCTTTGAAGACAAGAAAATGATAGTGGTTTGACGTGATACCATCTTTTTTGATACATTTTGTAAGAAACAAAGAAATCCGGCCAAATGTGTAACCAATAATATTTTAAACGGAAAACACATAAAAAGTACTTTTTACATCATTCTAATGAAAAATTACATGAAAAAAATTCCGACGTTGGATAAAAAAATCACATCAAAATAAGTCGTCATGCATTGCGTGTAACCGTGTGTTGGTCCAATTTAATGAATGTGGGTCACATATGGGTCGCATGCGGCACATTCATCATCCACCTGAGTGGGTCCACTCCATCATAAGTTATACTCTATTAACTGAACGTGCAATTATTATTGTGTTAAGAAAACCTCCATGCTAGCCCGCCTCCTGCTAATCTTGCAGTATTAGCACGCCATTTTAGGATTTTGAGACGGTGCGGTAAAAACAAAAAGAAAAACGCATACACGCAGTTTTGAAGTGAAAACTTCTTTAGGCGCGTTGGGCATTTTTGAGATGGGACTAAACCATTGATTTCGCGACACCATGAAGACACCTCATTTTTGTAAACGCCATTGTGCTCTTTATTTATATTACGTTACGAATCAATGTTCTATGCAAGTATTTTTACTTTAAAGGTTTTGGAAGTATATTTTTTTTGTAAACACGGTTGTGCTCTTTATTTAAATAAGGTTACGGATCAATGTTCTATAAAAGTATTTTTCTTCCACCAAGGCGATCTTGTTCAAGTTTTCACTTCTGTCGGCACTCTCGAAGTGCCACAACTTTTTTTTTAAGCTAGTTGTCTACCAAATTAAATTGTCTATCACCAATGAACACCAATGAATTCCTCGTTGGTCCAAGCGCTACTGCTGAGCATGAGGTCCTGGGTTCGAGTCCCAGGTCGGGCAAAGTGTTATTGGGATTTTCCATAAGAAATTTCTCAGTAGCAGTCCGGAGTCTGGATTTGTGCCCGGTTGATGGCAATAGGCTCACCCCCTAGTACATGAGACTTAAACATAACTGGCGAAATGTGGGTGTTGTATAGGTACACCTCTGCCAGGCCCTTCGGGGATTACTGGCGTGATGTTATGTTATGTTCACCAATGAAACTGTACGCGATCAGCATATCTAAACGGCGATCAAGAGCTGTCAGTGTTAATATTCCACAAAAATGATGACACTGACATTTAGTTTCATTGGTGATATTTGCCCTAATCAGTAAACTTCCTAGTTGTAGTTCAAAGACAACTCTACCGGGTGTTGGTATCATCTGACATTACAGCTGCACAGGTGCCTGGTAGATCACTGCCAATTTTGAAATTGGAACGTTTATTTGACACCTTTCTTGTTTTTTATTTTATTTATTAGTGCCAATTCATTAATTAATTATTTACGTAAGATAAACTGTTTAAATTAAAACAAACTACAAGTAATTAAAGGAAAAATTAAAAATAAACAAAAATAAAGAAAGAAAGAAAGAAAAATATTTTATTTGGGACACGCACAGGAAATACAAAACAGTAATAAAAGATAAAAAAATAATTAACAAAAATAAAAAAGGAAGAGCTCATTGGGCGTTAAATTCGTCCGCATCGGTGTCAGCGGGAAAAGTGCTAAAAGGCTGTCAGCGTTGCTACGTTGGATGGCAATGCTAATTCTTTGGCCTAAGAATTGGCCAGCCCTCTGGTCTCGTGAAGAGTCGACCAACCGCTTTGCGATGTCCCAAAATGTTCAGAAATATAGCTACCAGTAAAGTTGCTATATTTGCGCCGTTGAATGAATACCTACAGCATTTGTGTTATAAAGTTTTCATTAGAAATTATGTAATTTCCGCGTCCGTTCTCTCTTCCGTCTCATTTTTGAACAAATACTTCGGTTCTATTGAGGGGTTCCGAACAATTGCCAATTTTCATTTGCAAATAACGCACCAATGATTTTGGGCTCCAGTCAGAAGGGATTCCCTTATTTAAATTACTTATTTGTTTGCCTCTGGCTTACAGAATTGTATTACTTTGGACATAAAAAAAATACAATATTCTGGTACAACGTTGATACATTCTGAGGCTTAATGATACTTTGTTGAATTGGTGCCGAGATGTAGAAATACATAACATAACATAGCATAGCATCATGCCCTGTTTCCCCGAAGGGTTGGACAGAGGTGTACCCCATTAAATTTCACCAGTTATTGTTAACGACCATGTAACAGTAGGCGAGCCTATTGTCATCAACCGGGCACAAATCCAGGCTCCGGGCTGCTACTGAGAAATTCTAAATATAAAAGTCAATAATACCTAGCCCAACCTGGGAATCGAACCCAGGAGTTCATGTTTAGCAGTTGCGCAGTAGAAATAATCTTCATGATTTCTGAATTGCTGATCAGTTTTGGTCAAAGTAATAGAACTCTATATTTTGACCAAAAGTCTCTCAACTATTATATAATATAAAAACGGCTGTGATGTCATACCGTGCATATATTGAGTCCTTGTTACAGTATGGATTAATTATGTGGGGAAATAGTATTGACCACAATAGAGCATTTGTCGCCCAAAAAAAGTGTTTACGAGCCATATACGGGAGGGATTCCATCTGATGAATCATGTCAACCAATGCTTAAAAGGCTTGGTTTGCTACCGTTACCTTCATTATATTTGTATGAAGCATGTATGTTTGCTAGGAAATATAAAGAATTGTTCAAAACAGCAGAGGAAATAAGTTCTCGAAGTCGTCGTCATCAATACAGGCTTGTACTAGATGAGCTCCCTAGGTTGGCAAAATATAAAAAAAGCTGTTTGGCTATGTGTGTACGTGTTTATAATAAATTACCTAATGTATTAAAAATATTAAATTGCAGATTACTCAAAATTAAATTATGTAAATGGCTGAATAAAAATAATTTCTATAATATTAAGGATTTTTTTAACATAAATTATAATGTTTGTAAATTCAAATTTGTTTATTAAAGTTTGCATGCTTTAATTTTTAAGCAAAACATGTATGATCACAAATGCTTTAATAACCAATGTATACCATGTTTTACGCAAATAAATTATCTTATCTTCTTACACGTGCTATATTTTCTGCCAAAAAAAAAAAATGCATCGGCCTACTGCTGTGCCATTATGGAATTTAAAAGCGAAGTTCATTACTTTAAATATAGCAAGTAATGACCTTCGCTTTTAAATTCCATAATGGCACAGCAGTAGGCCGATGCTTTTTTTATTATTCATTTATTCACTCAAGTTAAATGACTCATACACAATTTTTAATACATTACACACTCATCAGACAACACATTAAAATTACAATACAAAACAAAATAAAACAAAAACCACCGTACTATCAACACTCTTTAGTGACTGACGACTGTAGGTGACGTGCAAGTCACTGCAGCGTCTTGTAATATAGTTGAGCCTGTCAGCTATCATCATCAGCACGCTGTTGGGGTGTTATCTTTTTGATAAGGTACCATAGTACCTAGTGTACTTCCTTATTTAATCATTTTTCTTATAGTATAACTTTTCATACCGCCAAGGAGCGTCCAAAATAATGATGTTCAAGAAATATCATTTAATTCAGACTTTTGCCCATTGTGTCACCCTATGTAAAACTTAACATCACACCTGTAATCCCCGAAGGGTTAGGCAGAGGTGTACTTATAGTACACCCACATTTCGCCAGTTTTGTTTAAGTCCCATGTAATAGGGGGCGAGCCTATTGCCATCAACCAGGCACAAATCCAGACTCTGGGTTACTACTGAGAAGTTCCAGATGGAAAAACCCAATAACACTTTGCCCGACCCGGGAATCGAACCCAGGACCTCATAGTCAGCAGCAGCGCTTGCGACCACTAGACCAACGAGGCAGTAAAACTCTACATGTATGTAAAACTTCTACATTAAATATATCTGTAATTCAAATGGTGTACATAATCTGTATCTCCTACATACAGATTACTCAGTAATCTAGATAGGAGAGCAGCGATTCACCCAACAATTCATTGTACTTATACCATGTAATGAATAATGCATACTTTGTAAGTCCTTCATGTACTACAAAACCTATACGTTATAATTATAATAAAGAGTATTATCTTGTATTCTAATCTTATAACATTTTAACTGGAATCTTACCCACCAATCAAAATTTTGCTACAAATTACCAAACTTAAACATACCGTTACTATAATTATAGAAGTTGTTCTATAATTATCGTACCGGTATCGTTACACACCCCACGTAACTAAATAAATTAACAACTCCAGCCAATACGCGAAGATACAACTTTTCCCAACTATCGAACATCTACTATGAGCAGCGATACATAAATCACAGCTGCTTACAAAAACTTCATTTATGTTCAGAAACTTCTGGTACTTTCTGTCAAGAGACTAGGTACTTGGTGAACACTTTGACAGCGGAGAAGACTAGATGAATCGTTCAGGCATTGAATATTGTGTACCTCCCTAGTAAGTTGTTTGTTGTATATTTTACATTTGTCTAAATAATATAAAACAAAGTCACATTTCGTGTCTGTCTGTGTGACTGCGTTATTCTTCTAAAATGTGCAACAGATTTTGACGCGGTCTTCACGATAATTTAGATAATTTATTTCAGAAAGTTCATTTAAGTAAATTAACTTGGATATAGCACAGAAATATCGATGTTTTGACTTTTGAAATTTGTGAGAAAACCAGCATGCCTTAGAACTAAAACTTCGAAGACATTTGACATCCACCAACCCACATTGGGCCCGCGTGGTGGATTACGGCTCACTTTCTCTCACGGAGAGGAGGCCTGTGGCCCATCAGTTGAAACATTAAAGGCTGATTAAGCCATGGAGTAAACAAATTATTTATTTGAATAAGATCAAGGTGGGAGAGGGAGGCCTCTGACATTGACATTACTAGCTGACAGAAGGAACTTCTGGATTCCAAAACAAAATGATTTATTTTTGTCTAAAAGGTTTTCGTTTATTTCCTATTTGTCATTTAAATAATCAAAGGAAAAGTTCAGGTGGACGTGAAATTATCTGGTAATGATATCAAAGGAAAGGATAATTATGATTATTCTAAGCGTAAAATTGGCCAGGGAATATTTCTAGTTAAAAACTATAGAGATAGGTACAGTAGGCCGCAAATGAGGGGTAATAATTTGGCCTTGAGCTAGCCTAGCGTAGTAACTACGGAGCTCAATAGAATAAAGATGCCAGCTTATGCTGGTTTTACCACTGACATGCGGCCTACTGTACCAATAGCTCGTGTATTTAAAACGAGTGTATTAAATGGAACACTTCCGTTTTCTGAAAGATCATTTTTATTCCATGTCAAATGATTTGATTGGCTGTTGAACTGCTGCTGTGAATCTGAGCCAATCAGGCAGCGTGTTAGTTGATTTTTGTGTTGATCAGTCTTTCTAAAATAAAGTAAACGAATGAACAACTCGGCAAACAGCACTAACTATACTGTTAAAAGATTAGTACTCGTTCGAAAGTCGGCTCGACCACTTCCTCTGAGAAACTGTTTCTTGTCGTTGAATTAGCTACGGCAATGATCAGCTATCGAAACGACTATAAAAGCGTACCAGTCGAGGATTTGTCTGCAATTTAAAGTTTTATTATGCTGAAAAACAAATAACCTATTTGTTCATAAGTGTAGTGAAAGGTACTTTTCATTTAATTTCATTTTACTTATTTATGTAGATTGTCTAGCTAGAGCAGGAGTGAAAACAGTTTTCAGTTTGCTTAAAAGTTAACTTCTGTCGCAACTATAAATCTTGTTTCAACAGCAACTTATAGAAAAGCACCTGCTTAATGGTTTACTTTAAGCATTGAACTGTTGTAAGCTGGTGCTGGGTAGATCGACCTCTAACCGCAGACTAGACACATGTGAATATGAATCATGATTTCATGTGAATATTAATGTCTCTCTCTATTGTGATTTGTGGCTCCATTCACCTCTACACGTATGTATTCAGATTGGCTATTAATTTCTCGACCTTTTTTAAATAAATCATCAAAAGTCTAATATCCTAAAATCCTTTTATACGCATTCAACCGATAAACTACTTACCCTTAATTACAATGTAACGTTTTTCGTTTAAAGGGGCCTAGAAGCACTTTATACACGGCACGGTTTCTTAACGGTACGGTGTACAAACCGCGCCGTCGAAGAAACGTTGTCTGTCAACAGGCTGTTATAGTGATCCAAACATCATTGACGAGTTGATGACACGGCGAATAAACCCTAGCTTTTCACGGAAAGAAAAACGTGTGTGTACAAAGAGCTTTACCATATCCAAAAATTTGTAAAAGTAACTATAAGTCATGATTTATCGCACAAAACACTAACCAGGGTCTTGTATTCAACCCACCACTTTTTTAATTACCAAATACTTCGCTACTTTCAGTTTTGCCCGAATTTTCACCGTATATTTTGAGGCTCGCAGTAATTAATCAGAGCAGCTTTTTAGGCACCCTACAGTCGTGTGAAAAGAATATTTTTAAACTGGGAATTTTAGCAGCCTCCGGTTTCTAATAATGTTGGCTGAGGGTTGCTATATTGTGTGGACTGTCGTACTTGGTGCTTGTAACTAATGAGAAAGAAGACACTTTATTGCGTTGTTCATTAATTTTATAATTCATTATATTCGTAGGTTGGAGGTGGAGGGATAATTCGAGGTGGTTTGAGAAAAGAGTTCCTCGAAGGACTCGGGGAAGGCCTTTGCCGTTTGTAGTGGGATAGTATTAATAAACAGAAAAAAGAAACATTCAAATGTATAATGTGATGAGCACGTTTTTTTTTAAAACAGGTTTTGACAGTCCGGAGGTCCGGAATCTTAAGTGGGACGCTCTGGTCTTACTCCTAAATTCATCATCTGTCTAGCCTTTCCCCAGGCTTCAGCTTCCGGTCTAACCGGATGCAGCTGAATACCAGTATTTTACATAGAGCAACTGTCTATCTGACCTCCACAACCTAGTTACTAGGTTACATGAATCTTCAGTGGGACACTCTGGTCTTACTTCTAAATTATAGCAAAAAAAAACATAATTATATTATTCATTTGGGTTTCAGGAAGACATCCGACTAAGTAAATGAATAACTCTTCCAAACAATCAGTCTAGTGTCTGTAGGATTATATTAGTATTTCATCATTAAAACGTCCCGAGCTAACATCAGAACAAAATAACCGAGTCCATCCTTTGTACAAGCCTCGACTCTACCTTCACAGAAACTCACAGATTACCCACAGTTCCCAGCTCCAAGAATTAAATTCACTGTTAAATTTCATGCTCATTTTAAATATAATTTAAAGTTGAATAAAAATCTCTCATTGTTCAAGTGAATCTTTGAGATTTCAAGCTTAACGAAACGTAAATTAAGATTGTTTAAGAATAAAATTATTTGCTTCGAATCTTCGCTGTAATTTGCAGCACTGTTTAACATTTATTTTATAGAATTTAAACTTGAAAGACGGTTTTTTTAATGAAGAGAAACGGAAGTTTCAAAGAAAGGAGTCTGAAGAGTGGCATTCATTACCAGTCTTGTCATTTACCATTCTGAATTCCCCATTATTTTTGATAATTTGAAAGTGAGTAAGGTTATTTATTTCTTTGTCTTCCTTGGTCGTCTATTTACTGAAATAAAACTAGCTTTAACTTTTTTCTGTGTGAATTCAGCTAATTCATCAAACATGTTGACATTTTATCCTTTCAACACAATATGAGCATTATTTTGAGCATTTTCGAAATACAATATACTTACAGAATAGTAGAATACATAATTATTATTCAAACAATTTCCATACAAAATGCACTTTCAGTTTTCCCAAATTTTCCAATTTTCCTGACAACATTTAAAAAAAAAAAAAAAAAAAACCGTATTGGTCTAATAACGGTTAGACTAATTTGTTTTTTTTTAATGTGTTTTGTTTTTTTTATGTTTTGTTTAAAACATACATTTAACATTTTTTATATTTTAATATCGTCGCCGTGCAGTGAAAACCTCGTGATTGCAATAAACGTTATTTTACAAGAGAAAATAAAAACTGTCTGAAAAATGGCCGCCATTGACGTTCTCCGAGGTTCTCATTATCATAAATAGAAGGCATTAAAACCATCTTAGAGCTGTGCACGTTCGTTCTAAACTAAATTATGCATTACGAGGTTTTCTACCCAACAAATAAATTAAAAGAAAATACAACAAAAAAAAACTTTACAAGGTTTTCACTGCACGGCGACGATATATAGATATCAAAATCTATAACAACAATTAGGTCAAATCTATCATTTTTGTTTTTAACTAGATGTAATAATTACAATAGTATATTATTTTACAACTGACTATTCACACTAAGTACTAAATTAAATAACTAACTTACGATACAAATATACCAAAATATGTTCTGGGTTTTAATTTCCAACAAAATGACATGAACATGAATAACTTGGTTAATATTCTACCTATCATAAATTATGCAGAGACGTAATATGTCTTGAAGCAGTATCTTCCAGACCTGAGAAATAGTCTAGGTATCTCTTAAATTTTATTTTAACACATGAAGCATAATTATTTTCAACGTGATTTTAATTATGAAATATTAGCTAAGTGTGGCCCCATAGTGTACAACTTTAGTTGCGTAATTGTGCGTAAATGGCCACTTTACACACAACTAAGTGTTGTGTTTCATGTTTCATACATTAGTAGCTCGTTTTCGAGCATTGTTCACTATTTTGTAACATTAGAAAATATAATGGGATGATAAAAGTGTCGGCATGGTTTTGTTTTGTATGAATTACTTGCTTACTTTTGCTTTATGTTACGTACAACCATTTTAATAGAGGTTTAGTTAAATTATGTTATTAGTTGTTGGGTAAAGTGTTATTGGGGCTTTTCCATCAGTGATTTCTCATAAGCAGCCCGGATTTTGGATTTGTGCCCGGTTATTGGCAATAAACACACTTCAACATAACTGGCGAAATGTGGGTGTACTATAGATACACATCTGCCTAACCCTTCTGGTATTACAGGCGTGATGTTATTCTATGTTTTAATAAAATTAACTATAATTTGCTTTAGGATAAACTTAAAAAAATAAATCAAACAATAATCTAAAGTAAATTAATGGTCTGTTCAATAATTAAAGTTTCTTTATCCGAATAAGATTAAAAAAGTTTTTTCATTCATCAAAATTGTATTAACATTGTAAAAGATATTCGGAGCTAAAGGAAATACTATTTTAATCAAAGGGTCGTTATGATTAATGATAACGATGATGTTTTGGGTAAAATAATTTGTTTCTGTCGCGGAATTTCAGAAAAGAGTCCCAATCGTTTTTGTGACAATTTGACAGAAAATCTAATTGAGTCTGTTCATAATTATAATTTACTAGCTTCTGCCCGCGACTTCGTCCGCGGGCCTATAACCTTCCTCAAGAATTGGGCTATCCAATGCAAAAAAAAATTTGAAATCCGACTGGTAGTTCCGGAGATTACCCCCTACATATAAACTTACAAACATACAAACAAACAAACGAATTTTACCCCTTTATAATAATATATATATATATACATATAGTAGGTATAGATAGTCGCTCTTCGTGTTTGTTTGTGTGACTGCGTTGTTCTTCTAACTACGCAACGGATTTTGATGTGGTTTTCACCAGAAACTTACTTATTTGTTCCAGAAGGTTGTTGATTGTGTATCATAATCAGCCTATAATGTTCCCACTGCTGGGACTCGCAGGCCCAGTGCGGGTTGCTAGATGTTAAAAGTCTTCGAAATTTTTGGTTCTAGGACATGCCGGATTCCTCACGATGTTTTCCTTCGCCGTTTTGTTTGTGTATCATCATCATCAGCCTATAATGTTCCCACTGCTGGGACACAGGCCTCCTCTCTGTGAGAGGGAGTGGGCCGTAATCCACCACACGGGCCCAGTGCGGGTTGATAGATGTCACATGTCTTCGAATTTTCGGTTCTAGGACATGCCGGTATAATAAATTAATATTATGTTTAAGTCGTAAAAACCGTGCGAAGCAGGGACGGGTTGCTAGTCTGTAATAATTGGTTCTTATCGCCACTAAAGGTTACAGTGATTTGATAAATTTACAAATAAAAAGAAAAAAAAGGTGACTTACGACCCATTACTCGGGAGATACTACCAATCTCCACATTTATTAGCCAATAAAACCCTGAGTCTAAAGTTGTAAAACAGTTGGGCCATATAAATGAAAATAGTGTGATCTAACGCTTGAGATAACGAATTTGCATAACTATAAATGTGAAATTGCCTGCCTATATGCACATAAAATACTTCTTCGTATTTAGAGAGAACAGAATTTTGGACCACAAAAGGGATGAATGAAAGGCAATTGCATGTAGCTGAGATGAGAATCACACTATCCATTCATATGAGAGCACACTTCCCTCTAGGAAGTGTGCTCTCATATGAATGGATAGTGTTCCGGCTGCTGCCGCTGTGTGTATCTACTGGTACAAATATGTTGTATTCAGAATTTCTGATAGATACAAGTTCTAAATCTAAATTAACGATAGCGTCGTCCGCCATGCGATTCTGATGTCTGTTCAACGATTCCTAGCGCCCCTGGCGGCGCGAAATTAAAAGCGCGTGCGCAGCAGCATGGCTACACGTAGGCATGGCGAGCGATCCTGCCGTGCGCCATCTGACGGCGGGGCCGTAACAGATAGAATAAGAAATGAGTAAGTATATAGTAAGTACGCAATATCTTTTCGTCCCACATACCACAGTGTCTCAAGACAAAAGTCTTTGACCAGTGCGTGTTGCCAGTGATGACCTATGGTACTGAAACGTGGTCGCTCACAATGGGCCTTATCAGAAGGCTAAAAGTCACCCAAAGGGCAATGGAGAGAGCTATGCTTGGAGTTTCCCTACGTGATCGAATCAGAAATGAGGAGATCCGCAGGAGAACCAAGGTAACCGACATAGCCCGAAGAATTGCGAAACTTAAGTGGCAATGGGCAGGGCACATTGCTCGTAGAACGGATGGCCGATGGGGCCGAAAGGTTCTGGAGTGGCGACCGCGTACCGGAAGACGTAGCGTTGGAAGGCCTCCCACAAGATGGACCGATGACCTTGTGAAGGCCTCAGAAATCCGCTGGATGCGGAAAGCACAGAATCGGTCGAAGTGGAGGTGCTTGGGGGAGGCCTATGTTCAGCAGTGGACGTCTTTCGGCTGAAATGATGATGATGATGAAGTATATAAGAGAAAGTCTGAAAGTGACACCGGTGACTAAAAAGTTATGTGGAAATTGGTTGCCAAGGTATGGACATGTGATGCATAGGAATGAGGGAAATGTCGTCAGGAATGTTTTGAGTATGAATGTGGATGGCTATACGAATAGGGGAAGACCAAAGAAACCATGGATGAAGTGTGTGAAAGATGATATGGCTAGAAAGGGAGTGGCTACTGAGATGATGACTAATAGAGAAATATGGAAGGAAAAGATATGTTGCGCCGATGTCATGTGATGTTGAGGTATAGGCAGGAAATTATGATATAATAGTTCTTTGAGTGTAGCCTAGTCTTATTTAAAAAGTTTTACAAAAAAAAAAAAAAACAGTATAAAAGTTTTTATTTCTCGCTTTTTAGTGGGTCAGTTTGTAATTTATCTAAGTTACAATAGCCTAATGTCAACTGCTCATCACCTTTTACAAAATATTGCTTTTTGCGATGCAGGGACGTTAATCGTTCAAGAGTTCTCTTGGCACTTCACCATCACCTCCACTTCTCCATATGCATTGTGACGAGCATAAATTACTTGGCAACCAAATTAAAGTAATCAAATCGCAACCCGTGGAATACTACTAAGTATTCCACAGATTGAAATTCTATTACTTTTGTGTAAAAATACAAATGCTTTAAATGGGTCCTAGCTGTCGTATATCTTTGACAGCCGTTACGGGTACTCAGAAGCCCAAAAGTCCGACAGTCAGTTTCACCAAGGGGTATTGTGTTACTCCGTATCTAACTGGGTTGGTTGTGGTCAGATAGACAGTTGCTCAATGCAAAATATTGGTATGTAGCTGTATCCGATTAGACTAGAAGCCGACCCCAACATGTTGGGAAAAAGCTAGGCAGATGATGATGAGATAGAAAGAAAGAAAGAAAAAAAATATCTTCTTTTAGCACAGAAAAAAAGGCACACAACATAACATAATTATAATACAAGTAAAAAAGATCAGAAAGAGAAAAGTTTACCTACGCCCAAAATGGTTTAGTATCTCATTTTAACTCACTCAATTATTACTGTAAGCTATTAAGATTTCACCACTTACAATAAACTTTAATATTCTCAATGCAATTCGGCAGATTGTCGGCAAATTGAAACGTTTGCATTTAATAAAATATAGGCCTAACCTAAGCAAACTATCGCCTGCTCATTTACAGAATGTTAATTCAGCTGCTTCGTTCAAACCAAACGCTTTCATCAAGTGATTTCCATTTACTGATGGAGTGTAGGTAATGTTGATTTTGGGCAAACCTTGGTTTGTATTCAATGGGGCCCAAGAATTAATGATCACCTAACTAGAGACAGGTAAGGGTCTTAAAAGATCAGAATTACATATTTTGTAAGAGAGAGTATACTGAAATGTATGAGGTTTAAAGTCATTAATACTACATACGAGTATATTTAAATTCCAAGAGATTTAAAATGTAATAATGTAATTAAGTAAGTTTGTAGACGTATGTATACTTTAACAACGTGTTCTTTTTGATCATACCATACTCTAGAGTATTACTGAAACCATGTCAAAGAATTAACTGGCGTATGAATTAATTATTAAAAAAACAAAATTTTCATTTTCATTATTACACACAAAATAATTCGTCAAAGTCACGATTATTTTTGTAAAACACCCTCACGTGAAATATAATAACGTCGCATTTTCTTAGCTTTAAATATGAATGATTGGTTTGAATTAAAATGATTTACTCGTATGTAATTTACTCCCTCTCACTGAGAGGAGGCCTGTGTCCCAGCAGTGGGAAAATTATAGGTTGATTATGCTTTACTCGTATGTAAATCAATGAAATTTATGTTAATTATGATTGATTATATCTTCGAAACTATGTATTTTGGGAACACTTGTTCTAAGACTTTTGTATTATTTTTACGTATAGCATACACCTAACCTTAGAGTTATAGGACATCAAAAGGAACACGTTTTGTGCTAAAAAGCGTTTTGTGTACATCAAGACGTATTTAAGGTATTTTCCAAAAACATGACAGGCGGGTGAATAATAAATTACATCCTGGATTTAAACAAAACAAAGGTTTCATTACTGTCAGGAATAAAAAATATATTGATATAACGTATCATCTGGGTAACGCATACCTAACCAATTTGAAAACAAATCCCGTGCACACGACCCTTTTTTTCGTAGGTAAGCGTTACTATAGCGGTCGAGCGCTGCAAGCAAGAATAGTCCTTACAGTATACAGATATGCGTTTCTTCTATAGTACCTACCAAACCTACTCATAGTACATTATTTTGTCGCAGTTTTCACGAGTTTGAAATGATTTAAAACAAAAACGGCCAAGTACTTATTTAATTTAATTTAATTTTTTTTTATTTATTTAATTCAGACACAATGATCCATATTTTTGTTAGGCGATATACTTAAGAGTTATGTTAGTATTCAAATACACACCACAATCATACTATTATTGCTAAGATAAAAAATAAAAATAAATATTTTAATTGTTTAAGTACCTAATTTTAAAACTATTTATAAACAGTAAAATTAAGTGGAAGTGAACCGGTTGTACTATTTGACACAAATTCATGCAAATTGGGCAGTTTTTCACATTTTATAATTATTATTTGAAAAAAAAAATAGTTTTTGTTGGTAAATGTATGAATTACGTAGGTTTATTACCCTATGAATAACGTTTTATTTCCTATTTGAAAAATGTAACTGAAAATGAAAACTCATACTATTTGTTTAAGAAAGCATGGCAAGCAAAAAATAAAATTGTTAAAATTCAGCCAAGATTTAAAATATTTTATAAAGTCCGTATTCCCATATAAAAAATTCTTTAAGAATAAACCGCTTTTATTCTTCACAAGCATTTCATCTTCCCTCGCCCATTTATACAAAGATTCACCACCAACTAGATTTTTACTTTTATTGCGACTTATCAGCAATAAAAAAAATCTTTCTATAAATATTATTGATCAATCACATCACGTCAAAGTAACAAACAAAAAAAGCTATGAAAGTAAATGTTCGAGTAATTTTTCGCAACATGTTTTGGTTCTAAGAGGCTTACTCTAAGCCCTATTGATACCGACTTAAGTTCTTCATAAGCCCTAAGAATAAAAGAACTGACGCAGAAATATTGTGCTACAAATAAACTTATGAACAGGGAGAGAAAATGCTTAAGTTCTTGTTTGTTTCTCAAGACATTTCTGCGAAAACTTTGGAACTACTTACAATAATCACAGAAAAGGTTTTTATTTATTTATTTACTAGCTTTCCCGCGGCTTCGCCCGCGTGGATGTTGGAAAATATCCCACGGGAACATATTACCGGTATTAAAAGTACCCTATGTGTTAGTCCAGGTTATATATTATCTGTGTGTCAAATTTCATCCAAATCCGCTCTGCCGTTTTTGCGCCAGTCCGGAACATTTATTCAGACTAACAGAAAAACGGTCAAAATTCTATAAACTATATTTTCGGCATCAGGCTCGTTCTCACACCTCATAGCAATTACTTTTTTCAAAAATATTCAATGTACTGTTTTGACTTTGTTACTATTTTATTGTACATATTATTACATATATAGATTTAATACAGGACAACCATCAAATAAACGATTGTAAAAGTAACGCAAAGCCAATTAATTACAGGTTCTCACGGGTAACATCGTCACTCTCTCCTTCATTCTTGCTTGTTCTCTCAAAAACCCTTCTTAATCCACACAGCACATTAATAATCCCTCCATGACCTTTAAATACATAAAATCTAAAACGAAATAACCCTTATTTATTTGGGTACACAAAAATCCGAAATTCCCTATTTCATATCCTACATTAAATATTACTCGGGAAGCAAGCTAAGTCGCCAATAAAAATAAATTCTACTTCGGATGCGTACGTTCGTTACGGCGTACGTTCGGGTACCTTGGATCCTTATATTTTCCATCACATTTTGGTCTGAACGAGCCAAAATATTCTAAGTACAGGTACAGGTTTCATCTTAAAAATATGATAAATCTTGGTATTATAATGTGAGGATTATAAATGGTTCTGATTGTGTCTTTGCTGGGATTAAGATGAGTTTGTGTTTTTTGTATGTACCGGTAGGTTTTTAAGATTTTCACAATTTTGAAGTGAATCAAACAGTATAAAAAGGCATTCCAAATGAGTGTAGAAGAAATTGTAGAGCTTGAGGTTCCAAATACGAGAAACCGGCTAATTTATCCCAAGAACAAATTGTAGTTGAAAAACATGTTACATACATTCCAATTGCAAATGTAAGTTTGTACGCACAATTATTGGGAAATTTACCATGTTATTTTAAGACGACCGACTTCTTATAGGTTTTCCTGTAATCTGTAAGTATAGATAACTATTTGCTGTATTTTTCTTAACATTTCTGACTCAATATTTTCGGAGATAAGGGGGAGGGACTGGTAAATTTTTATCTATTTTCTTAAATAACTTTAAAACTAATTATTTAAAATGATTAAAAAAATATATACTTGAGACCTTCATAGTAAGTCCTTTCATTTCACTAAAAACACAAATCAATGCGTAGGTATAGTTTCAGCAAGCTACTAAGTTTTCAGGACAAAACATACTTACAATGATGCTAATTAATTTTCAATTAGTATAGTGTATTTCATTCTAAATTCAAATAGCAGGGCGAAATCACTGGCACGTAAACGTGAATGGTCAGCTCTTTCCGGAAATAATTGCGAGCCTGCTATTGGTGGACAGCTAATCCCACTCAAAGGGATACAGTAGACCCCTTAAGTGATTGTAAGCGGATGTCTCATTAACGTTAATGGACGTCACTGAGTGCGGGCCTTAAATCGATTGATTAGGATTTCCCAAAATGTTGTACGAACCTTGGAAGGTAAGCTGGTTCAATTAAGTTCAGGTTACATTTATTTACACCGCCAACCGATGGGGTCAAATATTGTTCGACTGACGACCGCGTACCGGGAAAACGGCGTCAGAAGGACGATGTTAAGTCAGGTAATAAACTTGAGCATTCAATTGTAACAGAACATCGAGCATTCGCCGTTTTTAAGTTCAAGCGAATAAGTAAGCAAGTATCATTCTAGCGAATGCTCTAGTCAATGCTCGTCAAAAAAAAAAATCTTCATGAAGATGTCAGAATGGCTCGGGTCGGCAAAAAGCTTCAAGCAAAACTGTCCCTTCGCTAGAATGCTCGCTACAAGTGAATGCATTGAAGTTTATCAGCACCTTTAAGCAAATTGACTACTTAACTAAAATTTTCCGTATGTTGAAAGAAATGAACAAACAACAACATGAATGAAACAACTGAATAATGTCTATTAAATAAAGATTCATCAGCAAGACATAGAATTCAGGCAGAGATCCATAAATGTTACTTGTAGTTTGACATGTTTTGCAGATGTATGTTTTGACAGTGACTGGAATAAGGCTAAGCCAGAGTACGTTCTAAGTAATGTTTATAGATCCCGGCCTCAGAGTCTAAGGAGATTAGAATAGGTCATTCTATGCAGACGTACTGGTGACTGTGCCATTGTGCGAATAGTAGGCAAATTATTAAAAATCTTAGTGTCAAATAATGTTGGTCTGAAAACCTTATTTTTTTAATTGAAAACCTTGCGGGAAGTGTTTTATTATTTAAATATCATCATAAAGAAAACTTGAACTTACAAAGTCCAAAATCGCCATGACGCAGTTAGTCTTAGGCCGTGTCCTATTTAAAAGCGACTGTGGCGCGAATATGCGATGGGTCGCGTTCAAATTATGTTTCTTTATGTTCGGAAAACCAGAAAGCGCCCTCTGTCAGCACGACCACGCGTTTAGATTCACCAAACTAAAATTTCGAACGATAGTGTATCGATCACTTTTAAATAAGACTCGCGGTTATTGTAGAGGTCAATAAGTGCGATTTTCATGTATTTTATTGTATTCAAGGCTGAAAATTCTACTTTTAGTTTAGTAAAAGTCGGTTTATGTCTTTTTTTTCAAATCAAATCAAATCTTTTTTGTTAATAACACGTCTTGATACCTTTTATAGGTACCTACCTATTGCTTATTTCTTGCAGACAGGTTTTACATTTGTCGAGGGAATAATTAAAAAAATAAACAAACTAAGGAAATTAATGTCGCCTAATTCTTTACCCACATTCACGAATTGTTTCATTTGAAATAGGTTTCTTCTAATTAAGAATCAAAGACCTAATTAATTTTACTAAGACTGTTTTTGCTTTGACTTTTATTCAAGGGTAGCCATTTTGTTTTTTGTTTAAATTGTGAGAAGGTTAACAACGTATGTTTCTCTAATTGTAACAAATTACTTGAAATAAAGGCAATTAGTCTTTATTTATAACGATAAAAAAGTACATTTTTCTAATTTATTTTATTGGTACATTGATAGGAGAAGCACTTTAAGCAATAAACATTGTATCTGCGTACTAAAAACTACCTTTCTATTGATAAAATAAGTTCTATTGTGTACCATAAGAAAAACAAATTATGATAATATAATTTAAAATAAAGTAAATACAGTGGCGATCTCTTTGCTTATTATTAAGAATTAGTACAAATGTAATGAAAAGCACGCGAATCACCTACTAAAAGTTTCCTTACTATATGTCCCTATAAAAACACCCAAATTCGGTGTTTCAGCAATAAAACTAACCATTCTTTTGTTCACATTACTATTAAGTTGGCGTGACCCCCAGCAGTTTCCCTGCATATGTCACAATAGGACTCAAACGCACTCAATTATAGTAGTTTTGGTTTTGTTTTAAAAGAAAATAATAGTCAGAAGGCCAATTGAATTAAAAACTATCTCGAAGGGTTATTAGGTAGAGGTTTATCTATCTATAGTACACCCACATTTCACCAGTTATGTTTAAACGTTTAAGTAAACGGGGCCAGCCTATAGCAACCGGGTACACATCCAGACTTCGGGCTGCTACTGAGAAATTCCTGATAGAAAAACCCAATAACACTTTGCCCGACCGAAATCGAACCCAGGATCTCATGCTTAGCAGTAGCGCTTGCGTTCACTCGACCAACGAGGATTTAGAACTACTTAAGGTGAAAGCCCAAAAATTCAAAATATATTTAAAAGAAACCGACCATATGTGAGTCGGACCACGCACAATGAAGGGTTCCGTAGTTGGGATAAATTGATTCCCAGAAAAAAGTTAATATTGTAGCTGAAAAACATGTTCTCCCATTCATTCCAACTGCAAATATAAGTTTGTACGCACAATATTGAGAGATTTACCATGTTATTTTAAGACCATAGACTTCTTATAGGTTTTCCTGTAATTTATGAGTAAAAAACCATACCCTGCATTTTTTAAATTAAATTTTGGAACAGTAGTTTCGGAGATAAGGAAGGGGTTTCTTAAATATCTTTAAAATTATTTATTATAAAATTATTTTAAAAAAAATTTGATCTTCGCAACAAGCCTTTTCATTTGATTGTTACAGTTTGCAAAACTTTTTTTTTTTGTTTGTCCCCCAAAAATGGCCCCCATATTCAAATCCATTTATTTACGTCACACATCCATGTTTGAGTCACAGAAATACATAAATGTGTACCAAGTTTCAATTTAATCGGTCCATTAGATTCGGAGCAAATTGGCTGAGACAGACGGACAGACAGACAGACAACCAGCCAGTCAGCCAGATAGACAGACAGACAGACACACGAGTGATCCTATAAGGGTTCCGTTTTTTTCTTTTGAGGTAAGGAAATCTAAAAAGTCAGAAATTTATAATTTCGCAGGCTCCTTCGAACAGTCACCTTTAGTAATGCTAAAGTGGAGTTTCACAAGTTCTCAAATTCAAATTCTAAATTTATAAGTCAGGTGTTGGACATGATCTCGCCTGAAAGTTGAGCGACTGTGACAAGAATTATGCTAAGCCAAAGTACGTACTAAGCAACGTTTATCAATCTCTATATGCTTGAGCAAAATAAACTGGTTTGGATTGCTGATCATAATATACATATGAACCACGAACGTAGGACAAAATAAAAGAAGGATCGAAGCATATTTTCTGTGAAAACTCAATGCACGAGTGTGGACATGATATTTCTACAACGTGATCTATAAGCGACATTCTGCCGCTCGCTTTTCGCCCCGTGGAAAGAACTGACGTGGTGTGTGGCGAGCATCACCGTGTGTGACCAGATGTATGAACGTAAACGAGGCAAAAGGAGTATGTAAAGATCGTAGCAGGTGCCGTTCTGTAGTTTCTGCCTACCCCCATGGGAAGAAGGCGTGAGTTTATGTATGTATGTATGAGATCTATAAGCGTGTCGGACGTGGGTTTGACACAGAATAAGAAAGTTTATTCTTTGCGTGGGTCTCTCAAAAGGCTTTGGGTTTTATGTTTAAAGGGCAAACAGTAAATAAATAAATACCGCGACCACCAAGTCAATTTTGATGCATTAAAAAAAAGATGGTGTTCTGCAGATTCTAAGTACGTTCTTACTATCAGGTGTAAGTACTTACCATCGGGCTGTAAGTAGATATACTTTAACTCAAATTCAAAGCATTTATTTCCATTAAACCATTTATAGGCACTTTTGAATATTGTCAAAGAGTCGGTCAGTTATTCAGAAAGTTGAAGCTCATTCCAAAGGGTAGATCTCTATGGAGAAGAACGGAAAAGAAACAAGGACACTCTTTTAAATAAAAATATTAAAAAAATCTGGGTACATTATTCTTGTTGCTTTTATATGTGAGAACAATTAAAAAAATAAAAATAATACAAAATATAATATTAAAATAAGCCCTGGTAGTTAAGAGATGACCAGTCTTAAACGACGGCGCTCGTTTACGAACATGATGCGTGGATCAGCACCATCCAGCGCAACCATTTTGTAGGGAACCGAATTATCCAACACATGCGCCACCATGAATAAGACATTTAAGTGAGCATGACATACTCTCAACTGTCATGCTCTTTCACGACAACATACATCATCATAATATAATAAACGGCTCCATGGTACTCACATCTACAAAATTACGCAATGTATTTGTAAATTTTTTGAAATGTATTACTCTAAAATGTAATTACTTTATAAAGGTACAAAGGGTAAATAAGGCAAACTTTGTGCCATAATTCAATGCGTTTGTCAACTTTTTAGATCAAATAATATAAAAAATTCACTAGCGATTTACTGAAGTGCCTCCATCATGGTTAAACGGACGTTTACAACTAGCGGATATGAAGTAAAGTTATAGCTCAGATAAGGGATTTATGTCCTTGGCGTGTTCATGGGGCAATTACAAGCTAATTTGATAATTTACTCAAGGGAGGTATTATGAACTTCCTTAATATTTCCTTAAGGGTGTGGCTAGAGTAACTTAGAGATTGTTATCAGGTATTTGGGAATGTTTTCTGGAGTCGTTTTGTGCAAAAGGCTTTTGGAACACGAAGAGATTTTAGAAAGCCCGTATTCAGAAAGGGCCATTAATGGGGTAATAAAACTCTGCCTTGGAGATTACGTGAAATTTGCGGTGTTGTCATACGTATACTTATTGCAATTGTTACGGTTATTCGCAAGCCTTAATATCGGACAAAAGGTCTAAGTTACGGATATCGGAACAGCCTGGGAGCTCTGGTGAGAATTAGGATTCTAACGGCAGTCCCTATGTGTGAAATAGGTCCTGATATTAAGCCGCATCTGGTTAGAATAGAAGGCGACCCGAATAAATATGGAAATGGAACAAATGAGGCAGATAGTAAATAGGTATAGTATTCTTCAGATATTACATAACCTCTATTTTTGGTTTCTATTCAACAATAAAGTATGAATCAATAATCATGAATCAGTTTCTCACAAAGCGCCAAGTTGTTTTACAACTAACATATAACGTCACGCCTAACTTTAATACTTGAAGGGATCACAGAGGGGAGGTGTAAGTCCTCAAGTATGGGAGATAATCTATAACATTCAACTGGCCACAAATCTAAACCTCGGACTGCTACTGAGATATTCCTACTGTAAAAACCTAAAAATACTAAAAACAGCCAGGACCCCATGTTGAGGAGTCACTTATAAGTCCACTAGAGCACCGATGCAGTATTGTTGACATCTTATAAAAAAATCTTAACGTAAAATAATAAAAGCTCAATAAAGTATCAAGTAGAATGCACGTCGCTACTCTAAATGTGTTGACTTTCGCGCCAGAAAATTTGTACACGAATATTTTTACACCCCAAAGCGTGTACCAAATAAAAGGCGCTGAACAATTTTTTGCACTATGTTTATTTCGGCGTCGAAAAGAGAATTTCGGCATAATTTCACTGCTAGGTATAGAATAGTGTGAAGCTGTTTTAATATGTGAAGTAATAAATTATTGCGAGTTAATTAATAAAGTGGTTTATGCGCAGAGAAAATTTAATATTTTTATAGGGGTACCTACATGATTCTGAGTTCATAACATAGTCTATTGCAAAAAATTGTGAAGAAAATTAAAACAACAATTTAGGTTCAAGTGCAATGAGATACTCAATAAAAATGTAAATTATCGTAAGTATAAAAGTGATAATTTTAATCAAAGACATGAGGATAACACAATTATGGAAAAAAAAGTTGAATAGTAGGTAGATAGTAGATAATAATAAAGTTACATACAATAGTTATGTTGATATAAAAATCATTGAAACACTGACAAAGCCACTTAGATTTAATTCAAGAAAAATAAAAGAATCCCTGTTATTATAAATCATCCCAAAATGCAATTCACTACAGATTTTCTCCTAATAGTTTTGCAATAGTATCGTTTATTATTCTGAACCTGTAGTAAATGGCTATCTAAGAATGATATTCTTCAGTGTTTGCTAAAATTATCTGCGATAAATGTGTAAGAAAACTGTTACGTACAAATATTAAGATTTGTTCTTTCAATATTAGTATATAGAATATCATGTGAGAATTTGTGCTAGTATATAGAATATCATGTGAGAATTTATGCTAGTCAGGTCGTGAAGAAAAATGAAGCAATTAGTACTAATTAAAAAGCAGGCTCTTATTTTCATGTATAAGAAAAAGTTAAAGTAAAAACAGTAAACTTCTATAATTTGTTCAATAAAACCTCTTACAAAAAACAAATAAAAAAATGAAATTCCAATTAATTCCTCAAAATTCCTTTTTCGGCCTCATTCAGACAAATAAGGATCAATTGTTTGTTCTTCAGTAAATCTTTGCGGAAACCATTATTTTCTAGCGACAACTTCGTTTGGGAGCCTTCTAATTAAACTTGTTTGATTCGGTTTGTGTTCCTCGAGGCTTTTACATGGTACATCTGTTTATCCCTCTTTGTTATCAGTGACTTAAAAACATTTGCTTTTATTAACACGACCATAAAGTTCAAACAAATATTTGGATGCTACGAAATTGCCAAGTTATAGAATACTAGTTTATGGCCGCGGTTTCGCCCGCGTAGAATTCGGAATTTATCCTTCGGGAACGAACTACCTAGATAAAAAGTATCCTATGTCCTAACTTAGGGTCTTGGTCTGTGTGCCAAATTTCATCAAAATTGGTTCAGTCGTTGAGACGTGAAAGCGTAACAAACAAACAAAATCACTTTCACATTTATAATATTAGTTAGGATTCAAAATAATTGTGCTACAAAATTAGACGCTAAAAGAATACTAAAGTAAACAGTATTAATATAAACATTCGATATAAACATTAATAATGTAATATACTTTGGAGTTAACTTTGAGGAGCATTTCGCTATCAAAATTTGTTGAAAATCGAATGCTGGGTATCATCATCATCATCAGCCTATAATGTTCCCACTGCTGGGACACAGGCCTCCTCTCTGTGAGAGGGAGTGGGCCGTAATCCACCACGCGGGCCCAGTGCGGGTTGGTAGATGTCACATGTTTTCGAATTTTCGGTTCTAGGACATGCCGGTTTCCTCACGATGTTTTCCTTCATCGTTTTGAGAGCAGTGGTGATGAAAAAATTTACACAAAGTAAAGCGCCTGTCTGGGTTCGAACCTACAATCTACAAATCGTAAGTCGCGGCCGTTACCACTGGGCCAACACTGCTCTCCGCAATGGTGGGTATACATAATGTGAAATGTAACATGAATTGTAACATACATGGAAACCAACATGGCGCGTCCAAATATATGCAATACACCATGAAATCTAACACAGCACGTTGAAACAAATTCGCCTGGTTATTGTGTAACATTTCATGTCGCATTGCATATAATTTGGATTGATGTTCGCTTGAACGTAACATTACATGTTACGTATCAGATTTGTGTATTGTGTATCTACCCACCATTACTGGCATTGTTTTCAAAGTTGAATACAAATTTTAATTACAATAGGAACACAATTACAGCTGCATATGAATTTACAGAGCAAGAATACAAACGAGATCTATTGTTTTTAAATCTAAAACAAAACGAATTTTGTGACGAGAATCACAAACATTTGCAAGTTTAACTATCTAACAATAGGGGACAAAAAGTAAATAAAGAAACCAAATCCTTTTCAATGAACCCGCTTGAACGTAGTTATCCTTCGTTTTTCTTTTATATCAGTTCGTTTTCGATTCAGCAGTTTTATGCTTCTGTGAGGCAGTCTCTGCCAGCCCAATAAAACAAATGGCATGTATCGTGATGTTTCGGCTGGAGATAAGACCCGTGGCTGTCATACTGTCAATTTTGAGTTATGTGTTGTTGCCACGCGACTGGGAGCGAAAATAAATGTAGTGGTTAGTAAAGATGACGATGTCAATGGTTAGCAAACTGTTTTGACCTATATTTTGGAAATGGTCAGTATTGTGTACCTACGGAGAAATTAGCTACATAATATTTGAATTCAGAATCTGAGATATTTATTAAGCTTTGGAACAATAAATTCAAGATCATACATACTTCAAAAATACTTGAAATTTCGTTGCTACCAAATTTGTAAGGACCTTTTTAATACAAAATTTTCAATCAACAATTGACTTAGAATACATAAAGTTAAAGTAGATAGTTGAGTAAGTGGCGATGAATATGTAAATTATTGAGATTATAAATATTGAAGTATAGATTTATGCTTAAGTTAATCAAAAATGTTAAGGCGTAACAGAGGCAGCGATGTCTGGAGATTATAGCAGAACTCACCCGAAAATTTTCAAACATCCACAAAACCAACATTTACAAGTCAGTAAAGACTTTGTTTATGGTTACAGTTTTAGAGCGGCTATACACGGGCAGCTTAAAGCTGTCAGGATCGACAACTTCAGCTGTTGAACGCCCGGAATAGTCGCAACTAACTACTCGAGCGGTTCCATGTATGTATGTAAATAGAAGACTATACAGTCGTAGCTTGAAGCAGTCGATCCTGACTGCTTCAAGCTGCCCGTGTATCAGGTACCTTATTGTTCAATATGATGCCAAAACGTCCAATATGACGCACTGAAAAGCCGATATGAAAATTCTTTATTAAAGTACCCATAAAACCCACAGATTTCTCTTTTACTATGGCATATCAAAATCTTCACTCACTTTAGTGATTCTATACAGGAAAAAGATTAACTTTTAACATTATTTTTATATTTACGTAAGAGATTCCGTTCATTTTTATTTGCAGTATTCTGCTGAGTGTTTTGGGAATATTTTGTTTCGAAATGGTATTATGATGTTTCGGTGTTAGCATTTTCGTTAATTATGTTTATCGTGTTTCCAATTTTTTACTTAAATGTAATATACTACTTGTAAAATAACACATAATATACCATGGCGACGACGGCAGCTGCTACTGCTAGTGGAGCCGCGCGCTCGGATCAACCTTTTAAAGCAGGCGCCCCTGACGCATGCACTCCGCACGCTCAACCTCATAGCAATTGAGACGGACTTATTCTGTTGTTCTCTTAGTGAATTCACAAGGAATGCATTATTTGTAATTAGTTGTAGATCTTAGTATATATTAAGTTAGGATAAGCGCAATAATCGCATAATGGTAAAAGTAAGTTGATAAAAATAAAAATAAATTACGACTGTATTTCCCGAAGGGTTAAGCAGAGGTGTACCTGTAGTACACCCACATTTCGCCAGTTATGTTTAAGTCCCAAATATAGGGAGCGATCCTATTACAGTCAACTGAAACCGACTCCGAGTTCAGAAATATGTTATGTTACTTGCTGGTATACCGACGTTCACAACCATTATCCTTATTATATCCGCATCGTATGTTTTGATGGCACAGCAATGGCTCAATTATTTTTCCATATCTTAAGAAAGTTTAAGAGTCTTCCGTATTCGTTCACGCCCGCGAATTTTTTCTTCATGCATGACTTCATTTTTCTCTTCGTTCAACCGTCACTAAAATACAGGTGGCAGGGACATCGACGCGAAAACTGTTACCATGGTTTAGTACATGATTTTGAACCTGTATTAAAATTTATCGAAGGTTATTAAAAAAAACTACTGTTTCATAGAAAAGTGCAATACCAACGCCGCCAAAATTTAAGGAACAGCTGTTTTTTTTTAAATAACTGACGAAAAATCGGGTGCGTAACACTAAAAAAAGACACAAAAATATACACAAACAAAGTAGTCAAAAGCCTCTTATTCAACAAATAAAAGTTTTAATCCATCATTGTTGGATTTTCATTTGTTTAGGCATTACATGTAGATGTCACCTAGGTGTCAGCGAAGTGACTAAATATTTTATTCTCATCATCATCATTCTGTTACCCTCATAGAAATTTATTTGGGGTCGGCACAACATGTTTATAGATACACACTTCTGTCTGTCTGACTATAAATTTTATAGTATGCGTATTTTAAAACGTTTCCAGGTTTAATGTAATTTAATGTGAGAAAATGTTTGTTAATATTATATTCGCGCACTCGCCTAACACAAACAAGAGTCTTTATTGTGAATTTAAATGAACGGACTTTGTTATCCCCATTTAGACCTTGAAAATATACGGGGGATTTAATTTAGGGCGGTCCCGTTATATCCTACAAAATATGATCAGTTAATTGTTAATGATGGTCGAATCAGCAATAAATGATCCGTAAGGGAACCAAGATAACCAACATAGCCCGAAGAATTACCAAACTTAAGTGGCAGGGCACATTGCTCGCAGAAAAGATGGCCGATGGCGCCGAAAGGTTCTGGAGCGCATACTGGAAGTCGTAGAGTTGGAAAGACATCGCTCATCAGGTCACCCTTGTCCCCATAAGGTGGAGCGATGACCTGTTGAAGGCCGCAGGAATCCGCTGGTTTCGAGAAGCACAGAAGCGGTAGAAGTGGCGATGCTTGGGGGAGGCCTATGTCCAGCAGTGGACGTCTTTCGGCTGAAAATGATGATGAATTGTTAGTTAGGCGTGCACTTGTTGGTCGACATGATTCGGCACAGCCAGGTGATAAAATATATATTCAATTTTGCCACCCGGGTGTGCCGAATCATGAGCTGAATGGTGTCAATCCATGCGTCAGGTTCGTGAACGGGCGCCGTCAGTAGGAACTGGTCATCACTTAGCAGCCACGTCTTATTTAAATTTTATTTTATTTTTTATTTGTTTTTTTTTATCTTTTATTACGGACAGTTTTAACGTTCTGCATCGTTCTCATATGTATAATTTTAACATGAGTGATGTAACCAATATTATGTAAATATATTTTGTTTAAAAGCGTCCGTGCCGTTTCTTGCCAGTTCTTCTCCATAGGTACCTACTCCACCATAAGTACCATGTCTTGGAATGGGCAACTAGCTTCATCTTTCTGACTGACCGACCCTTGATAATTCAAAAGTGCCTTTAATTGATTTATTTGAAATAAACGCTTTGAGTTTGAGTTCACCTAATTATGTGTGTAGCATCCCTTAGTTTGTACAATCACATTTTCTTTAATTCAATTGTTTTTAGTATTGGGTACGTTTGCGAAATAATAATTTGCAAGGGCTTGTAGAAATTCCATACCTAAGCAGAATTTTTCGAATTAGCATTGCTGCATAACTTTAACAAATTTTGTGTTCCTTTGATACGAATCTTTTGAAGTCTCTCAGTTAAAATATCCGTTTTTTTCGTTCCGTAGCCAAATGGCAAAAAAAACGGAACCCTTATGGATTCGTCATGTCTGTCTGTCCGTCCGTCCGTATGTCACAGCCACTTTTTTTCGAAACTATAAGAACTATGCTATTGAAACTTGGTAAGTAGATATATTCTGTAAACCGCATTAAGATTTTTACACAAAAATAGAAAAAAACAATAAATTTTGGGGGTTCCCCATACTTAGAACTGAAACTCAAAATTTTTTTTTCATCAAACCCGTACGTGTGGGGTATTTATGGGTAGGTCTTCAAAAATGATATTAAAGTTTCTAATAATTTTTTTTGTTAAACTGAACAGTTTGCGCAAGAGACACTTCCAAAGTGGTAAAATGTGTCCCCCCCCTGTAACTTCTAAAATAAGAGAATGATAAAACTTTTTACAAAAAAAAAAAAATAACCGACTTCCAAAAAGAAACACTACAAAGTGAAAAATAACTTTAATTTCGGAAGTCGGTGTCTTGGGTTTTGTTTTTTCGTTTTTTGCCACCGACTTCCGAAATTAAAGTTATTTTTCACTTTGTAGTGTTTTTTTTTGGAAGTCGGTTGTTTTTTTTTGTAAAAAGTTTTTATTTTTCACTTTTTAGTTGTGGTACCTACCCCACTAACATTCGAATACCACTACCTGCTACCAGTGACGGGAACTTATCATATCATCTACATACTAAGTGGGAAAAAAATACGTATTTTGTAGCTAACTCAAAAACTACCCAAGCAAAGTTAATAAAATTTATATGGGACCAATTTGGGAGTATACCCTTTCAAACAAAAAAAACAATTTTCAAAATCGGTCCACAAATGACGGAGAAATCGGTGGAAATACATAAAGAAAAAAAAAAAAACAAACATACGCGACGAACATATAACCAGGAGGTTATATGTTCGTCGCGTATGTTTGTTTTTTTTTTTTTCAAAAAGTAGGAACTTTTTGGAAGTCTGTTAAAAACTAAAAAAAATATATGATGTAAATTACCATATAAAAATCCACCGAAAATTGGTTTACGAGATCTAGTAAGTAGTTTTTTTTAATACGTCATAAATCGTAAACCATAAATACACTATTATTAAAACATCGATCAAAGTTACAACGAACTACAAGAACTTTTATATTATGTCACTTGCTGCTACGGAACCCTTCATGGGCGAGTCCGACTCGCAATTGGCCGCTTTTTTTTATTTAAACTCTTTTTCAATCTCCGCGTTCCTATCACATCTACTTCGTCGTATTTTTTAAAGGTTTGCCGCTTGTTGATATGAGTTATGTTTGCCGTGAATGTGTAATTTGGGGGTACTACCTACAATGAACGTGGTGTACACCCCACAGCTTCTGAATATTTATCTTTTCAATGTCTAACCATTACATATTCATCAAAGTCAGTTGAAGCACTTTTTTATTTCCCTCTGGCTAGTGTTCGCTTGTATTTTAATTTGAAATTTTTGAAATGTGCAGAATTGTTTTTCACCGACTTGGATGAGGAGTATCGTGTTGTGTTTGAAGTTTCTTTGTATGTTTGACTTTGGACATAGACACAAGAATTTATGTTTTTTTTGGCAAGTGTGTTGGTAAGTTGAGATCTTTTTGGGTTGGGAAGTGTTGAAATATGACTTATTATTTAATGTAAGTCTTTTGTCTATTGTTAAAATTACTATGAAGCCAAATTGGAAAAGAGCAAATCTATGGGCATAATCGTATTGTTTTAGGTATACTTAACTAAGTTCTTATTCTAAGAAAACAATTGAGAGGAATCGGGATCGCCATTATAATTTTCTTAACCTCATTTTGGCAAATTCAAAAGAAATAAAATAAATTATTTGTGCTAGATTTATGTTGATAAGTTTGAGGTAATACGATTCGTAAGCACTCAAGATTATTTGAGGAGGCACTTAAATCGGCATTACGTTTAAAGCTGCAAAGATATGATTTGGAAAAAGATGATAAATATGAATTATTAGGGTTTAGATCAATTATAATCAAGTGAAGACGGCTGCTTAAGTGATTCAAACGGATTTTAGATACCGTAATTAGGTTTTTGATCGAGACCCTTTTTACAGATATTCGGGTTCTTTGCTTTTAACTTTACATAATTATGGAATTATTAGGCATAATTATTAAGAGTACTTAAAACCAATTTTATTATAATCCTTTATTAATTATCTTTTGATGAACTTATTAGGCGTTTCTTAAAGTTGCAATTGGTACTTAGCTAAAACGAACCGTTTCTAATTAAAGGAATTGATCATGTTGTCCTTGTCATAAGCCCGATCTCTCCAGAAGATCCTCCATATAGCTATTCCCTCAAAATGAACATAAACTTCCATACAATATTCCATGACATAACCCAAAGGTCGTCCTTCCTGAATGTGATAATTTTCAAGAGTAATAGGCACCCATAAATAGGGCTTGACATAAATTTTACGCTTAATAATAATACATTCTTTATTCCAAGTTACTAGGAGTCATATTAGCTCAGCAGGTGACATTTAAGGCTTGTGAGAAGATGGATATATCTGTATGCTTATGACGTTTTCTTAGCGGATTAAGTCAAATTTCGAAAAGACAAGGAGGAGAATGTCGAAGGTGGCGGTAATATTTTATGACGCATTTTTGTCGTGTTTCTGGCGTTTATTTTTTCACGCATAATAAGGATTCGATAAGGGGTCTATGGTAAACCAACATATCACTAGTTACATATTTTACAAGTGCCATGATTGTTATGAGGGTGAGTGTTTTGCTTCTTACCATATTCAGACTTAGGACTGCTTTTCAGAATTTCCTTGGTCAATACAGTCTGAATATTCAGACTGTATTGACCTGGATTCGGGAAGCAGAGAACCGGTCGAAGTGGCGGTGCTTGGGGAAGGCCTATGTCCAGCAGTAGACGTCTTTCGGCTGTACACGTTAACGACTCGAACACAACCTCTGGACACGTTAACGACTAATGCACCAATAAGTAATTGATTCTTAGTAAAAAAAAAATACTTACAGCAGTAGTTAAACATGCTAAATCCGCCACAGTCTTTCATTAAGACAAAAGGAATCGACAATTAAATCACATAACAACGGTTGTCAACGAAATCCTTAAGATTCTAAATACTCTTGAATAATTTTCTAGAAAATAGATAGACTCCTAGTGGTTCCAGTCTAGTCTAGATTAAGGCTTGATAAATTTGGCTGTTTTAGTCTGCTAGTTGAGTTATAGCAGGTTGTTTGTCTTGTCTAATTTTCATTAAAAGTTTGAAATAATAAATGGTGCTTATAAACAACTGCTTGACATAGTTTCACTTTGGTTCATAGCAAGTCTATCTAGTAGTATCTTATACTCTGTGCACTGGCAATCTACCCCTTTATTTATAAACGTTGCTAGTTAAATAATGTCAACTTTATTAGACATTTTTTAACGTTTAAACGTCTCTTAACTTTAAGCAACGTTTAAATAACCTATTGTTTAGAAGTTTGCAAAACTTTGCGCGAAAGCATGTTTTCTATTTTGTAGGGTTCCGGACCCTAAAAAAGAAAAAACGAACCCTTATAGGATCACTCGTGTGTCTGTCTGTCTGTCTGTCCATCTGTCACAGTCAATTTGCTCAGAATCTAATGGACCGATTAAGTTGAAATTTGGTACACATATGTATTTCTGTGACCCAAATACGAACGTCTAACGTAAATAAATTAATTTTGAATATAGGGGTCACTTTTGGGGTCAAACAAGAAAATTAAAAAAAAAAGTTTTGCTAACAGTACCATGTGACATATCAAATGAATGGGCTTGTTGCGAGGATCTTAAATATATTTGTATTATAGAATATATAAGATATTTAAGAAAATCTATGACAATTTACCATTCCCCCCCCGCCTTATCTCTGAAACTCATGGACCTAAAATTTTGAAAAAAATACAAAGTATGGCTCTTTACTCATAGATTACAGGTAAGTCTATAAGAAGTCTATGGTCTTAAATTAACATGGTAAATCTCTCAATATTGTGCGTACAAACTTACATTTGCAGTTGGAATGTATGGGAGAACATGTATTTCAACTGGTTACGTATTATACATATATAATAACTAAAGTTATTTTAACTATTTTCGAGATAACTATGGTTGATTCACATATGTTTGTAACGCATATTGGTCGACTACTGTTTTACTTACTTAATTTTGATTAAACTATAATTAATCGCACTAGCGAAGGATTAATCTAATGATTTTTAAGAGATTGGATATTTCAACTACGTATGAAATACCTAATGGACGACTCACCTACAGTTTATTAATACTGCGCACTGGATTGATTTCTAAAGTGGTGGGTAGTTA
Source organism: Agrochola litura (assembly GCA_949152395.1). Lineage (NCBI taxonomy): Eukaryota > Metazoa > Arthropoda > Insecta > Lepidoptera > Noctuidae > Agrochola > Agrochola litura. Next base: position 23,217,253 of record OX424505.1, read on the forward strand.
CAATGTCAATGTCTTCTGTATTGTCTATAGTATATTTTATGATTTTATTGGGTAAATATAATTTTTTTAGTCAGAGTAGTTGACGGAGCCCCGCTGAGCGGGGTTCCTTTATCTGTGTGGTTTAAAAAAAACCAAGAAGGGGATGGCGGGATCTAAATACATATCAAGACATAAAGATGTAACATTGAATGACATGACACAATATTACGACACGATACGATATTATCACGATATTTAGGACATTTGATACTCTGTACTTCGATATTTTCAAGAGCGAGCGACGCGAGCTCGGAACTTGGGGCACCCCGACTCGGACAGGTTAGGTTAGAAGTGGATGGCGGGGTCTTTAGACCCCGCTATCTCCGTCGACTATGCTGATTAAAATAATTACAAATATTGACCACAGATAAATCAACAGTAGGTGAATCATCCCTTAGTTTAATCAATCTTAGGTGAATTAATTGTAGTTGAATAAACCGTAGGTGAACTCCTGTATGGATTTCGTTCATAAATTATTACAAAAATCTGTGAAACGATCGTTAGCTATTTTAAACAGTAGGTCTTTTGACCGTAGTTATCTCGAAAATAGTTAGAATAACTTTAGTTATCATAATACGTAACCATTTCAACTACAATGTTAAGTTTATATTTGGGATAAATTCATCCCAACTACGGAACCCTTCATTATGCGTAGTCCGACACGCACTTGGCCGGTTTTTTCGTCCAAAAATTTTACAATCAATTATTCACGTCCTCATATCGAAAATATTTTATTTTACAAAATGAAAACGTCACTCCGTTATGACGGATGGCACTAACAAAATTCACATTTTACGTCGCGTTCAGAGGCGCGGGGGCGTGACGGTGGCGTGACGGCTCCGTGACGGTAGCGTGACGGGTGCGTGACGCGGTCGGCACGATAACGACGCCTGTGAGTGATGGTATCGGTGACCGAGTAATGGACAGCGAAATTATTTTGTTATGTTAATTTTAATAGGGGTTCCTTGTACCCATGATGTATGGTGGCTATAATTTAGGATCGCAAGTATGAAGTAGGGCAGTGGGTTATCGTAACTTTATGTAGTGAGGCAAAACTCTTCGTCTCTACTAAGACACGAAGGGTTATGTCACTAGGTATACATTTTTTTTTCGTGCTCACCCAACGCTTAAATTAATTTGTACTCAGTTAACTTTTGGTTGTTATGTTTTATACCCAAAAGTTAACTAGGCATAAATATAAGTTTAGGTTGATTTATAATTAAATTCTAGTTTTTTTAGGTTCTTACCCTACCCTTCGAGGAAAACAGGTTTGTTGGCAAATATGTGTTAATTCTAGATTTGCCCTACTATCCACAAGATGTCAGCTGTTCCAGGATTGAACTGGAGAAACTTGATTGCTAGCACAGATTATGAAGGAACTGTGCTAGCAATCAAGAATAATAATGTACACCCGCATCAGGTGACTGGCTATACTGGATACCTTATGCAACTTATTTTTACGTAGTTTGTGTGTAAAAGAGAGAGAGATAGAGACAAAAGATATTTTTAAACTGGATATTAGAAGTTAAATCTCATGTAAGCTGTTCTGATCGATTGATAAAATAACCGATCGTGTAATTTGACAACATATTAAATGAAATTAGTTTTTAGATATAGTGGACTCGGTTACAAAGGGGAATACAATTATTTTGTACTTTCACTTTGTCATTTACTCATTACTAGTTGTGCCCCGCAATTTCACCCGCATAAGTCTCGATCCTGTACGAATATCGGGATAAAATGTATCCTATGTCCTAATCCAAGTCATGGTCTATCCGTGCGCCAAATTTCATTCAAATCTCTTCAGCCGTTTTAGTGTGAAAGCGCAACAAAGAAACAAATAGACAAACAAACAAACTCACTTTCGCATTTATCATATTAGTTAGGATTAGCATCTACTTCGCGCGGTTGTCACAACTTGACAATAAGTCGAGATTCCTTTATTTACTCTAATATTAATGTAGTACCTATACACATAAAACTTCCGGAATAAATTCTCTAAACTATGGTGAAAACCGCATCAAAATCAGTTGCGCAGTTTAGAAGAACAACGCGGTCACACAGACAGACACGATAAATGACTTTAATTTGTTATAGGTATGTAGATGCGCTGAAATGGAATGGAAAATAAATGATCTTTTCTATAATAACAAAGTTAATTCACGTTCATCTCGAGAATAGAACAACTTCTAAGTAATATTCAAGTTTAATGGTATTTTAATCTGTGTGAAAATTGCTAATGAATTTATAAAAGTATACCAAGTTCTGTAACTTGTAATCAAGAGCGAAACTTTAGTTGTTTGTGACATATCAGGGATATTTTATGTTCTTCTTCTTCTTGAATGCAGAAGGACGCTTAATTTGAAGGTTTTTAAAGTTTGCGTTTTAATAGTTTTATTGCGAAAATTTGCTAACAGGATCCTAATCATATGCGTAAAACGTCTGTGTGGTCATCTATCTGTTAAATGGTGTGTGTGTTTTTGTAGCCTGTTTCTCAGAAAATATCCGGCCCCAGCTAGTTTTTAAAATATTATTATTTCTTTTGATGTGTCAAAGTATTTTTTTACAATAGAACTCTTAGGCAGAGTGTACCTAAAGTACAGTATACACCCACATTTCGCCAGTTAAGTTTAAGTGCCTATGTAATAGGGGGTGAGCCAATTCCCACCAATCTGGCACAAATGTAGACTCCGGGCTGCTACTGAGAAATTCCTTATGGAAAGAACCTAATAACACTTTACCTAACCTGGGAATCGGACTCAGGACCTCAAGCTCAGCAGTAGAGCTTTCGACTACTAGATCAACGACTCAGTAAGTTATAGTCAAGTCAGTTTTTTTAATAATTCTTCTCCTAAGTTAAAAGCAAGCATACTGTGACATTCTCTAAAAGCCGAACAGACAACTTAATCTCCTGATCTTGCCACTTCTTCGAAACGCCGTCTAAAACAACAAAAAATAGTCCTCAACTGGATTAGGTGTCTTCTAAGCTCCACAAACTTTAGCAGAGAAAGATATGTAAGCCGTGAAGAATAATTGCGGTTTCTCGACACTTGAAGAACTGAAAACTTGAAGAGATTAAAAGTTGTGTCTTAGCTCGTAAGGCGTAAAGTATAAGGGTACATAGCGATAAATTGCTTGCAAAAGAAATAGGATTACTCTGGTTTTGGAAAGATACCTTAAATCGGGGTAAGCCTTTTTCTTTGTAATATAGGTAAATAAACTTTTACAAAAAGCAACCGACTTAAATGTGAAAAATAATTTTAATTTCAGTGGTCGGCTTTGGTTTTTTTTGTGCTTTTTAAGATTGCCAAATTAAAACTTAATGAAAAAAAAAACTCGAATCGAATGCATAACCTGTGTTTCAAGTCGGTTTCAAATATTTTAAAAATAAGTGTGAACACTAAAGCTAGTGTTGACACTTATTTAAAAAAATTGCAGACTGAATTTTGCAATATCATTGCAGACTGAATTTTGCAATATCTGCTTAGATATTGCAAAATTCAGTCATCAAAATGAAACAGTCATTATAACCCAGCGCAGTTTTTAGTTTAATCCAAAAGCTTTTTCGTAGCTCCGAAAAATTACCAAAATTTTTAGTAGCACTAACGTTTATTTGATCGAAAACGTAAGCGCGTTAATCGCATGGCTTTCGGTTTTAAAAATGGAATGTTTACTATCCAAAATAAATTGAGGATTATATTTTTTGCCTATATGTTACAAATTTCCGTAAATGCCATTTTATTTAATATCCTCATGGCTTGTTAGTCGAGGAATACATTTATTTTAGTTTAAAAATGTACCCAGATAAATGAACCTTGTAACACATGTAACATCATGATTACTAGATCTTTCTTTTCCTAAAACAGAGAGTAAACAGTTTTTCGTATTTAATCGAACACTATTCCCTATCAAAATAAATCTAAAAAAGTTCGAGAAATCTGGTAAAAATAATTTATCACCGACACAAGTTTTAATTTCCAACAAAATTCAAAAGAAAGAGCAACAAAAAGATTATAATTACGTTATCTTTCAGCAGCTGAAAAAAAAACAACACAGAGACAAAATATTTCCTCTGTTTGAACCAGTTTTCAGAAAACTGAAAATGTTCTATATCATGCTTACTAAAATTATGTCTATGTTAGAAACGTGTATCAACAGTAAAAGTATGGACAAAACGATACGGGTGACTCGACAGATTCCCAGTGACCCAGGGACCCGGGGCCCCGGACGAAACTTCCAAACGGCTATTCTGTTTACTAAACCGTGGCTTTTGACCGCGAGTTTAACAGAGTAAAGTTAATGGTTATTTGAGTAACAAACTCTTTGTGCTAATCCGGGTTACAATATGTAAAGAAATAGTATAGTCGACAGCACTTCAGTGGTAACTTGAAACTGACGTTAGGGAAATTTTTGTAGTGCAATTGTTTTGCGACACTGATGTGCGGTTGACAGTACATACTCTAAATGTTACATGTAGGATATGCACTTTGAATATACATTAGGAAGCTTTTTACGTATTCTCTTATTAATCCATCCTCTAACCGCAAAAATAATTATTTAATTATGGTCAAAAGAGTTAAGTATGGCCAAACCTTTTTTTTATAAAATGCAGTCTATTACCGACTTTCCAGGAAACGCAGATAATTATTTTACGTAAGTATAGTGTTTAGTTTATTCTTACAACAACACCATTTTTATAGATAGGTGATTGTTAGTATGGCGGTTAGTATCGATGTGATACTTAGGTATTCTATGTTAGTGTATTAAGTTTAAATAAGTTTAAATGTAAAGTCACAGCCACAATCAATAACTCCTGTTATTCAGATTATCTTGTATAATTATAATATAAGTCTAAGATGTTTGTAGTACATTAGTTGGTTATTTTTTTGGCTTGTTCAATACAATTAGAGTTTTGAGAAATATGACTTAGTATATATAATTAATTAACTGCTTCGACATCCCCGTCTGAATGTCCCCCCTTGACAAAGGCCTCCTCCAAATTCCTCCACTTCTCCCTATCCTTAGCGACTCTCATCCATTCGGCGCCTGCTACAGCCTTAGAATACCACCTGCTCATTTTTTGAATGGCCTACCCGTTTCCGCTTCTTGTCACTTGTAAACCAGTATATTATTGTTTTTGACCATTTTTCCTTTCCTCTGATAAAACTAATTGGAACTCATTTTGGTATAAAATAATGTATAAAGTGATTTTATGTGATGAATGACGTGTTGGCAGCTATAATACTGTCAAATTGCAGAATTGATCGACGAAATTTTTAAACAGATAATTCCACTCTCGCAATTATTACACGATGATGTTTTATGTAGAAAAATCCACTCGAGCAATATCATACAATGGTTTTTTTTATGAACTGCGTAGTATGATGACAAAATGCCAATTTCTCTGAACACCACAAGAGTTGCTCGGTGATGGCAATAGGCTCGCCCCTATTACATGGGACTTAAACATAACTGGTGAAATGTGGGTTGTACCTGCTACAGGGACACCTCTGCCCAACCCTTCGGGGAAACCAGGCGTGATGTTTATGTTACCACAAGAGTTACATTAAATGTCCCAGGTCTAGCTAAAACGAAATTCGTGAGGTATTACTACCATTGCTACCCCAAACACGTAACACCAAACAAAGGCAGGTTAGATAAAAAGATTCTAGGTCTATTTTGGGAAGTTTATTCCAACGTATTATTTATTTACAGGTAAGAAGTCTCGCGACATGGATACGGCGGGACCTTATAACCTCATGATAAATTACACGTTCGAATGAAAAAGTGACAACAAGACTCCAAAAATAAGTTACGTTTTCTTTGTTTTACCTATTTTAGACAAAAATACGTCCTCCATATCAAATGAGGAAGTTGCAAGGCGAATGTAGTGTTTAAAGGTCTGTATTCTTGGGGTAATTTTTTGGGTGTGTAATATACGGCATAATAACAGATAGTATAATATCACTTGAAATAACGTTCACATGATATCATTTTCATATGCTATAAAAACAAATAACCTAATTTTATGTGATCTAATGTTATATTTCATATAACTATATTTTGCTCTAATCACATTAAGTATAACGTTCATTTCATATAATTTTCAATTTATATAATGCTCTTTTTATATAACGTTCAGTTGACCAAATTTTCATATTTACTCATTTTCAGACAAAATTCCGTAATGAATAAGTAAGTATCAGGAAACATCTTACTGTTATAACCTCATCTAACCGAAATGATTCACGAACAATAAAGGGGACCTGGCGCTCGGCGGCCGCTGTCGCGGCACGCTCGCTTCGCTCGCTCGCTTTCGCGTTGAGACGCTAATTATGCTACGGCGTAGCATTGTTCAAATAACTTCTCCCTAGAACCCACCCGTGTTCCTTCGGTTGCCCTGTCGGTTCGGTTGCCGGGGGCCACGATTTCCCTATCGGTTTTCTTCGAACCCCCGGCAGGCATTGGCCCTAGTAGCGGACCTCGTCAATTCTGCTGACATCTCTTAGAGGCGCGCGTGGAACACAACGCGCCGTCGACCCGGGCTTGGTCCTTATCGGACGGCGAGTTACCCATTGCTCACCGTCCGCACGCTCGCGCCTACGGTGGCCGGCAATCGGCTCGCGATTCTCGCCCGTCTCCTCCTGCGGCAGTTAGGGGCGTGAGGGCGCGAAACTTGCCTCTCCCTCACGCGTTCCGCCTCCTCCTTCGCGAGCATTACCGCTTTAGGAGGTGACGGCCTGCCATTTCCTCTCGCTCCGTACCATGGCCTGAACCAGGACGGCGTAGCATTGGGACTACATTGTTGCTATGTAACATTTTAATTTACTTATATTGACATTTATTTTGTTTGGATTATTTACTGAATGATAACTATTATTGTTATCACTTCACTTCTATAATAATATTAGAAGTACCTCTATATTACAAGTTTCACCCAATTTATTATAAAACGTAGTTCGTTCATAGCAATTATTGTTATAATCTTATGTACTATCTGACTAAGATTGTGTCTGGTCTTTAAAAGAGACTGTGACCTCTGAGTTAGTTTCGGCCTTTCTTCTCAGAGTAATCAGATAGCAAACGCCGACCTCATCTAGGTTTGAAAATATGATTGACGTGTAAAATAAAAGTGTTTGTAAAAACCAACTTACAGAAATAAAATCATTTACCATTTTCAATTACTTTTTATACTTCATAAAAGTTTTTTTTACTTCCCTCAATGGCACAACCTTGATACAACTTCTATTCGAGCTTCATAATGAACAAGCAAGATTACATTAATTAAAACAAAATTTTCATTAAAAACTTTCTGACCTAGGATTTAATTTTTAAGCAACATCTCTGGAGGCTTCGAAAGATGGTACTTAGAGTTCAAAAGTTTTGTCAGTTTTACTAATTACGTTAGTTCTTCTGGTTCATTACTTTTATATTACCTTTGTCAAAGGCTTTCGTTAAATTAGGTAGCCTTTCGTTAACTTCTACGACGACATTACTTTTGAGATTATCATTACTTTTTGAAAACTTTTTATCCATTCCCATATCAATTCAGATAACTGTTATTAAAATAATGTCATAACAAAAACACACTAAACTTGATCATTAACTTACTAAAGTTAGTTAAAGTCGTTTGCAATTTATTGGGCAGTTACAGTAGTTTACCTCTCTATTGGTGACTTCTGGACATGACAATTATTCAGATTTGTTACAGTCGTAATAGCAATCATGTAATTGCGTTTAATTAAAACAGGTTTTTATTTTTATTAATTTATTTATCTTTTATATACATTCTTTTCTATTTTGTGAATGTGAGAACGCTGTAGGCTTAGTGGACTGTAGATCTGTTGACCATTTTCTATTTTGTTAAGAACCTAGTACTTGTTAGGAGACCTACACTGTCCTTCCATACCTATTAACACTGTTATTTGAAAATATTGTAAAAGCCATTTATTTTTAAAAGAGTAACCGTGGAATTTCTTGCTGGCGCTTCTCCATAGGAAACGACCAATTGGAACCGCGCACCTAGCTTCTGACGTTCCATCACTTAGGTTTATGTGAAATAAAATATTTCGAATATTTAAATTGAGTTTTGCAAAATATCACGAACTGCCCAATGTTTGACTGGCATCGAATATTCCGTAATGATTGAACAGAAGTTAGTTTGAGCGAGTTTCAATTTAGTTGCACTATAGTCAGCTTCCGACACCCGGTGCGAGAGTGGTGCCCAAACGTTGGAGCACTTCTTGTAGTGTCCAAAGTGTCCCTACTCCTGCACATTTGTCGACGCCAAAAACGCTACCAAAGCCGCGATCAGCGCAACTGGGCCAAAATAATCTAGTTAACTGGACGAATGTTCATCAATTCGGAAAGAAGAAGAAGTTTGGGTGAAATCGCTGATCAATCATATTATAGCGCAGTAAAAATATTGTAATTATTGTAGGTGTAACCGCTTAAGATGCTACAGTTTAATCAAACCACCATACGACCAGATGTGTGAACGTAAACGAAGCAAAAGGAGTATGTAAGGATCATAACAGGTGGTGCTCTATTTTCTGCCTACCACCCTTGGGAATAAGGTGAGTTTATGTATGTATGTGTATGTAGAATCAAACCTAAGACTTCATGATATGAAACCGAGCTGGCCACCACTAAACCCAAGTACTCTAAACGAGACAGTTTCAAAAGTACTTCTTCCACAAGAACCCATTTATGAAGAACCCTTTAAAGGTAGATGGCATTTCCAGTGTTTTATAGCCCTTGGGCTGAAAATTAAGATAATTAGTGGGTACAAGGAAGGGTTGTAAAGTAGCGATAAATATGAAAGTGTCTCCGTTATCTCTAGAAAAAACATTCTTATCTCTGGGTATAAAACAAAGTTACTTTATTAAGTCTTATTATACACAGTTGTAAGTGTTAAGACTGCCTCGTTGGTCTAGTGGTCGAAAGCGCTATTGCTGAGTATGAGGTCCTGGGTTCGATTCCCGGGTCGGGCAAGTGTGGGTTTTTCATCTGTAATTTCTCAGTAGCAGCCTGGAGTCTGGATTTGTGCCCGGTTGATGGCAACAGGCTCGCCCCCTATTTCATGGGACTTAAACATAACTGGCGAAATGTGGGTACTATGGATATACCTCTGCCTTACCCTTCGGGGATTACAGGCGTGATGTTATGATGTTATGTTGTAAATGTTTCAGGATAGTCAAAATTATGATGTAGGTGTTCTGTGGCAGTAGGAAGATTGAATTTTATATCGTGTTTTTAAAAGATGACGGGCAGGTACTGGCTTTTGGTATTAAATTTGTCTTTGGGCGTAGCAGGAACGCGCGAGGTAAACGTAACGTTAATTCGAACGATTTATGAATAGAAAAGTTTCTACTTAATTGTATGTTTGGGAGCAGTTAATAGACTCTTACTTATTTATGTCGTTAATGAGGTACCAGGGAAGCCACATGTGCAGAAGGAATTATTGCCAAACTTCCTTGTCTTCAACGTAGTCTTTAATTTACAGCCAGGGAAATTAATTGTTAATCAAATTGACAACCTACGCAAATTTGTCGTGTTTTAGCTACTTCATACTACTGTCAAAGAATGACAGCTGTGATTTGAATATACGGACAGTTTAAGTAGGTAGTCAATGAGTTTACATAGAAGTACAAAAAGCGATCATTCTGGTAAAGATTATTTATGTGAGGAGTGGAAATTTACGAGTTCGTATGAATTACTTATAAAGTTTTTTTTTTAATTCATAGATTATTCTTGCGAACTGCGTGGGACTACTCGGTGAATGAATCTGGTTTTTCTTAGAAGGATAAATTATATTTATTAAATAATGGTGTCTTCAGTTACCTAAAATACCATTTCACCACACCCGATACACCAAAAGGTAAACAATACACGAACAGAAAATAATATACATTGAATTATCCATGAAACTCAATATTTTTCTTTCAACCCTTCAATACACAATACCCAAACTTTTCCTTGTTTATTCAATAAAAACTCTACTCAAAATCCCAGAACCGCCATTTAATTTAATTTGAACGGGAATGAGGATTTAGTAATTAAAACATTAGTGTACCTTGGAGGTCGGAAGTCCAAATTTTTCCATTATTTACGAGCCAAAGTTACAATTTTGGGTTAATTACCTTTTAGTATTCAATTCTCGTTGTGAAACTAGCGGTTGTGGCTATTATACTAATGATACTGCAGATACATGTGTGTTGTATGCTTTTGTTTACATTTTGAACAATTATAAAGGTATTACTAATTTTTTTTAGAACTTTGTTTAGTGTAGGACCTGAAATTACTCTTAACGAATTCATTTTTGTCGCAAAATCTTCAGACTGAACTTGAATTTTCAAGTAATTTGTATTTGGTATATTTTAAAGTTAAATAAGTATGACTTTAATAAACTGTGATAAATGAAGAAACGACTTCTATTTTATGGCTGATATGGGCATCAAATGGAAGTCGATACTTCCACCATGCCAAATATTTGTTAGTCTAAAGGCAATCAGAAATGTTGTATCTTTGATTTCACTAGAAATGCTCAAAAGTAAAAAATTAGCACTCTACAAACCCAATTGCCAATCACAAAATCCGAAAATTGCAACACAAAAAACCCGGTTTCACGAATACTGGTTCCACAAAAAGTCGGTAATACATCTCAATCAACATTCATTGATACAAAACGGACAGAGGTCAGTACCGATACATGAGGCCATTATTCAAATGTATTGTCCAATATATAACAACAATCAGCCTTTTGTTTTGACCTGTCATGTCGGTAAATAAATGTACAAGCTCTTTTTTGAATTTTTTTATTTGTCGGCTTTTTTTGCGATAATTGTCGGGTTGTTAACTTTGGTAGGTAAGTAATTATATATTGTTAACGTGTGATAGTTTAATTTTGGATGTGTTGTGTTCATATTAACATGAAAAAAAAAAACTTCGGTGATTAAATTTCCAGTATTACCTGATATTTTATTTCAGACCATAAGATTTTTTGTTCAAGTTTAAATTAATTGTAATTCTTTTATTTATTTCTCCTCACTATAATACTAAATTGAAACTAATATAAGTGCATCAGCAAAATAGACAAGCAGATATATAGAATATACTTTATTGTAACCCGGTAAAAGCATAAAAACATGATTTTCTGTGATACACAAATTGGGAGTCGAAACTGTCTCTCCTAAATACAGATTACTCAGTGATCTAGCTAGGAGAGCAGCTATTTAACCAAAAATAAATTGTTCCTACACCATGTAATTAATAATGTATACTTTAATATACTTTTTTTTTGCTATTATCAAAATAGAATAGAATAGAATAGAACAGAATTTTTCTTTATTTGAGTAACCAAGACTCATTAAGATTGTTAGTAAAACTTACGACTAAAAGAAAAAATGCTAAAATGCTCCTCTCGTAGCCGGTGCTACGAAAGCGTAGGAAAACTACTACGAGAGCTACGACACCGTAACTCGCGTAGCAAACTTCCAATAATATCATCTTTATTCGATACCTACCTTTCTCATAATTCACGTCCTTTAAATACAACATAAACATTTCACAAAAATGGGAAACGAACGTGACCGAAAACCTTAATAACGTTTGTAAAGGTGAGGGCGTTGTAAAGCAATGTTTTGACATGTTATGTTCACCCCGCCCCAGTGAGTTATTGCTGGTTGTGTGAAGCTAAAAGCTCGGTTGTGGGGCACATCCGTGGCCCGACTGAGTGACCCCTGTGCCCCATGTGATTGAGTTGAACCTTGATGGTGACCCATTTTTGTAGGGCTTTTTTATGACGTTTTGCGATTTGAAAGGACGTTTTTTTATATGGGTTCTTATCGTAAATAAACTTGTGTATATTTTTAGCGATAGATTATATTCTTACGTATATAATGTAAGGGTTCACCGACTTGCTTATTTGTGTGCGTAGTTTTACTTTGGAAAAGTTCTGTAACCGTACATCCGTTAAACGAAGATAAATTTGGGTCATCCCTTCGAAAAGGGAAAGTGTTTACATAACAAAAATAACCCCTATATCTTCGCAAAACTGATGGTCGACAGCGACTAGCTTCTAAAATACCTAACAAGATAAAGTAAAATATTGCGTTTTTGTTAAAGATTTAAGATACAAAAAAAGTCAATGGAAAAGTCTCAATGAATAACTGTCGGAACGCTTCGAAAATAACAATTGCTTTAGAATGAATCCAGGATAGGTCGACTTTACATTGTAGTACCCTCACAGAACGACACTAGAAACCAATTAATTTAGGTCATGTTAGGAGAAACCACTGCTATTTCGGATAGGACCTTAAAACAACCGACCTGTGATTAGTTATACCACGGAATAAAATGTAAGTTAATGGATTTCATTTATTAATAAAAACAGAAATATGTTCATTGTTGAAACTACATATATGTACTTAATTTATTTACTTACTGCTTATACACTTAAAAAAAAATCAATAGATATCCTAACTTCAGTAAACCAAACAACAAACTAAAATATGGCGTCAAAAAATTCCATGGAAATTATTAAACTTTTCCGAGAATAATAAAAAAAAATGCAAAATAAAAATTTTAACCTCGTTTGGCTTTATTTTTCTGTAAAGTTTTTCCAAATCTCAGCTTGGGTTTTCATTTTAAAATACTGTTAGTAAAATTAATCGACCGGTCGCTGGAAAGGTCTTTATCTATTAATCTTAATCTCTTTTGACATTAACGTAATTTTTCATGAGCGATGAGAGATTCTACATTTGTAGGAAATGATTTAAGGTGATTATTATTATTTATAGGCTCTTAGTTTGTTGAGCGATTTGGGGTTTAACGATTTGTTGGACAAAATCGTTCTTGCCAGATTATATTTTTATTTGGTCCAGCATTTGCTGCGAATCACTCACTTATAATTTCTTCAGTTATTTTGAATTATACACTCAGAATATTTATATTATACGTAATGGAAATTACAGAATGTAAAACATGAATACTTTCATAAAATAAATTTAATAAAAGTTCGGCAGTACAAAAGATACGCCCCAATGAATAAAAAATCAGCGGAAACGAAACACGTGTACGTTTAAATAATACAATACCTTTTTGTAAATGATACAGCCAGCCCATTGTCGGTTTAAATGAAGATAAAAATCGAATTTACCTGAAACAAAACAAAATACTCGCATATAAAACCAGTACGTGAACAAAATTCACAAAAAATATTTTCCTTATAACAAAAAATATGTGACACATATTGCCTCATAACCTTGAAAAGATAGCTACGTAGGAAATTGATAGAAAATATCTTTTTTTAGGGTTCCGTACCCAAAGGGCGTCAACGGGACCCTATTACTAAGGCTCCGCTGTCCGTCCGTCCGTCACAGGGCTGTATCACCGTAATAGGTAGACATTTGAAATTTTCACAGAGTGTGTACTACTATGGCCGCTATAACAATAAACAATAATAAGTTAATAGTAATTAAGTTAAAATTAAAGGGGACCCCCATACAAGAAAAGTATTGTACGATGGTACGGTACCTTTCGCGTGTGAGTCTGACTCGCACTTGGCCGCTTTTCACGAAAAATAATGAGAGGGTTTACAACAAATTGGTACTTATCTAGCTTTTATGTTTGGGAGAAAATAAAAAGCGCTGTGATAGATCGCTTATGACGGTCGGGGAGGGTCTAGAGAAAAACTATGATACATGCTCGCAAAATAGACTCGTTAACTTCGAAAAAGAAAATGTAGCATCCACAATAGATATTTGATAAAGCGAGTGTGGTTACAGTAAATAACAATAAATTGTGTTTTTAATAAACTTTAATCAAGAATGTGAAGTGTGACAGTTATTAAAACAAAATTATAATCAAGTTAACATTGACAGTTTGTAACTTTTAACAGTTTAACTGTTTGTAACTTTTGATTTCGGCATTGTCTCGCACATATAATATTTTGACGTGATAGGTACACTTCCACATCTCACCTTGAAAGATTAAATATCAGAGTCCAAATATCGCAGCTATAAGATTTCCCAGGAAAGCCTTCAACGACCATTTTAAAAAGTTATCTCTCTCTTCCGTGAGAAGGAACGCTTTCAACAATTCCTTTATAGCAGTAATTTATACTTTATGAGTTAGTATTAAAAGGTCTTTCGTTCTTTTGTTCATTGTCTTTTCACTTATTGCTTTTACGTTTTGCCAAGGGAAGCCAAACAAATTCAAAACGATCTGAAAGAAGTTAGCGTCAATTATCGAGTTCGTTTTGTTTTGGGTTAAACATCTCTGAATTTCTGTGAAGGAAACCTATAAAACTTTTTATTTAAAATATAACATCACGCCTATTTCCTGACATGGTAGACAGGAAGACCCGCTTAAGAAACTAGATATAATGGCCGAAATGGCCAACATAGAGTGAGGAAGCGTGGCAATGAACGCTTATTCTTACTCTGGAGGCCATTGACCTAAGGAACGTGTTACAGGCGTATTTCTTATTAATATTTTTTTAAATGAAATCCTGAAGTAGTCTCCATTCATTCACATTTCATAAGCACAGATATAATAAGCAATGAAACAGATTGTTCCCGAATTAGGTAACGTAATAAAATGGAAGCCTTTCAAGGAGAAGATTCTGATGACAATGATACACGCTCAGAAGGGAACACCTAGTAGTAATATGAGAGCTGAAATATTTCGCAACAGGATAACGACATTTTCTGTCATTTTGTCTATTCTCCCGTCGACAAAACCCGTTTCTCCGGTGGTCATGCTACGCGTGCTGGTGGGGAGAGGGTAATATTGCCATCAGAGGTGAAAAAAATCGTTGGAGGATGTTTGACTTTGAGGATTGTCTGACTAAAACAGTTGTTGATGCAGTGAAAGTGATGTATTGTTTAATACTAGAACGTTATTTGCTGTGTTATGTTTATAATATTATATAAAATACTAGCCGACCCGGCAAACGTTGTTTTGCCATATTTATGTTTGTGTTTGGACCACCCTTATCACTTAGGGGTATGAAAATAAGATTACGACCGATTCTCAGACCTACCAAATATACATATAAAATTTCATAAAAATCGATCAAGCCGTTTCGGAGGAGTATGGGCATCTAACACTGTGACACGAGAAGATTATATAATATATAGATATATATATAATGTTTATAATTATGCAGATGTATGATGTATCTGATTGTGATTGGTTCTTTTGTTGAAAAGAGACCGTTTTGGTTAACAATCTTAGCAATAGGTTATAAATTACTCGTGCTTTGTAAAGATTTTGATGGCAATTTTAAGCCCTCACAAATTCATTCGCCCTAACTTATTATACGATCCAATTCAGGATGCAGTACAAAATTTTATGATGAAAAAGATTTTTATTTCTGAATATACTCAGCTCATTGTTATTCGTTCTTCTTGCACAGTTCTCATCATCACCGGCTTCCAGTCTAACCTGATGCAGCTGAATACTGTATTTTTACTTGGAGCGGCTTTTCTTGCACAGTCCTAAGCGATGAAAAACACGCTTTGATAATTATATTGTAAAATTATTTAATTTCACCAAATATCCATTTATCAGGCTACAGCTGAAAATCGACTTCATTAGTATCACGTTTGAAATAATACAGAATTATGTATTACGTAAGGCAGCAGAGATCGCTTCTGTTAATAGCTACGGGAAGCCGTTTGTTAGTCTGGCCTATTGTCTGCTTTGATTTAACGGGTCGCTTAATTATCCTGGATTTACCTCTTGAGCTATAAAGCTAACCTACTTAGGTATCTAAAGAGAATTGGTTACTTTCTGTATGTGCGTAGGTACTTGCCGACAGCAAGCAATTTACGGCAAAACAAATTTAAGAGATTAAATAAAAATTGCAAAGATTTTCTCAATTTGAATTGCCCATGTAAGCGGCACATAAGATGTAGTAACTCAGCTCATTAGTTATTACTTACCAACTTTATTTAAAATAATATTCTTCCATTTTAAAATCCTTGAAGTAAGGTAGTTTTTAATTAAACTTGCATTTTTAATTAAAAACTACCTTACTAACCACGAAGTCTACGAAATACAGGCACTAATTAACTAGACAACTTAAAAAAAAAAACGTTATTCAACTTATTTTGGCTTCATGCTTTCAACATGGTCTCAATTTTAAACAAAAATTCTCCCGAATTTCGTTAGCTTTGAAGTACAGGATGCGAAAACAGTGCTGAGTTTTCCTTCGAAAATTGTTACACAGAAATAAAACATGAACAAATTTGGAACCTTGTGGATACTGGTGTTCAAAATAAACTGTTTGTATAAGACACATTTTTCTTACGTTTTTGAACCTAAATACACTTTTAGTCACCTTTGAACCGTCAAATTGTTTCAACGAAAAGGTGTTGTTAGTCAATCAAGAGTTAAAGTAACTTGTGAATCCTCTAATTACCTGAAACCAAATTAAATTTTGGACTCCTTGGACTATTTTAGTTCACTTGGTATTTATATTCTTAAGTCTGCTGGACTAATTAGGTATTTGAGTAAGTAGTTTATGGATTGGGACACTGAAGGTTTTAGTCCTAATTAAGGTTTTACGGTTTCCAAAGCGCCTGTAATTGTTTTTCTGGGTGTTTAGTCGTGAAACGAGTGGTCTCCGAGATAAACATTAAAAACCTTTTTGAGATTTATTTAGGCACTTAATTTTATTTTGGTCTAACTGTACACAGATTTGTCGACATTACTAAAATATACTAACGAAAACTCTTTTAAAGCTAAAAGACCACTTCCCAAAAATATGACAGATTTATTTACCACAATTTATACGCTATAATCTCTGGGACACTTTATTTTATTTTCTGCTGGCAGCCGTGAACAGAAAAGCCCATTTTTTTCTTTTTCAAAAAACGTAGAGAGTAATTTAGAGGGAAATACTAATCCTTTTGGCTAATGAGTCTACTTAACTGAGCCCTGACATAGCTTGGGAACATCATTTAGCTTATCTCTGGCTTACCAACACTGTGGGGCAAAAATCTAAATTAATAATCGTAAAAAAAAAACCTTTTCGTTTACTCAGTGGTAACATTTCTGTTATAAAGATTATTCTGAGTAATTTTAAAGACTGTACCTAAAATAATTAGATATTTAAATATTTGATGATTTTGTAATGAAAGGCTTCAAAGTTTATACGTAGTTCAGTTATAAATATTAATAAGACAATCTAGACAAGACTATTCTTGTTAAAATTTATTCGTAAGGCCTTTAGGGTACCTATTGTTAGGGTTTGTTTTGTAGGCTCCTAAGGCCTCGATTCTCGGAAGGTACGATTGTTGCTAGTCTTATATTTACAAAAAATCACAACCAAATATTTCCTTTGAAATACTCCCTTATTCCTTTTAAGCAGCTTAAGTATGAATATAATCACAATGATATTTCACTCACAGTTTTCTCTTTATTATTTTAATAATCGTAATGAGGTCGATCAGTCTCTAGCCAACTGTTACTAACCGAGCCACTACTCAAAAGTAACGTGTTACCAACTCACTATCTCACTAGATTGTGTTATCACACAATCATCTATGAGTAGCCAGAATGTCACAGCACTAGTATTTCAATGGTTGGCCGTGTACACGACGTGAGTTACTAACGCGTTAATAACTAGTTTGTGATTAGTTGTGTCGTTTACAGACCGGTTATTTTTGAGGAGCGTCATGGTTGAATGGGCTCAGAGATAAAAAAAACAACTTTAATATGACGCTGTGAAGCTTTTTAGGAGGCTGTCTATAGTAACTACATTCATGGAAAATCATTCGGATGAGCTTAAATTAAATTCTACAATAAACGGAATTTTCATTAAGACTTAAAATTAAACAAGATATTAAAATTGGTCCTATTTTCCATTAGGGTCGTGTATTTTATACCTACGAGTAAATCGACAAACAGACAAAAAATTTAAAATCTACATTTTCAATTACTTTTTTCAAAAATATTCAATATACAGTTTTGACTTCGCTACGATTATATTATATTATGTATACAGATTAGTATAGTTAAAGATGTCTTGCAACGCATCAATTCGATAGAACCTACCAGGAGTTCATATAATTGTGGTGACTTTACTGTAACGCTAAACGCAATTTAATGGATGCAAACGCTTACTTTGGACAGCTGCATTTTTACACAGAGTAACTTTAAACACGTTTAATTTTATTTTTCGCGAACGGGAATGGTGCCAAGTTACTTTAATGTTTAGGTACCAGGCGAGTATAAGTGCGACGGGATGCTAGAGACATTGATGTCAGTGTTTTGAAAGATATTTGATATATTATGATTACATTTGTGTTTTGAATTGTTTTCTATGATAGGAAAATTTTGATGCGGAGTAATCGTCAACATCTTCTTTATATTTATAGAATATTCATAAGAACCAAAATCTATAATTTCGATAAAAATCTCTCTCATTTCACTAACTATTCAAGTTTTAAAAGGCGTGTACTTACAATATTCAGACATGTCTATTAGTTGTCTCAGGCTGTTATAACTTGACAGGCAGTATTGACGTGTCCGTGTCAATGAGCATCAAGTAAAATCGTCAATTATTCTGACATCTGCCTTTTATAATTCAATTTTGACGTGAGGTTTAAAAGGTGAGTCTGAATTTTAATGAGCGAGGCATTCAACTATTTGATGAGGTTGAACAAAAGGCGGTTGGAGTGCAATGATTTTTGGGGTTGTATCTTTTGTTTAATACTTTCTTTAATTAGTGTTATTTCGGGTTTTGAGTCTTTCAAGCGCTCCTTTTGTTAATGAATGCGGCTATTATAGGTCTCCATTGAAGAACAACACTGGAGCTAAATTAGCTCCAGTGTTTAGTCTAGCAGTCTATTCTCAAAAAGCTTCAAGTTTGAGTGTCCTTTTAGAATACGGGCTTACAGCGCTCTCCTAGTCAATTAATAGTAGATTGTTATACGAGGGGCTAAAATAACCCATTCTATCGAGGTAGTTTTACTCCCGAGCTTTAGCGAGGGAGTAAATAGAAACCGAGTTAGAATGTGTTTTAGCGCTGTGTGTTACACTCTACTTTTCACTACGATTGCAAGAAAATAAAATAATCCAATACAATATTAAATACCAGTTTATTTTATTTAAAAAAAATACACAATTTGTTCAATCTAAATTTTTAAGGAAACTTTTTATCCCGGTATGTGGTAGTAAAAAGCTAATTTTACATAAGAATAAAGACTTTTTCGTTTTTGTAGGTTCGTTGGTTACAGACAAAAAATACTTTTTCCCCTAGAGCAATATATGCTATTTTTTCCCCGCTCTGGTGCGCTACAGTGACGGAATTTTTGAGCAAGAGGAGTGAAAAGCAATGTAGACGTTATTAATAAAATTAGAGTAGCCAATTTTTTTTTCTTTTTTTAACACAGCCTGGTAAATAATTTCAATTAAATTTTTCATTTCAATTTTTGAAATTATTTACCACGCTGTGTTAAGGATAGGTAAAGTCAGGGAAATTTCCAAAAGAAAGTTTATCAAATTGACTACCAACTTATATTGTCCGTAATATATTCGAATCACTACTGTCATTCTTTGACTGTTGTATAGGCAAATTTACATAGTGTGTCAATTTAAATACCAATTAATTTTCTTGACTAGGCTGCGTCATATATCCGTAAGTGCCTAATCATTTCTTAGTTTGTATAACACGAAATCGGTAGCAGTCACAGACGCTCTTTGAAACCGTTTTCTTTCTAACATTCACTACACGCACTTTTTTAATTTCTAGCCTTTTCTGCCGCTTATATTGCCACCAATATTGTGTCATCCGAAGATGTAAATGCCTCCAGTTATCCAGTATTACATTCCCGCCAAATGAAATGACACAGTGTCGCAGCAGCGCGTCTGCAACCATTACACTTTTTTATTTTCCACCTTTTCAACTATAAGCCCTCGACTTCGCAAGTTTGTAATTAAAAATGACTAACTGTTGCAATTATGCCAGAAAAGAGGCATATTTTTGTTTTACGCTAGAAGAAGACAAAGTCATAAAACTTGTATGCTGTCTCTTTCTGATTAAGTGAGCTTTGTAGTCGTTTTAAAGTGTGTGTTCTTTAGCACGACAGCGTAATTCACGTGTGTTTGTATTATTTCAGCTGCACCCGTTTATAATGCTTCCGTGAAGATGGTAGATGACCGATATTGACTGATAGATCACTGATACATACTTAAGAATTGTAAGAAAGTAATTTTGAGCTTCTTTGGAACAGACTGTTTTACTTACAATGTCAGTTTCAAAGAAGCAACTGTAATATTTGCTAGTTCTCTGTTTCGTTATGCAGTAGGTTATAAAAATTTCACATTTTCTTAGCGTCTCTGAAAAGATTGCATTTCATTTTGCAATATGCATTTCATTTTACAGCTTCTCTTACTTTAAGTTAGCTTTTTATTTCGTTTTACTGCCATATATCTCCATTAGGTAGATCTTGTATACTGCAATTTAGTTACAATATTAAAAGTAGTAGTAAAGGAGTAGTTTTTCTTTTTTATTATTACTTTTTTTTCATGTCTATGTTTATATAATTCTGTTCTGTTATTGTGTGTTGTGTTTATATAATTCTGTCTAGAATTAGAAAATGTTTCACAATCGTGCACTACTAAGGCTTGTTTCACAGCTGTCCGGGAGACCCGCACGGGCCGCCCGCTCACGGGAGACCCGTACGGGTAGCGCCCGCAGTGCTCTGAAACGAGGGAGTTAGTATGATACGGTTGCTAGTGTTGTACGAGCGCTACCCGGAGAGGGTTGCGTACGGACCAATCCGCGTCACTGTGAAACATTGTTCTAGCGCCGCACGTGTGTTTCCGTTCCGGCCCGTACGGGCGGCCCACACGGGTCTCACAGACAGCTGTGAAACCAGCCTAGATCTAGATTTAATAATAAAACCCAAGGAAGCACACCACGCCACCGCGCAATTGTTGAAAAAAAAAAACAATTCATTACATTTGGGTACAAAGACAAGAGTCCAATACAATGGCAAACATTCTTTGATTCGCTGAAATACCAATTTAATGTGATGGGGATTTAATCAAGCGAGCAGAATAAAGTGTTTCAAATGGGGCCAGAGTCCGGGGACACCCCGTACTCGGCTGATTTAATTAGGTGTCGACGTCGTCCTGACGTCATTCATTTGTGGACAGCTTCGAAGATTTAGGGGAGGGTCATTTTTCTAAGAAGGAAAATGTTTTTTTCGGAGGAAAATGTTAACAAAATACAAAATGTGCCGTTATAGTCATGTTGAGAGGATGAATGAAAGGCGATTAACATAAGGCCGGGAGTGGACGCCCTAAGAGAACAGATATTGGTGATGTTCATGAGAAAGGCCAGGTGCGTAGTACTCGCAACCAGCGTGCGTATGACCAAATGTATGAACGAAAACGAGGCAAAACGAGTATGTAAGGATCGTAACAGGTGGCGTTCTGTAGTTTCTGCTTACCCCCATGGGAAGAAGCCGTGAGTTTATTATGTATGTGTGTTCATTCAGTCATAGTCTTCATCGTCATCTACCTTGCCTTTTTCCGACTACGTTGGGGTCGGTTTTCAGTTACAGTGAAGCATGTTAAGTTAGCAATTTGCTCGTTGATTGAAATTCAAAATTCAAAAGTCATTTATTTAAACTAAGCTGAGAATCAGCACTTTTCGAACGTCAAAATTACATAAAACAGTCCCCCAAAAACGCCCACCCTTCACCAATTCCTAGTGCTTTAGCTGGAAAGAAGAAGTGGCGCAACAAACTCCCCAGCAGTACAGCTGTCTGTTCAATTAGACAAACTTGATTCTATACAATAGTAGGTACTTATGCAAAATAATTTACATTAGGTACGCAGCACAAAACATTATATTAAATTATTTGCTATATGTCAGCTAGCACACGCCAATATACCAATAAAAAAACACATCGAAACCTATACTCAAGCGAAAATAAAATTGTTTAATTAAAGACCCTAGAGTGTTCCTAGCATGCTGATAAGTGACGTCAAAGTGACATCACAATCAGATCAGCATTTTTAATATCAAGGAAAATCTACATAGCTCAATCCATCTTTGATTGTCTTTCTCATCAAAACCTAGAAGTGATTACAGCTATTAAATACGTCTTAGTTGATTGAGCAGTCAAAAGCATACAGGCATCCATCAAGTTTCAGCGCAAATTACAAAAGGATTACCCTGAAATAACGTATGATATTCGAGTGGAATTTTATTACGTCAAGAAATTGGAACAGGTCGCACGTTTGAGACTAGTGTTTCAATTGTAGGCTTATCTATCATTAAAGATACAACATAACATAACATCACGCCTTGTTTCCCCGTAGGGTCGGG
The DNA here is from genome assembly GCA_949152395.1 of Agrochola litura. Taxonomy (NCBI): domain Eukaryota; kingdom Metazoa; phylum Arthropoda; class Insecta; order Lepidoptera; family Noctuidae; genus Agrochola; species Agrochola litura. The sequence continues at coordinate 23,239,646 of OX424505.1, forward strand.
CAGAAGTTTACCTATAGGACACCCACATTTCACCAGTTATGTTAAAGTCCCATGTAACTGGCGAGTCTATTGCCATCAACCGGGCACACAAATCCAGACTCCAGGTTGCTACTGAGAAATTTCAGATAGAAAAACCACATAACACTTTGCCCGTCCTGGGAATCGTACCCAGGAACTCATGAAACAAAACTAATAGAAACGTATTTATGAATTTGAAATGTGAGAAAAAATCGTAATGATCAAAAATGTAGTTCAAAGATCTACGAGGATGTTATAGATTTTGTGGGGTTGCCTATATCTGGCAGAATTTTGATGCTCCGAAATTTATTTGGCATAACACACTTGGCGTAATCTTCTATACATAAACGAATATTTTAAAGGCATAAAAATTATTTAATATAAATATTGTTTGGCCGAATGTTTTTATGTTCGCATTTACAATGGCATACTTTTAAGATGGCAGATTTTTATTTGGCATAATTACCTTTGGCAAAGTTAAAATTCTGCATAATTTCGTTTAGCATAACTTTTATTTAGAGCGACGATTATTTGGTACTATTTCACTTGGCATACTATCAAGATGGCAGAATTTCATTTCGAATAATTTTACTAGGCATATTGCCATTTCTAAATTAAACAGCATTTTAACCTTAAATTAAAATAAAATACTGTCTTAAAAAGTCAATATGTTGTGCTACAAAAGTTAGTGACAGAAACGAACCGTTGCAAAACCGACTTCACGTAGTCTTGTCTGCCCTCCCCCTAGAGTGTAATTTAAGCCCGCGTAGGCGCGGAGGGGTGAGGTGGCCCGCGAGTTGAGGAGCATGTTGAGTGATTTTAACGCTCGCCGCGGCGGCTGCCGGCTAGCCTCAGCCATGGTGAGCGTTCAAACCATCTGCGACGATAAGCTCGAGTGGGACCGCTGGAGCCCCGCAGCGCTGGAGCAGTGACAGAAACCATGCCTGCTGCATGTTGCATGCTCGTTTGCATGTTGCATGCATGTGATAGATAAGTCTGTCAATTATTATGGATATGAAATGTATGCCAATAGATGATTCTAACTGTAAACTTTCTGAGATAATTATGATAGTTCTGCCTTTTAAGGACTATCGATATAAAATATATTCCAAAAGACGACTCTGACTGTGAATTTTCTGCGAATTATGATGGTTCTACTTTTTAATTATTATGGATATCAAATTTATGCCTAAACACGATTCTGACTTACCAAATTATGAGTTTAGAATGTATGATAAATGAGTGGTTGCCAAACGATTTTCTGCGAAATGTCGTTTATGCTATCCGCTGTTATGCAAAATAATATTAAGACGTAAAAAGTTCTGCTATAAAGGGTAGACCCGATTTTGTGTTCTTCCTAAAAACAAAACACGTGTCCCAAGCATGCTTTGAAATCCACCAATACCGAAACCAATATGCAAAACCGCTCCAAAAATGCAATCACGAGCGCTCCTTCAACAAAAATCCCTATCATAGAGATCAAACCACATACAGAGGTAGAAATTGAAAAATGAATGAGCTGCCAATCCCAGATTCACTGATTTACCTGCCACTTCTATTGATAAACAAAAAACCGGCCAAGTGTATATCAGACCTCGCACAGGGGAGGGTTTCGTGGTCGGTATGAATATTTTTTTAATATTATTTCTCAAAAACTTTCTAAAAATTAAAGTTATTTCTGCAGTTGTAAAAGAAAATATTCCTCAAAAACTACTTTGTTGAAATGTTCATCCCAACTATGAAATCCTTCATTGTGCGTGATCCGACACGAACTTGGGCGGTTTTTTTTTCGTAATTTCACTTCACTATTGTTTAGCAGTGCACAAAATACACCTTCTTTCCAATTTTCATTGATAAACTGCTAATAAAGGCCTCTCTAAAGCGGGTGTCACATACAAATAGACGAACATGACGAAGTTATGTATAAGAGTTCTGTTTTTGCCATTTGGCTACGGAACCCTAAAAAAGAATCGTAAGGGGTTCAGAATGAATCCACTTGCAATCCGTTCGTCTTGCTTCACGTTATTTTTATTGGCATTCTATTAATTTGGAGCTCAACAACCGAAAAAAAGTCGCAAAGTTAAACAATGTTCAATTTGGATGGGAAAGCATATAGATTACCTACCATACGTAATAATTTATGCTTGGAAACTGATTTGTGTAAATTTTGTGCTACGAGTGCACTTTTCTTACTCGTCTATCGCCTGTCAGTTTTTGATAATTATCAAATGGAATTTTCTACGAACATTATCAACGTGTGGCAAAATCAATACCATGTTTTGCTATGTGATCATAATCGCTCAGTATATTTTAAGCATCCACTATTAAACATGGACTGCAGTGAAAACTCAAAGGGGATATAGCCAAATTACTATCTACCGTTTGGCAGATGGATTTGTAAAAACAGCCAAAGGCGTAACAGCAAATCCCAGTTCAAAGTACATGTAGTAACTAGAGGCTGATATCCTCTATCCTCCATTTATTGCTTCCCTGAACGTTTGGCATTCGAAGAATTTACGCCATTTTGATACGAACCATAAAATGCCATTTAAAATGGTCGTAAGGAGACGCAGATAATAAAATCGAACGTGTTTATTGCTTTGAGGATGGCGATAGTCCCAACTGCTACATTCGATGTTAGTTTTACATTACTATAAAGTCAGTAGAGGTGATAATGGAGGTAGTCTTGAAACTTACTATTAAATTGGCCTATTATCGTCACTCAAAACACTGGCTTTTTCGAAATCATTACGCGTGGAATTTAAATTGCTGATCACAATTCTTGAAAAGACGCACTACAGTTTTCCTAAAACTAGCTTTTAATATAAAATATACTTTTAAAAAAATTACTGCTTATAAAATAAGTTTAATTTTGTGGACAAAGTAAAAGATATTTCTATGGGACTTTCACAGTCAAGCCCTTGAATCACTCTAATTAGAGGCTCCATTATCTCTGCCTTGGCAGTAACTTGAGAAATCCTGAAATATTTGCAAAAATCTACGGTTCGTATGAAAAATCATTATAAAATCTTAACAGCAATAAGTCAAGTTTTGTGTGTTATCTTCCTCTCTTTATACTACTTTTACCATTGTTAAATTAGTCTTGTCCTACCTTATGCTGCAAACTGGACATTTTCTTCTAACATTCTGTATTGAAAGAAAGAAAAATAGGTTTATTTGTCACAAAAACACGTGCATACATAAAAGACAAAAGTAAACAAAAACAACAAAAAGTACATAAATCACGAGCTTAAAACAGAAATTTGTCGGCAGCTACACGTCATGACTGTGACAAGAAGGTTTCCACTCAGCATGATGCAGTGCTATGGGGACCCACAGCACAGCGCTGATTTTCAGTGGTCACCCGAAAAAAAAAAGACGCATAAAGGGTTAGGTTAGGGTAGAGGTGTGCCTATAGAACACTGACATTTTGCCAGTTAGCCTCATCATCAACATCTTCCTAGTATTATCTCTCTTTTTCTTTTTAAATCCATCCAAAGGTTATCTGTAAAAGATCCCTTTAGCGATAAGACCGCCCATTGTGTCACCCTATGTAAAATGTCTACTGTTATTTATATCTGTAATTCATATGGTGTAAAGAGTATTCTATCTATCTATCTATGTTGGAGTCGGCTTCCACTCTAATCAGATACAGCTGAATACCAGTATTTTACATGGAGCGACTGCCTGTCTGACCTCCACAACCAAGTTACTGGGTAACAAGATACCCCATGGCAAGACTAGTTAGTTACTTGGTTTTGAACTTGGTAGTCATTTAATAGTACCAACCCTTATAAAATGTAAATTAATTAAATTGAATAACGGTCCAAACTCTATCTCGTAGATTTACACACAAGTAAACCACGAGGGTAAGACGTGAGTGACATAAAATTGAGATTTCGTCGGAAATCCGTCATTTCGAGACAAGATGGCGGGCACAAATTCGTTATGAAGGACTACACTTTATAACCTGTCGTAGACGCAAGGTTTGGGATTAAGATTATTAATTTTCTCACGTAGACGAGGTGGTGGAACTATGTAGGTACCTTAATTTCAATGAAGGCTTGTAATATAATTAACAGGATAGATATATATGAATGAAGGTTGATAAGACAACGTTCGAAGAGGATGTTAAAAAAATACATTCGTGGATAGGACGTGTTAAAAACACAACCCTGACTTTGTCGTTACTATGATAACAAGTGCGAGTCGCACTCACACACGAAGGATTCACGTACCATCGTACAATATTTAGCAAATAAATGAAAATACTAAACGAAGAACATTTTTTATCTTATTTTTTTTTATCGTATTTCATAATGTGAATAACAAAGTAATTTTTTTCAGTTGCAGAAAATCGCCCTTATTTAAATAAAATACCTTATCAATCGGCATTTTTGGAACTTGATGATTAAACGGAGTAGAAAAAAAGTGGAGTTTCTTGCCATACGAAAACTACCTTTTGGAAGGGGCGACTAGAATCAAATATATTTTTTGAAAATTTTGACGTTCAAAAGTGCCTTTTAATGTACCTAATTGAAATAAATTATTTGACTTTGACTTTGAAATACAGTATAAAGTACATAATATACAGAAGTTTCAAATTCCTAACCTGTTTAGTTGTTGTCGATAGAGAACGTACAAAAATTATTTAAAACTGACAACTTTTACGACCCCTATTTCTACAAATCTTCTCTCTTCCACTTTCTCCTAATCTTATCTCTCTTCGGGTACGGATCCCTGAAAAGGGAAGTGGTTCATTGCCTTGAAGAAGTGAAAGTAATGTTAGAGGATTTCCAGCCAGTTCTAATAAGCCAAGGAAAAATATTATCCTTATTATCAAGAACACTCAAATCAATCACCTCAGCCACTGCTGGACATAGGCCTCCCCCAAGCTGCACCACGACCCACGGGTTTTCAAAACGTTCTTATTATTAGCTTCTTTATTAATTCAAACCAGCTCAAACAGTTTAGTTATAATTTACTACTACTACAGAGTTAATTTGAAAAGTCGACCTTCTATACTTAATTCTAGAACTTTCGTACTTTTTGATCCAAAAATTCAAACCAAGTCAATATACTCAATAGTAACAACTTCAATAACTTTTGACGCCAACGACGCGTATTTGCCTCAGAAACTCTAAAACTAGTTCAAAAACATTCATTAGGCTATAGACGCTTCAAACAAATGATAGATTTGAAAACTTCTCAGACAGGCCCTAAAAAAATATTTACTATTGAGAGCAAATAGTAGTTTGTAGTTGCTTATATACGGTCAGTTCATCATCATCATCATCATTTCAGCCGAAAATACGTCCACTGCTGGACCAAGGCCTCCCCCAAGCACCGCCACTTTGACCGGTTCTTTGCTTCCCGCATCCAGCGGATTCCTGCGGCCTTCACAAGGTCATCGATCCATCTTGTGGAAGGCCTTCCGAAACTACGTCTTCCGGTACGCGGTCGCCACTCCAGAACCTTTCGGCCCCATCGGCCATCTGTTCTGCGAGCAATCTGCCCTGCCCACTGCCACTTAAGTTTGGCAATTCTTCGGGCTATGTCGGTTACCTTGGTTCTACTGCGGATCTCTTCATTTCTGTTTCGATCACGTAGGGAAACTCCAAACATAGCCTTCTGCATTGCCCTTTGGAGTGTGGTTTTTTAGCCATCTAATAAGGCCCATTGAGAGCGACCACGATTCAGTGCCATAAGTCATCACTGGCAACATGCACTGGTCAAAGACTTTCATCTTGAGACGCGGTATGTGGAACGATAAGATATTGCGTAGCTTCTCGAACGCTGTCCAGCCGAGGCGGATTCAATGATTGACCTCTTTCTTGAAGTTGGACCTACCTAACTAAACAGTTTGTCCTAGGTAAACATACTCATTAACAACTTCGAGAGAATATTCTCCGATCTTCATAAGAGTGGGTCATTACATCGGCATTTGACATGATCTTTGTCTTGTTCATGTTCATTTTTGAGAGTTTTATTAAGAGTAAATGGTTTTTACAATGATTTCAAATTACAGTCTTAATAGGTTTGAGAGGACAGTGTAGGCTTATCAACAAGTACCAGGTACTTAGCAAAATAGAAAATTGTCCACAAATCTACAAGCCTACAACATTCTCACATTCACAAAATCTAAAAGAAAAGAATCTATGTAAAACGTAAACAAAATAATAAAAATAAAGACCAATTTAAACCAAATGACATGATTGCTACTACAGCTGTAACAAATATATGTCGGATCCGGTCATTAGTACGGACAAGAAACGAATCGCAAGCGCGCCGCTGGCGACAGAACGTGATCTACCCACACCTAAAGCGCGCGCTTCTACAGAGTCGTGATGTTTTAAGGACAAGGTGAGGAGGGATTTAGCCTCGGATCGCATCGGAGTTAAGACTTCGTGGAACTATTCTCGATTCGTTGTGCTCAGTTATTGTGTTAATTGTAATTTGTGATAATTGTATTCATTTGTGATTTTAATAAACGCCGTCGCACCCAGTGTGTGTATAATTTAGCTAGTGTGATTAATTTGGTAGTAAATTCTGTGATCTGATCTAATTATGTGATCTGAACTACAAACTGTTTTTCAATTGCGCATTAACCAACACTCTCCGACTCCGACATATAATTTAATAAAAAAAACAATGTACAATAATTGAGTTCGTTACTATTTTATTAAATTTATGTATAGATTTAACACACATATTGCTACTAATCCCTAAAAGTTACATAACTATAGTCTCTCAAAATTCAAAACAGTCGCTGCCCATTCTCAATTCAAACTCAAACACGGCCGGCCAGAATGAAGTGGTCACCGTTGTGAATATATAACATCGTAACTCAAACAGTTCGCTGGTCACTTACGGACTTGCGGCGAATATTAGTTATGTCCTGTTAGTGGATAACTTAGTTTGTGCTTAGAATGTGGTTAGGTAGGATACGAGTGATACATTCGAGTTGCGGAAATGTATTGTAGATTTTAAGTTGTACTAGCTGTTGGGTGCGACTTTGTCTGCGTGTATTTTAGACAAATATCCAGGATGAAAAGTAGCCGATGTCTTTCTCCAGGTCATACCGATCGGTTCTGTGGTTTAGGCCTGAAAAGGTAACAAAGAGATTGGTATCATCATAAAATATTTTTGAAAAAGAGTCCTATAATACTGAAAGTACCAACGCCTCCGCATTTTATTAGCTGAGAAAATTACCTACGTAGCATATTCTTCATTTCCAATCCATATCTGAATACAAAGCTTAGAAAAATACGAAAGAAATCACTAATATCATAATAATGCTCACACACTGACATACATGTTCGCAAACGATTACCATAATCAAATGCTAATCCGAAATAATATAATACGTAGGGATGGGAAGCCGTATCCGAACGTTATCCGAATCGATAATAATATATCCGAAACCTTTGTAACCGTATCTGTAATCATAATTTGAGAAAATAGGCGGCTATTTACTATTGATGTCTTCAAAGGAAATATTATTCTATCGTGTACCAAGGTTGAGTAAAGTTGGCATTTTTGTAACAAAATTGACATTTGATATCCGAATTTTTCGTGAAAGGTTTTACTTAATAATCTTATTTATATGTTTTCCTTATTTGTATGTATGCCCGTACCCTTACTTTGTCTTCGTGCAAAGTTCTAAACTGATATATCTCAACTCAATTCAGGTTTTCGAAGTCCACTGCTGGACATAGGCCTCTCCCAGGCTGCGACACAACCACTTGTCCTCCACCTTCTGCATCTAGTCTGTCCCAGCCACCTTTTTACGGTCGTCGGTTCATCAAGCTGAGAGGCATCCAACACTACGTTTGCCGATAAGCGGTCTTCTCTCTAGGACTCGTCTGTTCCACCGGCCATATGATCCTTCGACAAACACCACTGCCACTTCAGTTTGCTACTTTGCAAGCTATGTCAGTAACTCCGGTTCTTTTTCGGATAATTTGCCATTCCTAATTTATCCTTCAAAGAGACTCCACAGCAAGCTGAGCGACGTGGAATTTAAGGACCAGCACGACTGCCAGTGTCCACGTTTCAGCATCGTATGTCATTATGGGTGGGACGCACTATTTGAAGACCTTAGTCTTCAAACACTGCGCGATAGGTGACGAGAAACTTTGACGAAGTAATCCAAACTGATATGTGCCTTTATTGAACATATGCATGGGGAAACAAATATTATATGTAATCGAAAAAGGTTATCACTATATGGGCTCCAGTGAAGTATAATACTGTATTTTTACTAACTACGCCTTTACTTCTATCCAACTAATATTATAAATGCGAAACTGAGTTTGTTTATTTGTTACGCTTTTATGCTAAAACGGCTTGACGGATTTGAAAGAAATTTGGCACATTGGTAGATTATGACCTGGAAAAGGACAGGCTACTTCCTCCATCCTGGATCGCAGACGAAGTCAGTGGAGTAACTAGTTTTTCATAATTGTAGGAACATAATTATGCGTCACTAATTTAATTATACTTCAGAATAAATATTGTAAACCCACTTATGGTTAAAACAATTATAATCACATTTTGTAATTTTAATTCTATTTTCATTAAATCCAATGCGATAAAAAAATGCAATGGCCATCATGTGAAAGTGAAATATTAAAAGGTTAATAATTAACGCGGTATTTATTTACAAGGTTGAACAGGAATTTAAATAAAATTGTGGGCATTTAAAAGAAAAAAGCGTTGAAGTTTTTAAACTGCTATACATATATATATATTTTTTTTTCTACTGCTGCTTAACAACTTAGGCAGTAATAATGTTGTGCCTACATAGAATAACTACTAGCTTATGCCCGCGGCTTCGCCCGCGTGGAATTCGGAAATTATCCAACGGGAACTAACTCCCGGGATAAAAGTATCCTTTGTCCTTACCTAGGTCGTGGTCTACCTGTGTGCCAAATTTCATCGACATCTGTCCAGCCGAAACGTAACAAACAAACTCACTTTCGTATTTTTAATATTAGTTAGGATTAGGATCGCACAATGAGATTAGGTACCTACCTAATAATTAAAAGTTTTGCCTGAAAATTTAGTCTATACGAGTATACCAAAAAATAGCCGATAAAGAGATGTACCATCCCTATCATATGGAAATATCGATATCGATAGGTGTTGAAAGAAAATCCGCATTATCATAGAAATGGGTCGCGATTGGAGCGGCGGGCGGCGGCGCACTCGGTCGTCATCGGTGACAGCGGGAAGAAAATACACTGGCGGCCAGAATTATTTATTTAGTTTAAATAGAACGGCCGAAGCTAATTACACTATAACATATAATTTATTTAACACAGTCATGCATTCTTCTCACATAAATTCAAACATTCTGACAGTATCATCTTCCATTCATTTGCAAACATATCAAGATCTGTGTTTGAGAGCAGGACAGCGTTCATCATCTGCCTAGCCTTTTCCCAACTATGTTGGGGTCGGCTTCCAGTCTAACCGGATGCAGCTGAATGCCAGTATGTTACATGAAGCGACTGCCTATCTGACCTCCACAACCTAGTTACTAGGTAACACGATACCCTTTGGTAAAACTGGTTGTCAGTCTTTTGGGCTTCTGACGACCCGTAACGACTGTCAAAGATCCACGAATGATAGCCGAGACCAACGGCTTAACGTGCTTTCCGAGGCACGGAGAAGTCTCGGTATGTAAAGATGGTCACCCATCCACGGACCAACCCCGGTAAGCATAGCTCAACCTGATGGATTGTACTGTGAGGTTTTATTATGAGATATAACCTCATATTGCACAGGCTGGCATGAATGCTATGGCATCCGAACAATCTATCAAGATATGTTTAAATTAGGATTTGTAATAGTTTTTAGGTTCTTTAATTTAAATACTATCCCGAGTACCGCTGCCAAGTTGGTGCTCACAGTACTGTGCGGCTGTTATTGCTTAGCCACGAGTTCAAGACAGCGTTAATAGCGGCTAATGCCCGAGGAATAGGTGACTTGGAGTGTGCAACAGTACGGCAAGTTGGAACAGCCAGTAAGCGGTGTTTTCTGCCACGACAGTAATTGTCTGGGGCAAATAGATAGCAGATTTCATTGTGGAGATCAGGAACATCTATAATCCCCCTAAATTTTTTAAAAATTACAGTCATCTGATCTATGATTGATATTGTCATACTATTACGGGTAAATTGAGTTTGTTTGTTGAAAGTTCCGTTTGATATGAAAAAGTTATTCGTTAGATCCGATTCTGGAAATCTGATTTCCCAAATGGTTTACTTTGATTCGTAAAAAATTGGCCAAGGTCCTTATCAAAAGTTTGGGCAAGGTTTTGGTTTAAAGCTCAGCAATATAACATTGCAACCCGCACTGGGCCCGCGTGGTAGATTACAGTGCTCACTCCCTCTCATAGAGAGGAGGCCTGTGTCCCATCAGTGGGAACATTATAGGCTGATTATGCTATAACATTAATATTCCCGAATTCGAGATTTTTACTACATTTTAGAAATGAAGACGGAAATAAAGTTAGATTTTCTCATTTTGTTGTATCTGAAATGCTTTATTTTTAACCAGAAAAAAATAGGAAGACATGAATTTTATGTTATTCAATGTTAATACTTAGTTTCGTTTTTCATTCCAGATGATTAAGCAAAATGCATTCTAAGGGTATGAGGGTATATACGTAAATGGCAAGCCATAAATGTTTCACTTTATTTCCGTACGAATCCAATAACTTTTTACGGGCATGGGGAATGTTCATTTATCGTCAGCCAAAGGAAACATCAATATAAGATATTTTTAAACATAGGTAGGATAAGCGTAAGAGAATGACGAAGTAGCAAAAAACGTGTTATTTTGGCTGATAATATATACTATACTATACCGTATGTTTTTTGATTTAACAAAAAACATACGGTACAGTTTATTTATATATATAAGAAATGGAAATTAAAAGATTAAATAATAAAAATCACCTATTTTATTTGAACGCCAGTGTATATATTCCATGTACCTTTGATTAGATACCTAAACGGAAATATTCTGTTATTGAATTCCCAGGATTTTGAGCGTCTTAATATTAAAGTTTATTTGATCGCTTCGAGAAGGAGCAATATTGTTGGTCCGTTGAGTATAGGTATTTCAGTATTTTTACAAGTAAATCTCTTCAAATAAATGGTATTTCATAGATCTTTAATGGTAGTTTTGTTATATTTTCTTCTACGGTATATTTTCTTCCCTTTTACGCTAAAAAAGTGTTAAAAGAAATCTTTTGTGTGAAATGGTTCGTCGCTTTATTGAGGAAAAAATTCTGAATATACAAATTAAGTGTGTATTCCTTTTAAATTGGACAGCCTTTTTGGTTTTATGTGGAGGCTTTGGATTTGTTTATTTTCAGAGCAGAAAATGTCTGTATTTCACCAACGATCAAAGATATCTGTGAAATCTTGAAATTTTTCGCTCTATATACCTATCCTTACCGTGGTTTAATTATAATTACTAGCTTTTGCCCGTAGCTTTGCACGCGTGTTGGTTGGAAATTATCTTACGGGATCATACTACGGGGATAAAAAGTATCCTAGTCAGCCAGGTCGTGGTCTATCCGTGTACCTTTCATCCATACCCGTTCAGCCCTTAAGGCGTTAGAGATAATAGAATGAAGTCTTTTATTTTTTGCGTTAAGTAACTGTTTAGTGTTTACGTATTAAACACGATGTAATGTTTTGAATTCAGCACAATAAATTGAAAAATTTCAACGTTGGTTGGTCTAAAATTAAGTGTACTGAATTCATGTTATCAATCTGTACGCGTATGTATGTAATGCGGTAAAAATATATTTTAACACAGTTGATCAGTTTCATCGTCCCTCACACCCTGCAGGTAAAGGTGTCGCGTGGTGTTAGTCAAAACGGACACTAAGCACCAGTCCCACCGCCAAAGAGGAAGCGACTAGATCAACGATTTTCTCGCTCAAAAAACGTACAAAAGAAATACATAATATGTTATTAATAGTTGATCGCTGACTGTACACACCGCAGGCGAGAACTCGTTTGTCACAACAATAAGAGCTATCAAAGATAGTACTCGCTCAGTGACTCTAGCTTGGCGTGCAGAACACTCGCCGGGAGATTCACGCTTGGTACGTACGTATACCAGCGAGTAATCGCTTGTCACCGTCGAGCATTCACTGTTCGTTGTTCGTCAACTCGTTTTTAGTTAATCGCGGTGGGGCAGGTTCCTTACTGTTTAGTTAAACACGCTTACAAAACTACTGTGTGTCTCACTTTCCTTTATAAGTCCTTACAAAGAACATTGATTGTCATCAAACGTTCTGAACGCACCTTAGAACGCACCCATCAATTTCACATTACCGTCTAATGATCCCGGAATACGCACTGTAATCTTCTTTCTCGGTTTGAGTCGTAAACCGATTTGTTACTTTTATAATGGAGCTACTTATTTGTATTCTTTTTGTGAATTGAATAGGAAATGTTTTATTTTTGGACTGTTGATCTTTTATTTCCCTTAAAGGTGATAATATTTATTTATATTTATTCACTAGCTGACCCGACAGACGTCGTAACCTAATTTAAAAAAACCCATAGAAAAAAGAGCGTTTCGTTTTTCCAGAATTTGAGAATTTTCCATGGAACTTTTCCAATTTATCTTTTCTTAAAAACATAATTCGGACGAACATTTTAAAACAAAAATAGCCAAATCGGTCCAGCCGTTCTCATGTGATGCGCTTTCCGACGAACAGCATTGCATTTTTATTTATATAGATTTGTGCATTATAATCCTTACATATATATCCTTACATACTATAAAACATCCTTACATACTATAAAACAAAGTCCCGCACCGCGTCTGACTGTCTGTCTGTCTGAACGCGATAAACTCAAAAACTACCGAACAGATTTTCAAACAATTTTCATCAATGGATGGAATGATTTATGCGGAAGGTTTTACTGTATAATTTATTACGTTTTTGTGTAAATTGGCTGAAATATGACGTTTATTGTAGAAGAAGTCGGAAAAAATCATTTTTACTGGCTGGCATGCGCTGCGTTAACCGAAAAAGATACATCAAATTTATGTTCTACGGTATTGTTTATCTTAAAAAGTTCAACCAAAAATGTCCGCAATGGCATATGTCTATCTTCTAAGGATGACCCACAATAACCATTTTTATCTTTAAGAATTTGATATAAAAATTATTGTTATTTCCGAAGCTTTTTGACCGGTATAGTATTAATCCTTATCCAAAAAAATGTATAAATTTAATTGGGCATTTAATTAAAATTAAAATATGCCTTTAAATTTTAGCATTTAAATAAATAGTTTAAAAGATATCACAGTTTCAAAATTACGCGTAGCAACGCGGGCGCAGCGGTAGGAATCAATGACCTTTTCTTATGTTATTAGGTATGAAATCTCGGTAGTACGTTCCCGTGGGATATTTTCCGACATCCACGCGGGCGAAGCCGCGGGGACAAGCTAGTATATAATAATAATATATCAGTTACGTCTACGCGATACGATGAAATGGTAATTTTGAGTTTATAGTTTTAGAAATATATTATGTCAATCAATCTGCCTAGCCTTTTCCCGACTATGTTAGAGTCGGCTCTCAGTCTAACCGGATGCAGCTGAATACCAGTATTTTACGTGAAGCGACTCTCTATCTGACCTCCACAACCCAGATTCTGGGTTACACGATACCCCTTGGTAAGACTGGTTGTCAGACTTTCGGGCTTCTGACGGCTCGTAACGACTGTCAAAGATTCACGAATAATAGCCGGCGTTCCGAGGCACGGAGGGGTCTTGGTATGTGAATATGGTAACCCATCTACGGACCGACCGCGGCATGCGTAGTTTAACCTGATAGATCGACCCGTGTGGCTGTTATTACTTAGCCACAAGCCATTATATCTAATGTGTATACATTTATGTAAGTAAATTCAACGTTTAGAATATTAAGTGTTATGTGCGAAGTTTAAAGATAACAACGCGTAGGTAAACGCTACTCGCAAATGTGAAATGTACGTGTTCCTTGAAATCCTAAAACCACATTAATTGTTATACAGCTATTTACTCATTAAAATATGTATTTCATTAACTCTTATATTATTTTAAAATACCATATAATTTACCTTATACCTTCTACTTTGTTTTATTTAATTTTAATTGTAAGATTTTATCTTTTGTGTTTTGGTAATCTCCAAAAAGCATAAAAACATTAATTTTTGTGATACTCAAATTGGGAGTCAAAACTGTCTCTCCTAAATACAGATTACTCAGTGATCTAGCTAGGAGAGCAGCTATTCACCCAACAATTAATTGTACCTACCTACACCATGTAATTAATAATGTAATGTATTATTACCGATCCAATAAGTACCTACCTATAATAAATATAAACTCAACTTTTAAAACAGTACCTATCGTAGTAATACGTGTATTTTCCGTAAAATATAGTACACTGTAGATATTCACTCAGCACATACATACTCGAAGTTCTCATTTATACATCGTCACATCGGCACTTTCCCCCACCTGACCCAATTTTAGCCACTCTTTACTGCCATCTTACTAAAAAAATATCCAATTTGTACCGAAATACGACTGCTTCCAAAGTTTTCGTCCCAATTCAGGTAGGTACCTAATAGAATCACCCTTTGGTAGACCCGAGAGAAAATAAGTTGACCCCTGAACGTTCAGAAATAAGGGTTTTTATTGAGCTACGTATGTTTTTAACTTCTGAAATTAGGTACTTAGTTCACAATTATTTCAAGTTGAATGAAGTTTAAAAGTCTTATTGTTTGTAGATAGGTACTAATTCAATTGGGGTATTTACCTTAATCATTGCTAAAACTTAGTACCTTTTTTGTAGGTACTTACAGGAGGGTCAAAAAAATAAAAAATTAAAGCAGCTTCTTTGCTTTGGTATATTTGCAAAAAAGTCCTAATAATTACTCAACATTTAAAGCCGATGGAAGTTTCAAGGCGTCGCCAGATCCAATTGATCGAAATAAAGTGCTCAAGTCAGAACTCTAAGACGATATGATTCGGAAACCGCTCGCGTCACGAGCAACGCTAGTTGACTAAAGTATTTTCTAGTTATGTCAGGAAATTATACGTAGAAAAAGTGAAATGGATTTTAATTCGGGTTTCCACATCATCTAGAGATTTTATTCCGGAAGGTTTAAGTGTAATAAATTAACACTTAACTTAGATATAATAAAGACATGTTCATGTTTCGTCAAGTCATAAAAACCGTGCAAAGCACAGGCGAATCGCTAGTACTATATAAAGGCTATCTAGAAATCGCTTTTGAAGAACATTTTAAGAGCACGAAAGTTATTAATACTGCATTCTAAAGGACTCTTTAATAATCCCATTAAATTGAGGACGTTTCTGACAGCTTCTCTCTTTGAATGAGGTCAAATGGATTTAAGTATTTTTTCGAGAAAACAATTTCGAATAAGGGAAAATCATTTCGATCGTTTTATTTTATTACTCACTCACTCCCAAAAGTACAAGGTCTATTTATAAGTAGCCTTTTAAGTACAGAACCCCAAAAAGAAAACACATAACAAAGTCCCGCGTGATACAGTAAGACCATCCTCTTTATCGAGCAAGGCAGGAAGCTTACTCGGGAAAAACTCGAGATTTCTCGCTAGAAAAAACCCAAGTAGCCATATAAAAGGCTTTTGCCCAAATTCAAGGATAGTCCCCCAAGAGCATTGAAGCAATTGCTACGGTAGAAAATATAATATCTTTCGTTATCTCACGTGTTTTCCAGAACACTGGAGTATGCTGATAGCCTTTGTAAACGACGGGGCAAGATAACGCGGAATGAAGGAAGTAATTGGGAATTAGGTTAGCGTAAAGAAGTATCATAAGAATAGTGAGATCTTATTCAAATAAAAGAACAATGAACAACTAAAATAAAATAGAAGGGAGAATGTGTATGTAAGAGCCAGGTTTTGGAAAGTAATCAGCCTAAAATTAGTTGTTTAACTAGGCACACACTCTCCCCATGATAAAATACATAACTAAAAGGACGTAAGTAAATAAATTTTGTGGTTTTCACAAATTCAACATAATTATTTATTATTATAATGTTAAAAGTTGCAAAGTAAAACTAGGTATTTATAAATGTCATAAGTATGTACATTTATAATAGTACCCAAACACCTTTAAAAAGCAGGAAAAATTCTAGCCATATTTTTTTTTTTTCAAGAGGCTCTATCATTAAAGTTCCAATTCTAAACAATACTGTTATTATTCGTCATTGTGTAAAATTGCATAATGAAAACATTTCTCACCATCGCCATCTCACTCAGTTCGCTCGTTGTCGAACCACAGAATAATCATTATTATACCGAGACGGAGCTGAGTAATTGCTTCCCAGTACTCTAGATAGATACTCCTCAAACTGCGAGTCCTTTAGACTGTGGTGTGTGACGTGATGTGGCGGGAGCGAGAACGGTGAGACTTAGCCAAGGCTGGTGGCAAAAGTAAAGTAAAAAATCGTTTATTTCAACATTAAAAATTACATTACGGAGGTAGCGTTAGTCCCAAACTAGGCACAGCCTATATCTTGGGTACAAATTTAGAAAACATTTTGGTAATTTTTAAATAATAGCTGAAATTGGCGACCGTAGAACAAGTAGTTAGCCTCTTCGAGACTGTAAAACTGAAAATACAAAAAAAAAACTAATTAAGCGAGGAAAATTAAAATCAATTCATATTTATTGAATTCAACAAAAATAAAACTGTTCTGTAATAAGCTAGTGCGTGTGTGTAGGGTGTTTGTGCCTGTACAGTGTGTGAGTTGATTTTACTTGGCGATACTAAGGACTGTTTGGTTAGATCGTTCCACATTCATAATTGAACTGTGTGTTTCACTTGGGTGAGTTGTGGATCTTGAGTACCTAGTTTACCTTATTGTAGGTGTGAGTATGTAAGAATCATCGAAATCGTTGGACATACGCAGAGTTTACAACTGGGTCTGGGATTCTGAATTTTATCTTTCTTTGTACGGCATTCAAATTAGTTCTCTTTGAGTTTTAAGGGCCGGAAAACCGAAAAAAAAAATAGTTTACCCACCTGAAGAAGTGCTACCTCTTGATATAGTCTGTCAGTTGAATAGCGGTAATGTTTGAATAGCATGACTTTAAAATAGCTGGTTGCGCCCTTTCCAGGTCTATCAAACAGTTATACAGTACTGGAGCAGAGACTGGCAGTGGGCAAAGTAAACTAACATAACACATAACATAACATCACGCCTTGTTTCCCCAAAGGGTTGGGCAGAGGTGTACCTGTAGCAGGTAAACCACATTTCGCCAGTTACGTTTGTGCAAAGTAAACTAATTTGCTAATTTCGGTAGAAGCACATTCACGTAGAAGTTTCATAACATATAACAACCTACGATCTCGTTTTGCCATAACCGTAATGAGTTGTTTGAAAGAGAGATGCTGATCTAATATCACTCCGAGTTATTTTATGTGAGCAACCCTTTCGATCTCGTTACACGGCCACGTGGAGATCATTTGTTTATCTAAATGTTACATAGTTAGTTTTCTTTTTCGTTGAGCGTGAGTAAATTTAAATAAAAAAAGTTGTGCTAACTTACTCATTCCAGATTCGCAACGACGCCGACGCAACTGAACTCATTCGAATGCTTTTAAATGTAAATGGCAAGTTTCCACAATTAATAAGAGATTTACAACAGAATTTAAATGGTTAGTTACCTTTTAATGAACACCCTTACTTTAACTCCTTTAATACACAGTTGGCAGCAGCTATAATACAAGACTATATCACTCATTGTTGAAGGAGGACACACCAGAAATCCCATTCTACTTTAATTTTGTTTTGTGCACTAAAATAGACTAATTAGTTGCATTTACTTTTTTAAATATTCATATGAAAATAAAAAAAACATTTAAAAATATAAAAAAATAGTACCCCACCGGTATCGGGGGAACAGGGTCCAAGCTACCGATGGTCAGGGCTCCTGAGAGAGGAACCTCCTAACAATACGCGCCGTGTCCAGGAGTGTCGCTTTCTGGATCAAGCCCTTGATCCAGCTGCCTAACAAGAGCCTCCTCAGCTGTTGGTCGTTATTATTATTATTCTCATGTAGTTTTAGAGAAGAATTTTAGTAGACTAACCTGCATGTGTTACGCCCTAATTATCTACCCCGTTCGTCAAATTACATCGCCCCGCTACCGCCTATGTCCACGCTCACAGCCGCAAACCTCCGATTCTCACCCTCGTCGAAACCGATCACTTTAAACGAAAGGATTAGTGATCGGACGACGAAATATATTTAAAACAAGCTCGTTCCATGTAAATTGGGTTTTCCTGGCTTACTTTAAATGGTTACTCAATAATATGTAAAATCGTAAGTATCTTGTTGGTTTTTATAAGGTCTTTGTGGACATAAATCCTGAATATTGTATTCGAGTCACGAAAAGCAATATTATGTTCAGAGATGGTACTCAACTTTAAATGTTATCAATAGCTCCCAGTTTTTTGGAGCATTTGGTTACTAAACCGTCTGCTTATTATTTTTTTAAATTATATTCCGTATTTTCCAGTAACAATCCAAGTGCAAAAAATATGGAATTAGTGGAGGGAGACCTAGATGTAGGAGAGTCTGGAAAATGTTAGAAATAAAACGTATATCATTTCTTCATAGGATTCTATCTAGACTCTTATAATTATGTACAGCACCGTCATCGTGTCTCATTTTACAAAAGAGGGCAATCCGCGCGATCTATAAAATGGGCCCTCGCGAGTCCCTTAGAGACAAATTTAAAGAAATTGATATACTGACTTTGCCTTCACTTTATATCTTAGAAAGTATTATGTATGTTCGCAAAAACTTA
Source organism: Agrochola litura (assembly GCA_949152395.1). Taxonomy (NCBI): domain Eukaryota; kingdom Metazoa; phylum Arthropoda; class Insecta; order Lepidoptera; family Noctuidae; genus Agrochola; species Agrochola litura. Next base: position 23,258,558 of record OX424505.1, read on the forward strand.
GGACTTTTCAAAATAAGAAGCGATTTCCATAATATAAATACACGTAGTCGACATGAAATTGTGATACCCAAATTTAGATTAACTAAAACAAGCAAGTCATTTCTTATAAACAGTATCCGCTTTTATAACAAGTTGCCAAAGTCTGTGACAGAACTTAGCGATGGGAAGTTCAAAACCCACATCAAACGTGTCCTTATCAAGAATTCATATTATAAAATTAAAGACTACGTTGAAGACAAGGAAATTTGGCAATAATTCCTTCTGCACATGTGGCTTCCCTGGTACCTCATTAACGGCATAAATAAGTAAGAGTCTATTAACTGCTCCCAAATTACCATGTTTATTTAAATCTTTATTTTTATTTATTTTTACATTCGGCCTTGACATATTTACTATTCTATTATTTGACATTATATACTTTTTTTTGTGGCTTTTGTGGACATGATAATTATTCAGATTGATTACAGTTGTAATAGCAATCATATAATTGCGTTTTATTTAAAATAGGTTTTTTACTTTTTTTAATTAATTAATTTTTTTGTATAGATTCTTTTCTACATATTTTGTGAATGTGAGAACGCTGTAGGCTTAGTGGATTGTAGACCTGTTGACCATTTTCTATTTTGTTAAGTACTTGGTACTTATTGAAAGACCTACACTGTCCTCCCATACCTAGAAACACTGTTATTTGAAAGTATTGTAAAAGCCAATTATTTTTAAAAGAGTAACCGTGGAGTTTCTTGCCGGCTCTTCTCCATAGGAAACGACCAATTGGAACCGTGCACCTAGCTTCTGACGTTTCATAAGTGCCCATGTAGGTTTATGTGAAATAAAATATTTTGATTTTGATTTTTTTGATTCTGCTACTTGTGAACAGTCTGTTTACCATGTGCCATTTATTGTATTTGTTATTGCGGGGTCAATATCGAGCAAATGACATCTACAAACTGCATACGATGTTTAAATAGGGTTCCAGTATATAAGAGATAAATATTATAAAGAGGTAAAATTTATTTGTTTGTAAGTTTGTCTGTAGGGGGTAATCTCCGGAACTACCAGTCAGATTTGAAAAAATATTTTTGCATTGGATAGCTCAATTCTTGAGGAAGGTTATAGGCTCGCGGACAAAGTCGCGGGCAGAAGCTAATTAGAGATAAAGCAAAAAGGATTGTTTAAAAGAAATATGTAGGTACAGAGGCCTTAGCAAAATGTGCGATATAAAGGTTAAGTAAATAAAATCACAACGAAAATCGAAATTACAACCATCTTATAGGCTTTTTAGTTTAAATTGCGACAAGCTCAATAAGTAATATCCATAGATATGAATAACGTCTTAAAGCTAAGTTGATATTATGTGCGAAACGTGTATTTGAAATTTTGAAATCGTTAGAATTTATGATACGTGACTCCGCGCGTTCGCGCTAGGCATACTGGTCGTAATACATAGCGTTCTGTTGTGTGCCTATCCTCATGCGAACAAAGGGTAGGTTCATGCGTGCATGTACTAATTTTATATAGTCATTAGCTTTCTTATGCAGCATTGGTGGCCCAGTGGTAACGGTCCTGACTTCGTGGGTTCGAACCCAGGCAAGCACTTTACTTTGTGTAAATAATTTCATCACCACTGCTCTCAAAACGGTGAAGGAAAACATCGTGATGAAACCGGCATGAATAAAAAAATCTTAGACATATTGTGCCATCTACCAACTAGAACTGGGCCCGCGTGGTAAACATTATAAGATGATTATGCAGCTTTAATATAAACATAAAGCCCGTCACAAACGTAGCTGTAATATATATTAATATATTATAGCAAGACACCACACACGGTAGCTATATAACACTATAATATTTATATTTTTGGCCTCATTTGGTATGCGGTTTAATATACCATAATATATATTAAAATGACTTGTTATATCTATCCACATATTTCGGTGACGTAATAGAAATATATATTATAGCTCCGTCTGAGGTCACTCGAAGACTACTATAGAAAATATGTCGTAATATGCCGACGATTATATAAATATAGCTACGATTTATATTAATATAATATTATAGCTACGTCTATGATGGGCTTAATCCTATTCATATAAGTTCCCTGTGCACTGACATAAAAACAAAATCTATTTCCCTAAGGACCTCTCGACTACAAAACTAGGTTTAGGTATTTATTGTGCTTTAGTTGGAAAATAAACTGAATTCAGAAGGACATACGCATGTTTTTTGATTGACGGATCGTAATTAAGGCTTAGAAGCTTTCTATGATTCAGTTCTTTAAGTAGATTTGTTTATATTCTATGTAATAAATATCAAAATACGTTTAAAAATGGAATTTGATAAGTAAAAAATATGTTATTGTACAATTTCTTGAATTTTTTCAGACACTCATTAAAACATAGGAATCTAGAATTACACACTTCTAAGAAAGACTAACTGAAAATAATGTTTTTGCTTCTATTTAGTGAATGATCAAAATGAAGCCATTATTAAATACATTTCCAGACAAGTTTTTACTTGATCTATTTCATGTGTCCTCACAAAATTCCCTTCAGAAACTTCTACCAATAATAATCTTATTTAACAAAGCCTCCCAATTCGAAGAGATTCCTTTTCGTATAAGCTCCCCAGTTACGTCAACGATGACAATTTAACTTTCCTTAAGATCCAGTGAGCAATAGAAAGGATTCCCTAACTCCTTTAATGTTGACTGCGCCAGTTTTTGGCCGTTCACCCAGGGACCTACTTTAAGGCTTCGTTCGAATTTTTAGGGAACGATGACACGGCAAACTGTAAATATTGAGTCTGAATTAAAAGAAATCGCTTTAGAGTCTTTTTGTTCGAAAGAGAAAACAAAAAGGTAGTTGAAGAAAACGACGCAAGGATTTAGACTGTTTCTTGAATGTGTATCTAGAGGCCATACAAATAACTGTTTGAATCTAGGAATTAAACCTTTGCCTCAGAAAGTTCACGGTCAGCTACTGTGTTGACTGGTTCGATAGTGTGTCCACTGCAACCAAACTCGGCATAACAGGCAAAACAAAAACAAAGGTGACGGCGGGGTGTGACGGCAGCACAGATAATATAGATATACCTAGATAACGCAAGAGCAATTACTTCGCGTGCCATTTTCGTGCCCAGCTTACGTACAATAATCGTAAGCTGCCACTTTCGCGCTCAGTCTGCATTGGTGCCACGCATGTCGGAAGTCAGTAAAAACATTGAAAATGGTTAATTACGCTGTTATAAATTGTAAAAACTGTGCAAATGCGAGGAGAAAAAATTAAAGAAACGTTTCTAAGTGCTTGTGACGTCATAGTAAGTAGTAAAAAAATGGCACGCTTGGTTTTCATACAGATCGTGATACTTGCGTTATCTAGGTCTATCTCTATCTGTGGACGGCGGTGTGTGGACAAGATCAAAGTTGTTTTGTATCGCCAGCACATCGGCCCGACATAATCTCGAGCCGAGTTCTAGCGGTCGCGCTGAACTACTCGAAATTTCGGTGGCTGGGATAAATAGCGCTCGGGTGTTTTTGTTTTGTCTCTCATACAGAGTTTGGTCGCCGTGGACACACGATCGTCGACACCCGGTCAGTTCGAATAATCTCGTGTCTCGATAACGGGCGGTGGTGGACAAACGCCCTATGGCTTACGAGATTTAACAGACGATATTAGTGACTGCAGAGTCTGCAGAGGGTGCAGAAATATGAAAAATATTTCTACAGATTTATTTTATAGCAACTCACCTCTGCTTTGCGCGGTTTTTATGACTTAGCAGAACATCGAGATTTATTTATTAAATGTAAGTTTAATATTTAATGTAATCTACACAATATAGTCACACAGGCAGACATATTATGCGATTTCAATTTATAATAATATGAATAGGTATAGACTGAAGAGGTTACCTTGGATTACCTAATTTATTCTGATTCTCAATTAAAAATTCAATGAAATCAAAATTTTAGTACTCTAATTTAAAATCCAGACTTTATTCAGAACCCTTGAGTTTAATCTAGGTCGTAAACAAGACGCGACGTTACAATTTTATTTTATGAAAGAACTTAAAAAATACGATGTTATTAACACTAGACTTTTTATAACATGTAAAGGTTTTTATTGCGTTAATGCTGGGTTTATACTCTATATTATTTCAATATTTTATAACGCAAATATTTATTTTATTAAACAATTTTATATTCAATTAAGTCGTTTTAATATTTCGAAAATAAAAAAGGTTATTTAAAAGGTCTGGTGTTATATTTATGTTTGGCTTTAACAAATTGAAGGTTAATTTGTTGAAACTTAAATCAACAGAGCACCTAAATAGGTACCCGTCTATGTAAAGGCTCTGAAGTTTTAATGAAAACTTTTGTATACGGTTGTAAAGTTGTAAAATAATTCAAAGGAGAGGTTTAAATTCTTCTTAAATTTGCAATAGTTTGCAAGACTCTTACTTCAAACACTTTGATGCGTAAGGTGTGACTTACCTGTAAACAAAATAAAATAACACTTTATTTTGACCAAGAAAACAGTTCGGGTTAAAATAAATCAGCTCAAACTCAAAGCGTTTATTTCAATTATACCATGTAGCGGTTACACCGCCACATACGAACTGCGCATCATAGACATGACGTCACACAAATCCTGCATCGCTCAGTTAGAGTTTACCGAGCGATCGACATACATACCTACAAGATTTCAACTTCAAACCGATGGGCAGTTGCCCGCCAGACATAACACCCGTCTGGTCGGAGGATCCTCCCTTTTCTATGGTGGATGAGTGAACTTTACACCCTGTTCCTCATACACCTAAATTGGTGACCCCGAGTATGAACGTCAGCGCAGCCTTCGTGCAACTACTCCAGCCTGACGTCATTATCATCATCATCATCACTCCCGCAAGCTTTCGTGAGGCGACTCACACAGCCGGCCAGCACCCACGGCTTCAACGGGTATCCTGAGCACCAGCTTGCAGCGAACGCGCATTCCTGGTCATCACCCTCAGCCTCATCACCCCGACTCACTGGGGAATCAACGCTATCAGCCTCATCACCCCGACTCACTGGGGAATCACCGCAATCACCACAATCACCACATACAGTTTCGACTCACCGCGAACTATGTGGCACCCGGTTCCGACTCACTGGAACCACAGCTGGCACTGTGTGAAGCATCGCAAGATTCAGCCCACTATCGACCTCCGGTCTCCGGAGGGGAGTGATGTAGCGGTTACACCGCCACATACGAACTACGCATCATAGACATGACGTCACACAAATCCTGCATCGCTCAGTTAGAGCGATCGACATACATACAAGATTTCAACTTCAAACCGATGGGCAGTTGCCCGCCAGACGCAACACCCGTCTGGTCGGAGGATCCTCCTTTTTCTATGGTGGATGAGTGAACTTTACACCCTGTTCCTCATACCCCTAAACCATGTACAGGTACTTTCGAATTGTCAAGGAGTCGGTTAGTTAGTCGAAACTTGAAGCTAGTAGCCCATTCCAAAACGTATACCTCTATGGAGAAGAACGGGTGGTGGAGTTTTTTGCCCATTCTTCTCCATACAAAGCTACCTCTTTGAAGGGGTGACTAGAATCAATTACTTTTTTTTGTAAAGTTTCACGTTCAAAAGTGAGTTTTATGTGGTTGTTTCAAATAAATTATTCGATTTTGACTTTGACAAGAAACTCCAAGGATACTATTTTAAATCAAGTTAATATAAATCCAGGGAATTCTTGTTGCTTGTACAATAATATGTGAGAACTATAATAAAACTAAAATAAACAATTCATATAAGATTACAAATAAACCCTGGCAGTTAACAGATGACCAGTCTCAACGCCCGTTCATGATCGGCACCATCCATCTCAGCCATTTTGTAGAGAACCTAATGATCGAACACACGCGCCACCAGCTAAAAATCTTACTAACAAGATTATGTCTGGACTTTAAAAGACATTGTGACCTCTGAGTTTGTTTTGGCCTTTCTTCTCAGAATAGTCAGACAGGAAATGCCGACATCATCTAGTTTTTAAAATATGACTGACGTGTAAAAGTCTTTATTACAAACCTACTTACAGAAATAAAATCTTTACCAATAAAACTTTCTTGATCTCAATGTTTGAGCTGTGAAAGCTGAATAATTATTTGATGTTTGATTCACTAATATAGATAAACACAAAAAGATAACTTATTTACTGTTGTTAAATACTCGTATGAGCTTCCTACGTGTTTAACCGGGCCCAAATTTTGAGCGTGATAACGATCAATATGAATTTCAGTAGCTTAAATCAAATTATGGCAACGTCTAAACTATTGTACGCGAACTGATGACGTAGGGAATCAAATTTTAACGACTAAATGGGAATATTAATACGTTAGATAGATAGAAAAAATATTAAAGTTCAAAAAATTTACACCTATTTGTATCTCACATTTTCTTTGATTTTCGAAGTTTCTAGTCTAGTGCGCCACCATAATATTGACTCAGCAGACTGAAATTTTGCACGAGACCTTTTTATGTCTAGTGTAGTCTATGGATCAACAATTTTTTATAACAAAGAGAAAAAAAAAATCTAAAAAAAAAAATAGCTCCTCCCTATTGTACAGTACCGACCAAAAGTCCATGAGCAATCTCACAAAGCAATAGACTGACGCTTCGGTTTGACTTACGACCTTCTTCTATAAGTTGTTACAATACTGTAGACACACACATTACACACACACACTCACTTTCTCTGCAACCAATGACTAGTTCAATAATCATCATTCGTTTTTAGTTTCATTCGTCTTGTTCACATAAATATTAAAGTTTAGCAGGTAGACCACAAAAAACTAAGTAAATTATTTCGATTTCTGTGGGGTAGATGCAGATTGTTACGAGTATTTAATTAATAGAACTTTTTTGGTTCGTGGATAATATTGGTGACGAGTATTTAGCGCAGTGTTGTGGTTATTATTATCAAAAAGCAGGCATAAAATATATTGAAGAGATCAGATCAGATCAGAGAATATTATTGCGCTGCGTAAAAGTGAAGTGAATATCTAATGAAACCGGACTAAGTGTGAGTGTTATCATTTAAATATTTCATATTTTACTAAACATAAATCTTAATCAAGGGTATTGTTGATAGAACAGAGGTATTGTTGAGACAGAAGATGCCTTTAAAGTTTTAAATTCATTGTGAGGTTTAATTCGATTAGTGAATAATAAATAATAAGGTATTATGTGTAATAAAAACAATGTTTTTCTTTGTTCTAGAGAAATACTGTGAGGGTTAAGAGATATGAGGAAGGGGCTTATTATCGAGTAGCAGCGACGTCAAATGGTGAATGAAACAAATGGTTTCATACCAACGAGATATTTTGCTGAATTATTAAAAACACGTCATTATGAACCGTTCGCCGTGCACTCTGAAGGCTTGCATCACTGAAGACCAGCTAGAAAACCGTTTTTGACCTTAAAATATTGACCGTACCAACTTAATAAACAACAGATTCGTTATTGCATGAATTTATGGTAACGAATTTTTTAAGCACGTTTCAATAGGGTGTTTGTCGTATTTCTTGCAGATATACCGAAATTGTTTAATATTATTTTAGTAATAGTATTATTTTAGGATTAAAATTTGAGGTTTAGTTTCAATCTTCTTTTCGTAAAGAAAATGAATACTTAAGCTTTAACCTCAATAACAACCAATATTTACTAAAGTCAAATAAAATGTAAAATAATTAATACAAATAAAATATAAACAAACTGCCCATATTTAACCTTAAAATTACCTATTCTGTAAGTAGTTTTTTACATTTTAAGTAGTCTAATATTCTTATTTATTACTTAATTACTTCGACCATGATCAAAGCTTAATGTTTATGGTGAAAAAATCCATTAAAAATTTAAAATATTTCATAATTTAAATATGTCAAAATAATACAAACTGCTTCTAGTTTCTTGACATCTATTTCACATCTTATTCAGCTGAAGTAATGATAAATAATTGTAGCAGTGTGTTAACTTATGTAAAATAAATATAACGAATAAACATATTTTTTTAATTTTGTTAACATATATCACGCATTTTTTATTCTAAAACCTTTATTGCAATAACAACATAAAAAAGCAGCAATATTTAAAAAAATATTATTATCGAAAACAAAAATAATAATATTTGCAAAAAACCGCACTGTGTTTTACGAGATTAGAACCTGAGGCAGTTTGAATTCCATACCAACGCTTAACGCTTTCTGCTATCTGCACTTGTTAAGTTACTATCGAATTTTAGCAATGCCATTAACTGGTCAAGTTCACGCGCATAGTGCGTGTGTGCTAGCATGTTTAAAGCGACGGAAATATATTGTTGTTTCGTGTAGAACAAAACTGCGTTATCTGTGGTGTATGTATCGTGTTGCTTACACATACAAATGTACGAGCTATACCGCGTGTTCACAGCAATATGACTCTTAGCGTGCTCATGCACTTTTGAGCGCTTACTGTACGTACTAGAGCATTGTCATTGGCATAAGGTCTTGAAATATTTATAATAAATGGAACAGTACGTAAGTAACATTGCTAGAAAAATGCTAGGAAGATTGATGTAATCTGTGCGTCTATTTGTTTCTAAAATGAGAAATTGTCTTCATTCATTTTCTGCGTACATACCAAGCTAAATGTTTGCTATATTTCATCAAAATAATATCATTATATTAGTCGCGAAAATGTAAAAAAGATGGAGAAACTAGTTTTCTTTTAATATTAGTATGTGCCATATAAGCTCTGACATAAAGGCTGGAATACATCATGTTTCTTACAGAACAGAGCATGGCACCGACAATCATTTGTTAAAATCAAGGCATTTTGTTGTACTTATTTAAGAGACAGGTGGACGAAGACACAGCTGGACACAGACAGACATGAAGACACAGTTGTATGTGTCCTCATGTCTGTCTGTATATTACGAAAAGCTTACAAGCCACACATACCTATAATTCTTATACACAATTTAATAATCTTCCCACTAATTGGCCTTTTGTATCATGTGACTATGACGTCACATAACTCATGGGCGCCTCTAATGAGGTTACACACCAATTTACTTGAGCTAAACCGATTGTGTGTGGTTTGGCCACTGCTGTAAGTGTGTAGTAATTATATTACTGTGAACTCGGCAAGTAATGCGGTTAGACCGGAGTGAGTTAAACAGGTATAGTCATAGCTTCAAAGCAACAAAAACATTGGCACTCCGGGAGTGCCGACAGAAGTGAAAACTTGAAAAAAAATTGGCACCGCGGTAATCGACGCGTTGATGTCTTTTACTCCACGGTGTCGGTAACAGGTCGCGAAATCAATGGTTTAGTCCCATCTCAAAAATGCCCAACGCGCCTAAAGAAGTTTTCACTTCAATAAGTGGTGGAATTGGGATAAAGATATTGATGATGATATTATCATCATCATTCTTTTGCCATTTTGAGGTCAGCACAATATATCTTTTTCTGCCATACCTCTCTATTAGTCTTCATCTCGGTAGTCACCCTTTTCTAGCCACATCATCTTTCACAATTGTCCATCCATCGTCTCTCTGGTCTTCCCCTACTCTAACAGCCATCTACATTTATACTCTAGGAAATCTATGTACCTTTTTGAGAATAGGGATGATGCGTATAAAAAAAGAAATTCGATATAGTCAGATAATAAAAAAAAAATAGAAACGTATTTACAAAAATACGTTTACGCTCTATCATATTAACAAAAAAACCAGCCAAGTGCATGTTGGACCACGCATAATGAAGGGTTCCGTATTCGGTATATATGGTGTAACTTAACATTGTAGTTGAAAAACATGTTGTCTAATACATTCCAACTGTAAATGTAAGTTTGTACGCACAATATTGGGACATTTACCATGTTATTTTAAGACCATAGACTTATTATAGGTTTTCTTGTAATCTTGGAAATGTTTTCTGTATTTTGTCTGTTTTCGGCAATAGCTAGAGAATAAGTTACAGCGATGACCTAGTCGTCTGCCCAGTAGCAATATTTAGTCGTTTATTGGAAAACTCATACTCGATTGGACGAGACCATAATTTCCTGTATGAGCAGTTATTGGCTCAGCTGTGGACACTCGCAAAATACTTTGTCTTCTAACTAGTTGGCTATTTATTAAAACTCTCAGAAACTTATTTAAGATGACAATGATAAAATTGGATTCAACATCTCAGTCAATTATTTAAATATTCAACTCTCTCTAATTGGTGGCTACAAACCTCAAATACATTATATTTTCTAAAACTCTACTTAGTCTAAAAGCTTGCGGTACATAACAGAGAAAACTTTTTGTAAAATGTTTTTCAGTGACAAAAGACATTTAGCTCATAAGTACTGTACTTATTCAATTAGGTACCTGCTAAAATATGGTGCTTATCATTGTTTTTATCAGGGCATGTATTTAATGAAACCTCTAATAATTCCCATTTTGCGCTCTTCAAAATATTATTGAACACTGATTACGCCTGTTTATTTGAACCTCAAATAATTCCTATTTGGGGTACTAAAAATACTTAATAGCTAAGTAACTGCAACCAACTTGGATGTAGCGTTTACGGACTGCTATCGTGCTACCGCTCGCTTCGCTCACTCGGCTCGCGTGCGTTTGGCCACAGTTCTAGTTAAACCTAACTCATTTAGTTCGGATGCCCTGGCTTAGTTATTGTGACTAACTGTGAGAAAAGGACAGAATGTTAAAAAGAGGCCAATTTATTAAAAACCGGCCAAGTGCGTGTCGGACCACGCACAATGAAGGGTTCCATAGTTGGGATGAATTTATACCAAATACAAACTTAACATTGTAGTTGAAATACATGTTCTCCCATACATTCTAACTGCAAATGTAAGTTTGTACGCACAATATTGAGAAATTTTCCATGTTATTTTAAAATCATACAAAATACAAAATGTTTTATTTGAGTACCAACTAGTATACATTAGTTTTGATTGGAATCTCCTTTTATATATGTCGCACAGTACAGATCGAAAAACTTTTTTATAATTTTTTTAAATTTGCTCCCGAAAAGTGATCCCCTTATTCCAAATTCATTTATTTACGATACACGCTCGTGTTTGGGTCACAGATATTGATATATGTACCAAATTTCAACTTAATCGGTCCATTAGATTCGGAGCAAATTGGCCGTGACAGACAGACACACGAGTGATCCTATAAGGGTTTCGTTTTTTCCTTTTGAGGTACGAAACCAGAAAAAATACTTATAAAACGAATTAAAGTTAGGGAATGCTGGGGGCTCGCTACGTGACAAGTAAGAATAAAATCTACATACAAGTGACGTCATGCCACATTTCAACTGAATGGATCACCGTAATCTTTTGGTTACGAAAAAAAAAGAAAAAATAATTATGTTTCGAATATGTTTTATAATCTACATAACGGACAAAAACTTTTTCTTTCTCTTCATCCCTATTATCAATTCAATTTATTAAATCAAGTAACCATGACTCATTTGTTAGTAAACTTATCCTATGTTAGTAATGGAAAATAATAAAGCTTCCGAAAAACAAATTAACTTCCGACGATCTGTGGTTGACTGTAATACGATGTGTTAAAATGAATTACTTACCGAAAAATTATTACAAAATTAATCGACAAAAAATGTTGTATTTAAAAAACAAACATGAGCTTATTCAAAATACAATTCTACGAAAAATAATCTGTACTTTCAAATAATAAACTAAATTTCCGAAAAAAATACTAAGTTTCCGAAAACGTATGTTCTGCTTAAATAATACGTTCGTTCATGTTTTTGTTTACGTTTTGCTTTGAAAGGTAGGTTAGGTTAGGTTAGAACTGTGAAACCACAAAACGCACGAGCCGAGCGAGCGTAGCGAGCGGTGCCGCGGCAGCGGCCGGCGAGTGCCAGGGTCCGTTTCGGCACAAGAGAATGTAAAACACCACATTTCCAAAACATTACATTCTCTTGTACCTAAACGAACCTGGTCTTTGTTTGCGCCACAGTTTATAAAATGTGTAAGGTTAATTCTAAATTCATAATAGGTGAGTTACGATAAAAATGACTAAATGAATATTACGTTAGCAAATGCTGTATTGATTTTACAGAATTTTCAGTATTTTATTCGGTCGTTTCTTTATTTGTATTCGCTTAAAAGTTGTCGGAAAATTAGTATATTAAGCAGTCAATTTCATATTTTGAGAATTGTGGTTTTATTACTATCCGTTAGTAATTAAGACAATTATCCGTATTATATTTGAAATTACCAATCAAGAACGAACAGCAGTGTGCCAAGCGCAGTTGCTAAACAAAAACATTGGACCGTAAATCGTTTTGGGTACCTATCGCAGTTTTCAGCAGTATGCAGTACGTAATAAAGGTTTCGAATTAATACAACTTATCTCTCTATTGAAAGCCTAATAAATTGTAAGTAAATGTATGGAATAATCCTAAACCAATCACATAATAAGTTTATCAATACCCGAATAATGCCTATTTCTGCACGTTACCTATTCGATATTTTCCTAAAGATAAGTTCGGTTTTTTATACCATCGGTATTTTTACGTAACACGTTATTTAGCCAAGCTTCAAAGCCTAGATTGTAACCGTTTAGTACCGCTCATAAGAAAAAATGGCTGCCAATATCTTATGTAACATCAATATCTATTTCTGACATAATGTGGTAACAAAAAATCGAATTATGGTAACCTAGGGAGAGCCTCATCTATCAGCCCAAGGCAAGACGAAGAAATTGAAAAAGATTAATATTACACGACTTATGAAAAGGAAAAATATGAAAGCAGTTCTAGGAAACATCAAATAGGTACCTAATATTGAAGTAGGTATTATGATGTGTGACATATAAAATTTTTATTTGATCGCTAAACTACTCATGTAAAACGGATCAAAGTGACTGGATGTTTAAATTTTGATATCATTGACAAAATATTTCTCCCACCCACAAGATGGACCGATGACCTTGTGAAGGCCGCAGGAATCCGCTGGATGCGGAAAGTACAGAATCGGTTGAAGTTATGGTGCTTGGGGGAGGCCTATGTCCAACAGTGGACGTCTTTCGGCTGAAATGATGACAAAATATTTATGCATTCAGAGAAGGTAACGTGGTTCTCGTCGAAAAATTGTAAATAGATATTTGTAGACTTAAGTAGTACTTATTTGTAAACTTGTCTCAAAAAAATCTCGTACATTAGATTTGACACCTGATTAACTAATACTAACACGTCTGTTTACCTCATAAATCTAACAGAGCATGAAGATAACACAACATAATAAAATCAGAGCAATAAACGTTATTGGATAAAGTGAGACAACTGATATTTATACGCGCTGTAGCGTGTTTTACGATTGTGTACTAAAACACATTATATTGTATACTGTGTTCAATTGACACCTGAAGGTTTTATGGCCAATAATAAACAATGTAATATGGCGGCCAAGTCGTTTATTTACCTGTTTCCGAAGCAAGAAGAAGAAGAAGAGAAAAAGAAGAGATAAGAAATGATGAGATCTTTCCAGGTTCAAAGATTCGTTCGTTCAATATTCGTTTTTAAAGCCATTAAGTACCTACTTTATTTCTCTTGGAAAGTGTTCAGGGAAGTAAATATTTAAGTCAGTTCCTACGATAAAAGAAAATATCGTGAGAAAAACGCAATTTTCCCTAAGTTTCAGTAAACAATGAAAGGACTAAAAAAGTTTTGCGTCACTTAGGAACATGGCATGTCAAACTAATTACATTAATAGGCAAACAAACACATAAATACCTAATAAAAATAAAAATAAACACACTTTCGTATTTATATTTAATATTGGGCAGGATATTAAAGGATAGCACATTTAACTAAATATGCTAATTATAACTCACACACTACACACCCTCACTCTTCACACTCTTACCCATACTCACACATAATCACACGTAAACGCGCGACTTGGCCCTTTTTCTTTGCATAACGTTCATTCATTTGCAAATCATTCACTCTTTCATTTTTGTTAATTTTAAGTTACCCATTTATTAAATTTTTCTGCATGTTTACATTGTCTACATTCAATTGCATAAGATAATTATAAGTGGAAGCGCGAAGTCTCCTAACACAAGCAATTCCTTGCTTAAAAGGTGATCTCCAACATTATTGTCTCTAATTGCCTTTTGTAATTGAAATAAACAATTTTTTTTTATTATTTTATAATTACAACAAAATTTTAAACACGAAATACTATCATGATCATACTTAAAAACCATACATACATTTTTGACATGACCCGGAATTACGTCTTTCCTTATATCCGGCTGTACCTACTATAAAATTACCCATAAAAGTTATACCTCTTGGAGGGTTTACGAGCAAATCTGATAAAGAATATAAATGCGTTCGATTCCTCGTGACGTATTGAAATTGCGTTGAGCATTGCAGCACAATATGGCTGACAAAAGTAATAGGGTATTAAAGGGATTCACGTTTTTCCTTCTGCATTGAGCCGTGCTAGGAAGTTCTGTTTTAATGTATTTTTCTTACGAGATAAACATACAGTTATTTTCATCATTTGTTTAAAGTGGCTTAATTGCTCAGTCTATGTTCAAATTAAAAATGTTACATTTCACATAAACATACATGAGCACTTATGAAACGACGGAAGATATTTGCACAGTTCCAATTTGTTGTTTACTATGGAGAAAAGTCAGCAATTGTTCTTGAGTCATACTTAAAATAGTCCAAGTTTCTTGGCAATTCCTTCTTTTGCTCAAAGCGTCATAATATAAAATGCAAAGTTAGAACCCACAGTTATCGTTTCCGTTAGTTATTTCAGACTGGCTAAAGTAGACTCATCCTTCATGGGGTACTGTTTAAAATGTTATAATAAAATACCTCCCCACATACTCCAACTGAACGAAACGAAATTTAAATCTTGTATAAAACGCACACTATACTGCCAAGCATATTATAAGTTGGGGGATTACATCGCTGATAAAAATGCTTGGCTTAGCGCTGGTCCAGCTCCACAAGGGCACATAAATTAATTGATGAGCATTCGAAAGTGTTGTTGCGGCTGATGAAGATTGTAAAAACTATCTTTCTTTGTATAAATTCAATCTCTTTGTATTGTATAATTGCATATCACATGTGTGGGCATTGTGACCACGTACATTCCATAAAGCTACCATTACCTGGGTACGTCTTTCATTGACTTGAATGTGCCCTGGCGGCTGAGAGTGTCATGCTCACTCAAATGTCTCGCTGATGGTGGCGTGTGTGTTGGATCATTAAGTTCCCTTCAAAATGGTTGAGCTAAATGGTGCTGATCCATGCGTCATGTTCGTGAACGGGCGCCGTCAGTAGAGACTGGTCATCTCTTAGCTGCCACGGTTTATTTTAATTTTTGAATTGTTTATATTTTTGTTTTTAGTTACGGACGCTTTTAACGTGCACGTCTTTCTACATTGTTCTCACATGTATAATTTCAACATGAATAATGTAACCAATATTTTGTAACAATTTTTTTTATTTAAAAGAGTGTCCGTGGAGTTTCTTGCCCGTTCTTCTCCATAGGTACCTACTACGCTTTGGAATGGGCAACTAGCTTCATCTTTCTGACTGACCGACCCCTTGACAATTCAAAAGTACCTGTAATTGGTTTATTTGAAATAAATGCTTTGAGTTTGAGTTTGAGTTTGAGATTGGCAAGCCATCGTGGTTTCGCAAAATGAAATATTTGCATTGCAAATCCAATCAAACCGCATAATGAAATAGGTAGTCATCAAAAGGGTCAAACACACCAATAGTTTTCTTTCCAAACATAATACCGTGACAGCTGAACTGTCCTCAATAAAATAGCTCTCGATATTCTATCGTTCTCGTTAGCCTCGTGGTAGAATTGTCTGGGGAGTAACATTGAAAGTCGCACAAACTCGTACGGACTAACAATAAACTTTGACATGAGTCTCTCCCTGCCCTCTGTGAGAGAAGTTTTATTGTTTCAAGCGACTTTTGTGATTGATAAAGGAAGAAATATGTCAGGAATGACGTGCTGTGGTGGGCAGAAATATTTTTATGCTAGTGTAGTGAGATTTATTCCGAAAGCGAATAATTTTAATAACTTCGTACGTGGATGCTCGTTTGTAAACGTATTGATATTTTGCTGTCTTGCATCATTTTTTTATTCTTTATTAAAAAGAATTATGTACTTAATAATTAAACCATAATGTTGTCTTGTAACATTAAAACACAGTATAACTTTGTCCATACAATTTTTATTAAAAAAATTATTCATTATTGTACTTGCTCAAACCAACGAAATATTTCACCTGACGTGCAGCAAAGTACATTTTATTGCTTACTATAACAAAAACCGGCCAAGTGCGTGTCGAACTACGCACAATGAAGGGTTCCGTAGTAAGGATGAATTTATCCCAAATACAAACTTAACATTGTAGTTGAAATACATGTTCTACCTCTAACTGCAAATATAAGTTTGTACGCACAATTTTGAGAGATTTACCATGTTATTTTAAGACCATAGGTACTGAAAGCAAAACTTTTTTTTTAAATTTTATTGTTTGCCTCTCAAGTAAATAAATAAATTTTGAATATAGGGGTCACTACCCCAATATTCAAAATTTATTTATTTACGTTACACGTTCGTATTTGGGTCATACTACCAAACCCCATCAACCAAATTTCAACTTAATCGGTCCATTAGATTCTGAGCAAATTGGCTGTGACAGACGGACAGACAGACACACGAGTGATCCTATAAGGGTTCCGTTTTTTCCTTTTGAGGTACAGAACCCTAAAAAGTAAATAAATATTCACTTCCTACCTTCCCTCCCTTCATTTCCGTATTTCATAACACATAATATAACAAAAGTCATAAATCTCAGCGCACACAGTTAATATTGCCAGTTCATGTAATACATAAAGAAAATCAACCAATCAGTGGGACCGAATGTCACCATTCTTTTTGGTTCCGAACGAGTCAGAGTGATGAATGAAATAATACAAGGCAAGCTGAATGGTTTGTCGAATGTATGTAGGAATATACGAAACTACAAGATTGCAAGTTACCTTTTCTCTAGAAACTTTTTTCGTAGGAGTTCACATTTTTGTGTAGATAAAGGGCCGTTACCACTGGCCCACACTGCCGCTGCTGCTGTGACTGCCTCGTTGGTCTAGAGGTCGCAAGCGCTACTACTGAGCATGAGGTCCTGGGTTCGATTCCCGGGTCGGGCAAAGTGTTATTGGGTTTTTCTATCAGAAATTTCTCAGTAGCAGCTCTGAGTCTGGATTTGTGCCCGGTTGGTGGCAATAGGCTCGCCCCCACACATGAGACTTAAACATAACTGGCGAAATGTGGATGTACCTGCTACAGGGACACCTCTGCCCAACCCTTCGGGGAAACAAAGCGTGAGTTATGTTATGTTACTATAAAACACTAGATGTTTGTGGTTTGATTTAATTTGTTTCGCCACTAATTAGCCTGGATAATTTACTACCATCCTGTTACTTAAATATTTTCAAAAACATTCGGTCGTTCTCCCTAATTTGTGGACACTAGCGACCATTTTGAAAGGGATGATTGATGCATAATAAAAAAAAAATTAAAAAAATAAGAACAAGTATAAAGTTAGACTCAATATCAGTTTCTAAAATGTATAATTTTTCATAATTTGCCTAACCTTTTCCCAACTGTATTGAGCTCAGCTTCCAGTCTATCCGGATGCAGCTGAATACCAATATTTTACAGGGAGTGATTGCTCATGTGACCTTCACAACCCAGCTGTTACTGGGTAACACGATAACCGTTGGTAAGACAGGTTGTCAGAAAAAGAAATAGTTTAACCTTCATAATCCCTATACCAATCTGTGTTTATACCATGGGGTAACGAGTGGTAATTTAGAGCGGATAGGGTGTGGCAGTGTTTAGCCATGGTGTCAGTCAAGGGCGGGGTCGGTTGTCTTTTATAGGCGATTCGGTTTCTCTTTGGTGTTATTAGGAGGTCGTATTTTATGTCTTGTCTTTGTTTTGTTTTTGTGTATTTTTTGTTGGGATTTTTGCTCTTAACCTACAGGGCTATTAAATAATAAATTATTTTATTTATGTATGTAGGTTTGTGAAAACATAATGTATAGTCGATCTCGAAATTGCTTCACTGAATGGAAACTTATCTGAGGTTTAAACTGTCCCATAGACAAATAGACTTTGTCGTTTTATGACGTGCAAGTGACATGCAACCTTAGGGTGGTAAAGAAAATGAAGTCGACTACTGGTACAAGTTGTCGTTAGTTGATTTAAACATTTTAGTTGTTAGGTATGGTACAATTCCTAAACAATTATTTTATTTATGTAAGTAAATTTCAAGGTAATTCTTTTGTCGATAAAACAATTACAATGTCATATTGTGATTTATTCGTAGTGACGAAAACTATTTAAAATCAGTGCCAAATACGAAATAGGTTGAAATTCTATTGTATCCATTTCAAAAGGCACCTAAAGTTAGGTATAACAATAGTATATTATTGTCTACCCTCAAATATTTTGGAACTAGAAACATGTTAAATTGTATTTAAATTGATTCAGTATTTAATTGACACTGTTTTAAGCCTCAAGTTAAATTAAGGAGAAATTATTATTTCTAAGCAGTAAGTAATTTATCTTCAACACAGAAAGGAAATCCAGCCTAAATAAATAGCTAAAATGTCATTCCTTATCACAACACAGACTTAAACACTTGCTTTCAGCTGAAAATATACCTACACGAATTTCAAAGTAAGACAGGGAATTTCCAACCATTTAAGCAGATGGTAAGGTTGAAAATAGAGTAAACCAGGTGATTTTCCCGAAATTAGATAAGACCATCTTTCCTTTCTTTTAATTCAATAAAAAAACTTGAACACAGGGACTCCGTTTGGTTCTTATCAAGTGACAAAAAGAAAAAAGTTTATTAATCAGTCCATTTTATTGGAATCCCAGAGGACATTTTGGGCCAGATACTTTGCTGAAATAATTATTATTTATCCTTGTTGTATTTATTTGTTTGGTCAGAATTTGGACGTTGTGGGTTTGTTTTAAGGTGGGTTTTTGTATGGCGTAAATGTAGAACTGTGACAAAAAGTTGCGAATTGAAGTTAGTCTTCCTTAATTGGGGTTTATTAATCTTTTCTCAGCACAAAAGTTCTGCTAAATAGAAAAAAGAAAACTGTCAAAAAAGTGTTAATTTCTAAAGAATAGTTAAATAATCATTTACGAGTACGTCGTTTAACGTCTGGTTAACCGTAAATTTTGTGCAAATTTCGTAATGTTTATTTAGTACGAGGTCTGAATATAAAACTCTTTTAAGGTGAGATCCACTTATTACTACATCTTGCTGTTTAGTTTCTTACTTTGTTGCCCCGCAAATAGCAACCAACATAGACAAAAGACTAAAACTCAAGTCAGGTTTATGCAAATTAATGATCTTATTAACCAACCTGAATAACATAATTCCGACAGTAATCTCGTTAATTAATGAAGCCGCGCTTTTGACGACCCCAGGCGGGGTACAGTGTGAAGATTTGAGGGGTAAGAAGTAACCTATACCCTCGGGCAATTCACAATGAAACACTCCAAACGAGGTTTTGAAGGGGTATTGTCAACCTTCCATCTATTTAGAGGCATTTGCTGTGACAAAGACGGAGAACAATGGTAACAGCCCACGAATGTAATGTGTGCAATTTATTTCATCACCAGTGCTCTAAAATTTTTTTAGGGTTCCGTAGTCAACAAGGAACCCTTATAAGTACGCCATGTCCGTCCGTCTGTCTGTCTGTCCGCGGGCTAGCTCCGAGACTCTTAGTGCTAGAAAGTTGTAATTTGGCATGGATACCTACGACATATTAATTATGCCGACAAAGCGGTAAAATAAACTTGTGAATAAAAATTTTTTTTTAGGGTACCTCCCCTCCACGTAAAGTGGGGATGTTTTTTATTTTTTCTTCTATCCCTTGGTGTAGGGTATCGTTAGAAAGGTATTTTAAAGACATTGTCCAATGACTACTAAAGACTGCAAAAAGGCAATAGTTCAATGGCTAAAACTGAACACTTATGATGACATTGAATTATTGCTGGAAGCTTCGTCAATATGAGTTTGAAAATATAGACACACAAATACACAGACACACACTCACATGCACACATACACACACCCTCACACACACACGTACATACTATTTTAGGATATATCTCTAAGTTTTATTTTTATTTTTTATTATTTAGTTATAGTTCAAGTCTTGTCTGTTTAATTTGGGATTTTACTTGTTTTATTGTTTATTTATTTTTTGTTGTTTCAATTCTGTTTTCATATTGTACATCACTTTTACCAATTAATTATTATGTCATTGGAGAGCGGGATCTCCTAGCACAGGTATATCACTTACTTAAAAGGAGGTCCCTATGTAAGATTTACTGTAAAAGTTGTACAAGTTTCTGCAATAAACCTTTTTATTTATTTTTATTATTTTTACATTGTGAGTGTGTCAGAACAATTTTTGGATTCAGAAATTCATTTGCGAAATATTAAGTGCTAATTTTTGTTAGAGTCAGGTCCTCCTTTTTTTTTTTGGGTTGGAAATTATCAAATAACTTCTCCCGCTCTGGGCAGAGCTGGGAGGGCGTGTCAGACTCTTACTGACTAAAACCCACCCGTATTTCTTCAGTTGCCATGTTGCCGGGGGGCCACGATGTCCCTTTCGCTTTATTCGCAACCCCGGCAGGCATCGGCCCTAGCGGACCCAGTCAATTCTGCTGACATCTCTTTGAGGTGCGCGTGGAACACAACGCGCCGTCGACCGGGCTTGATCCTTATCGGACGGCGAGCTACCCACTGCTCGCCGTCCGCAAGCCCGCGCCTACGGTGGCCGAAAATCTGCCTGTGATTCCCAACGCCCAGGGCGTCTCCTCCTGAAGTGTCTCCCCCCTGCCAGCTAAATGGTTGGTTTTAGGTATGTGAAAAAATTCACGGCAGTAGTTTACTTATATAACGAATTTAAAAGAAAAACTATCACAGCTAAGTAGGCTTTACAAGTTAACGAGTAATAATCGACCAACTTATTTTTGCGGTTGTAAAAACATGTTCTCCCATACGGAATTTAAGGAAATGTAAAAACATGTTCTTCCATACATTCCGTATGGGAGAGCATGTTTATCAACTACAAAGTTAAGTTTGTTCTTGGGATAAATTCATCCCAACTACCGGTATTGTTTTTAAAGTCATGAGAAATCTGACAACCCTTACAAGATTACGGCCAACCTATTCTCACAGAGAGGACATGTCTGTGTCCCAATAGTGCGAAAATTATAGAATGATGCCACGGAAACATAACATGTACATGGGACGTTACATACTGTGACGAAGCCATGTTTTCTAATTATGTAGGTCATCTTTAGGTAGAGATTATTGAAACACGGGAACAGAGTCACGACACTCTTCATATCTTTAAAAGCCTGCCTACGTTTATAATATGATCAATATTATCATCTTCATTATGAATAAATCTACACACGCAAATGAAGCCACGATGCACTTCAAATCTATATGAAAGCCTGCAAATCGCTAGGGACGCTTGTGTCGACTCGCACACACCAGTTTCTTGCATGTTTATGTTTTCAGATCTTAGATCAAAATGTTGACTAACATCGCTTGAGTGTCGTTAACATGAAGAAGAGATAACTTCAAAAAAAAAAAATATTTATTCAAACTGTGTAGGCGAGAATCAGCACTTTTTTAACGTCAAAATTACATAAGACAGTGCAAAATGTCCGCCCTGAACCTATTTATAGTGGTTTATCTGGGAAGAAGAAGTGGCGCAACAAACTCCCTAGTAATCTACCATCTATTTGTCAATTTGTATTGATAATAAACCACTGTGATTTAATGTGCTAACAACTGTCAGTCCGTGTTATTCATAAACACGTTGAATCCTTTAATACAAAACAAAAAATAACTTTAATTTCGGAAGTCGGTGGCAAAAAATGAAAATTCTAAACCAAAGACACCGACTTCCGAAATTAAAGTTATTTTTCGCTTTGTAGTGTTTTTTTTTGGAAGTCGGATGATTTTTTTTGTAAAAAAAAATATGTTTCAGTTTTTAGTCGTGGTACCTACCCCACACAAATTCGAATACCACTACCTGCTATGTAAATAACAGTGACAGGAACTTAACATATCATCCATATACTAAGTGGGAAAAAACATACGTATTTTTAACCCAACTCAAAAACTATCCAAGCAAAAGCAATAAAATTTATATGGGACCTTGAGAGCATAGCCTTTCAAACAAAAAAAAAACAAATTCGGTCCATAATTGACGGAGATATCGGCGGATAACATAAAAAAAAACACAAACACGCTACGAACATTTAACCTCCTCCTTTTTGGAAGTCGGTTAAAAATAAACTTTCGTTGTGAGTGGTTAAAAAGTAAATCCTAGAATTAAAGCCTAACTAAAAATCTATTTTTAGCCATGTAAGCTTAAGTATCTGAGCCCAAAATTTAATCTATTCAAAGAATTTTATCGCTTTGCCGCTTTTTTATCGGGCTCTCCTCGAGTGTCAGTGCCAATCACGCTCAAAAATTTTCTGTGCAAAAAATTGAGATAAAAGGTTTTTGCGCTTTTTCTGTCACTAGACAGATTTTCAAGATTTTTTATGAGTGTAAATGAGTTTTAGCAAAACTATCTAACCCGGGCTAACTAACTATCTATCTAATCTAGGCCGGGCGGGGACGCCCTAGGACGACTTATAGTGACCTTATTGGTGATGTTCTTCAGAAAGGCCAGGTGCGTAGTACTCGCAACCGGCGTACGTTTATGACCAGATGTATGAACGTAAACGAGGCAAAAGGAGTATGTAAGGATTGTAGCAGGTGGCGTTCTATAGTTTCTACCTACCCCCATGGGAAGAAGGCGTGAGTTTATGTATGTATGTATCTAACCCTGTCTTCTACTAATAGGACATTTTAATCAGAAATCTGTCTGACAAGTTAAATGATTTAGCCAAATTCCTTTGTTCAATCAGAACTTTATAAGTACCTTATTATCTTTAGCAGTTGAAGTTTACGCTGATGATAAAAATCTGATTATTTATGTTCATTAAATGGTGATAAATCCACGATCCTGAAGTATTCTGAAGTAATTTAAAGTATCATGTCATTCTTTCCTGCCCTTTAGTAATCACCTGTAATTACCTATAATGTGCTCCCTTCGCAAGATCAGCAAGGAACCCGTAATGGGGGCTAAATGAAACCGGCAGTAGGAATGAAGGCCATTAACTCAGCAACTGTCCCTAAACCGATGGCGTGGCAGCATATATCTTGGCAAATGAGGGTTACGATTTATGTAGGTAGCCTGGGAACGGTTAGTAATAGAAAGGAATTTAGGTTTCAGAGTTGTAATAGTTTCCTGTTTTCCTTTCCGACGAAGATAGGTAGGTGTTTTGTTAATTATGGCGTCATCTTATGGAGGACTTGATGCTATAAGTTGCTGGAGATGATTCTGAACATTTTAAGGATGTTGAAGTATGTACCTTAGGTACATAGCATATAGGTGGTACATAGCATTAGGTGTATAGCATCATTTAGTATTTTTTCTTAATTTTCGGTTTAAGACATGATTACTAGAATAATGTAAGTTTCATTTCTATGTTAAAAACATTATTCTCGTTTAGAGTTTGATCGCACACAGACACTGTAGGGTAAAAAATACTGTTATCTGTGGAGTAAAAACTGGAAACCCTAAGAGTTCAATGTCGTCGGTTTAAAACAGGTGAAAAGGGTTGACCTTCGATGACCAGTGATTGCTCGAAATGCTCGACCATTTCCAGTCATTAACTCCTAATTGGATTTCCGACACCGGACAAGCTTTTGAAATATGGAACCATTTGTGATGTCGAATTTTCCATTCGTCTGCATGTCTGGTGACACAACAATAAATTCAATATCTATATCTTTAATACTTATTATAAGCCTTAATCGAGTAGGCCTCATTTTTTATACATAGAAGGAACGAACACAGATCACTACGATTGCTTGAAGCGTGTTGGCAATTTGAGACTTTCTAAGTAGGTTCATTTACGATGCTTACCTTCACAGGCTGCCAAGATAATCTTTCAATCAATCTTCCTTCCTCTCAAAATTAAAATGTTAAATAGGATTTAAAAACCTCCGTTCTAAAGATCAATTACCAGCATCTGTAAAACCGTTACAAAGCCGGCAGAACAAAGACAATCCCATAATTTCAAACTTAATCATATTATCAGACCCAACTGTCATCGCAATCACGACACGATATCCTATCAATATAACGACCTTCACTTCAACAAACGAAGAAAACGATCCAGGATTCGTATTATATCTTCTCCACCAGTGACAGTCTTCCTAGGGCAGTAAACTTTTCCGAAAGGGTTTTATGTCACATTAGCATATTTATCTTTACCTTTGGGAGGTTGAAAATTGTTTTATTATTTGCAAGTAACGGGATTTGTCGTGATATTCTGTGATGTCTAGACGGGGCGCTGAGATTATTTCAACGGTTTGCAAGGTTTTCATTTGTGTGTTTTATTAGGGGAAAGGCAGGTTAGTGTGTGCGTTATTTTCTATTATTAATGACATATGATATGTCATATGTCATAAATAATGGAAAATAACGCCACCAAACCACATTTACGCCAGCTATGTGGCTAATGTGTTTTGTACATATGCCTATCCATATTATTTTATGTTTTGTTTTTATTTCGAGAAAAACTTCTACCTGTATTCTGAAATGTAAGTATACCTTTTAAAAAATGTTATTGAAAAAAAAAAACCGGTCAAGAGCGAGTCGGACTCGCGCACCGAGGGTTCCATACCTACCCATTATACCGCCATAATAAAATTGGTATCATTTTTATTGGTAAAAAGATTTTTTTTTAGCTTATTCTTTATTTTATTAGCTTATTATTTATTTCTGTTATTGTTTTTTTACAGTCATAAAACAACAGGGGGATACATATCTAATTTACGATTCAGTTTATTATAGATGTACTATATCTCTGCGCCTTCTGCTCTGAGTTGCTGAGTCAAACGGAAGCCACTTATGTAGGGTTAAGGATACGTTTAGAATATAAAGTTTTCTAATTGAGAGCAAGTTGCTAACTTTATAGAGGTCTGTTGGTTGTTGGTCCTAAATGGTTTAAAATGTATAACCTTGATAAGTGATCGCTGAACCCTTTCTTGATCAAGGAATTTAATTTTGATAACAATAGATTTGACTGGTGATGATACCATACCATTGTGTCCTATTATTATGAGTCATAATAAATTAAAGAAATATATTAAATTTAAGAAAATAATTAAACGGTCACAGAGAGCAATTAAAAAACAAAAACTTTTAAAATTAAATCTTTCCCTTAGAAAGGAACGTGTTATCCTTTCAAAAAGTTTGAATAGTTGTATTGTTGAGTTAGATGAATGTAGGCAAAAATATGATATTGATACTAAGCTCCTTTATAATGATATTCAACACAAGGAGCACTTGCTGAAGGATATTTTTGAGAAATATGAGACTTCACAACAACAACTAAGTGAGCGCTTGTTTGAGGCTGGAGAACTACTGGATTTGGTGAAGTGGAATGCTGAGAAGTATGAGTCCCTGACTAATAATCTCTCATGCAGTTGTGTCAACCAACCATCACCTCCTCAGCCTCAGCTTGACTTGCCTCCACCGGTGTTGTCTCTTCCTGCAGAGACCTGTGTTAATACACAGAATAATAATAAGAAATCTATATTTTTCTGTGACGAATTAGGTTCTGGCTTTGGAAAAATGTTATTTAATTACCTTAGCCATAGTTTTACCAATCATAGTTATCATAACATAAGTTTCAAACAAATGATTAAAAGAATTGAAAGCACAAACCTAGATAATTATTCTACAATGGTTTTGCTATTGGGTAATAGTACTGGTATTACTAGAAAGGACATAGTGGATGGTGTGGACACCTTATTAAAGTTAAATATAGGAAAGCTAATGTTGTGTGCTTTACCTTACTCTGATACTTTATCAGATTACGAAAATAATTATATTTATAAGTTGAATAGTACTATTCACAGGCTGACATGTTGTCATAGTGACAAATTATTGTATTTTGACACTAACAAGTTTGTTAGTGGTTTTAAGTTAACTCAGAGAACTTTATCTCTGTCTTGGGAATGTAGACATATGATTGCTATGTTGATAGCACATAATATAAATGAGGTTATAGCAAATATAACAAATTGTAGTATTAGTGACGAGTCTGTGTTGTCTAGTTATACTAACAACATAGTAATTAATTCTAAAGCATCATGTTGTACGAAGGAGGATCCACCTACAATACCAACATCTTTGGAGGCCACTACCAGTCAGATAGGGTATTCTCTTCCTGCTGGAACTCATACGGGCATTCTAGAGTCTTCAGTTGTAGTTGTGGAGTTCACACCGGATAACTTTTTAAACTAGTTAGTAAGACAACAGAAGTTACCCCTTCAAATAACCAATTATTATTAGAGAATAATAAAAAGGTATCTTCTGGCAATATTTTACATTATAATAATAATAAAAAACCAAAGGGGGGGCAACATACTTTAAAATTATTTAATCAAAATATCCAAGGTTGCTCTTCCAAATTACTGGAAATAGAATTGTTTTTAGAAAATACCAAGTTTGATGTCATTTGTTTAACAGAGCATTGGTTAAAAGATTATCAAGTAATGTCAATTAATTATGAAAATTATTGTGTAGTTAGCCATTTCAGCCGAAAACGTATGATACATGGCGGGTCATTAATATTGATAAAAAATTCTATTAAATCGAAAGAAAGAAAAGACATTATCGGACTGTCTGTTGAACACAACATTGAATTGTCCTGTGTTGAGCTTGATAAGCATGTTATAGTATGCGTATACAGACCTCCAAGTTACCAGAATCTACCTATGTTTGATTCTGTAATGGAAGATGTACTAAAGAAACTTAGTGCTAGTAGTAAGTCAATAATCATATGTGGTGATTTTAATATTAATTTATTAGAAAATAACTCGAACACTATCAGATTATTAAGTCTTTTTAGGTCATTTGATTTGTCAAATGTTTTTATTGAACCAACCCGAGTGACAGCTTCTTCTGCCACTTGTATAGATAATATATTTTGTAATTGTGATTACTTACATAAACAAATTGTAAATAAGTTGCCATCTGATCACAGTGGACAAACAATAACATTTTGCACCTACATGCCTTTACAAAAAATTCAAATAAGGTTTAGGCCAATTACATGTAAAAACTTAGAAAAATTAGATAACTCTTTGGCAAGTAAATTATGTGTTCAGAGTTTTAATAATATTTTTGACCCTAATGAGTTTTACGCCGAGTTCTTTTCACTATTAAACAAGCAATTTATTGACACTTTTCCACTAAAGACTAAAACTATTTACACAAAGTTCTTATTTAGTGATTGGGCCACTCCAGGTATTCGTAAAAGCAGGGAAAAACTTTTTGAACTTTATGGCCTTAAGCAACATATTAATAATACAAGCTTTCATCAGTATGTCGCAAAATATTCTAAAACTTTTAAAAGTGTGTGCAAAATAGCCAAAGCTCTTTACATTAGCAATAAAATAAAATCAGCTGATGATAAAATAAAAACTACCTGGCAAATAATAAATAATGAAACAGGTAGGAAAAAACAGCGTAATACTGAATTAAATTTAGAGACTGCACATGGCCCCATCAACTCAGATGTAGAAATAGCTCAGGAATTTGAAAACTTTTTTGCTAATGTTCCCCTTAAAACTACCGAAAATTTAAATTCATCACCCGCGCTTTCTGCCGCCTTACTTAGAAATAATGTAAATGCATGCCCTTTAGAGTTTAGGTTTCAGCATACAAACCCCCAGGCTGTTATAAAAGCTTTTAAAGATCTTAAAATTAAATCAACAGAAGATCTATGGGGAATGTCTGTAAAAGTCTGTAAATCTATCATCGAAACCATTGCGCCCTATTTAGCTTTCATATTTAACACCAGTGTAGACCAAGGAGTCTTTCCGGATCTCATGAAACTCAGTAAAGTAGTTCCATTGTTCAAGTCCGGTGATAGTAAGGAACCCAACAATTATAGGCCCGTGTCAATTCTGCCAGTTCTCAGTAAAGTGTTTGAAAAGTTGATGCTTAATCAAATGTTACGTCACTTTAATAAAAATTCCATCTTTCATGAACAACAGTACGGTTTCACCAAAGGGCGTTGTACCACTGACGCCGGTGTCACCCTAATAAAGAACATTTTTAATGCCTGGGAAGAAGCACAAGATGCCATTGGAATCTTTTGCGACCTCTCGAAGGCGTTCGATTGCGTAAACCATGAAACACTTCTGCTGAAACTAGAACACTATGGGATTAGGAATACAGCTCTTGATTTACTAAGATCATACCTGAAAGATAGAAAGATTAAAGTTCAAGTAAACGGCGTAAACTCGTTGGGGTCTGAAATGGCAATGGGTGTTCCTCAAGGTTCGATATTGGGTCCATTCCTCTTTTTAGTTTACATAAACGATTTACCCCAATTACTTCAAAATCAACCGAAGATGGTGTTATTTGCAGATGACACATCATTGATCTTTAAAATAGACCGACGGTCACAAAATCTTGACGACGTGAATAACTCTATTCTTCAGGTCCAAGATTGGTTTACGGTAAATAATTTGGTACTTAATGAGAAAAAAACCAAATGCATTAGATTTAAATTACCGAATGTTAGAAGTAGCGAATGTGACATCATATTGAATGGAGAAAAACTGGAATTTATTCATCAAACAGTTTTCCTGGGAATCACGCTAGACGAGAAATTACAATGGGGACCTCATATAACATCTCTTGCGGGGCGGCTAAGCTCAGCCGCTTATGCTGTTAGAAAGATAAGACAGTTAACAGATGTAGAAACCGCGCGTTTGGTCTATTTTAGCTACTTTCACAGTATTATGTCATATGGCATTTTACTGTGGGGTCGGGCTGCTGACATTGAATCCATCTTTATTTTACAAAAGAGGGCTGTCAGAGCCATTTATAATCTATGTCGTCGCGAATCTCTCAGGGAACTATTTAAAAAGATTAATATTATGACGGTACCTTGCCAATTCATCTATGAAAATATTATGTATGTAAGGAAAAATCTGCATCTTTTTAAGAAAATAAGTGATAGACATAATTTTAATACTAGAAATAAAGATAAAATAGATCAACCATTTTTCAGATTATCCAAAGTACAAACATCTTTTATGGGGTACTGTGTTAAATGTTATAACAAAATACCTTGTGATATATTACAATTAACTGAAAGAAAATTTAAAACGCATATTAAAAGTACTCTTTGTAAACAAGCATATTACAAATTAGAGGATTATATCCTAGATAAGAATGCTTGGAAACGTGCTGGTCTAGCTCCATAGGATAATTTTGAGTCTAGACAAAATCAAACTGGTTGCTAATTTAATTGTGTATTTAAATATTACAACATTTTTTTTTTTCTACATTCTGTGATTACTTGAACTCACACACTGACGAATTAGTATCACTTGTAATTTTTTTAGGAATATCGTATAGGTTTTACAATGCTTGTAAATATGTGAACACCATGTATCCATTACATAATTATTTTTTCTATCATTGCTTCATTTTTATTTTTACCTATTGTGGTATATAAATCTTATTCCAGGTGCATCGTTTTCACATATAATTATATAATTAATGTATACAAAATATTGTAAAACATTTTAAAAGAGTAACGGTGGAGTTTCTTGCCCATTCTTCTCCATACGAAAACTACCCTTTGGAAGGGGCGACTAGAATCAATTCTATTTTTTGTTTTTGACGTTCAAAAGTGCCTTTTTGTGCCTAATTGAAATAAATTATTTGACTTTGACTTTGACTTTGACTTTGATAATTATAATTATTGAATAAAATGAATAAAAATAATTTTTGAATAATTATAATTTATGATATAAAGTATGTAATATATAAGTAAAATGCAATGGCGGTTTTCTTGACCTTCATCTATCTAGGACTTTTGGAGGTCAAATACTAAATGGTACTGCACTAGAAGATCACAGTCAAGAAAAAAACACTAGACAAACTAAACTGCTAAAATCACTAACATGTGTTTCCACTTAACTCCGGAAGAAGTAAACTCAAACAAATCTGCTGACCACAAGATCATCGTAAAGACGAACACCACTAAACTGCGCTTCTGTGATCCACTCGAGGTCAAGGTCACCGGTAAAGGGGCGCGTTTAGCATGCGCCCTTGAAACTACTGAATGAAGTGTGACTTTGAACTCGTCTAGTACTCCACGCATACCGTGGAGTACTAGACTTGAACTAGGTTGTAGGTTGGACTTAGGATTTTCTGTTGTTAGGTTTTACTGGTTCACGTGTTTGGAGTTAGAGAAATTTCAAAAGTATTTGTTTTTATTAGGACTTTGAAATTAAGAATAAAGATACAAACGAAAAAACTTGTTCGTAGTACCTATGTTCTATGTTATAGGGTTTGGTTTCCGCACTTAGTCCGTAAGGTGGACCATTGTGCGTGGGCCATGGCGGCCGTTTGGTGGTCATTCCAAACAGCCCACCTCCCTCCAGAAGCTAATTAAATCTCCTGGTCTGTTCAGAACATCTGTGTAGGATCTGGGTGACCCGAGGGTTTCTGTTCTAATCTGGGTGACGCCTGTGCATTCAAAGAGCACGTGCGCTATAGTTTCCTCAGCCTCCATGCACGCCCTGCACAGAGGACTGTCCGTTATGCCTATTCTGTGGAAGTGTTTGTTTAGCTAGCAATGCCCCGTGATGGTCCCCGTGACGATCGTAGTACCTATCTCAGACCAAATAAGAAACCAAGATATAACGCTACAAACAATACAGTGAAGCATGCTAAAACTACATCTCTGCTCTGGGCATACACGCTCATACGCACACATTTACAATCAAACTACACCTCACTGAGTGCACACATGCTTACGACACCGGCCTCACGTCACTGTTGACAGCGTTATGTCTTGGTTTTTTATTTGGTTTGAAGTACTTATACCCTCTTATAATCCTGCTTATTGACTCTGCTAAGTGGTTTTAAAATAATGTCTTTTGACTAAAATGTCATGAATCAAGCAAACTGGATTTGACTTCTATGTAAGTACGAGAAATAGGTCAATCTCTAGTATAATGTACAAAATAAATAATTCCTGTAATCCTCAAAAACAAAGTTGTGCAAAAAAACACTACAAAATGAAAAATAACTTTAATTTTGGAAGTCGGTGTCTTCGGTTTTGAATTTTCGTTTTTTGTCACCGACTTCCGAAATTAAAGTTATTTTTCATTTTGTAGTGTTTTTTGGAAGTCGGTTGTTTTTTTTTGTAAAAAGTTTTTATTTTTCACTTTTCAGTTGTGGTACCTACTCCACACAAATCCGAAAACCACTACCTGCTATGTAAATAACAGTGTCAGGAACTTATCATATCATCCACATACTAAGTGGGAAAAAGTACGTATTATTGAAGCTAACTCAAAAACTATCAAAGCAAAGTTGATAAAATTTATATGGGACCACCTAGAGAGCATACCCTTTCAAACAAAAAAAGAATTTTCAAAATCGGCCCACAATTGACGGAGAAATCGGTGGACATACATAAAAAAAAAAGAAAAAAAAAAAAAAAAAAAAAACAAACATACGCGACGAACATATAACCTCCTCCTTTTTGGAAGTCGGTTAAAAAGGGATCACGTACAAAATAACTTGAAGCAATTAAAATTATCACCGCTAAATCTAAAACCATTACACACTACAACAGCTTCTAATATGCCAACTTTTAATTAATCCACTTGTAACGAACCTGGAACTAACAGCCATAGACACGTCACTGGCACACCACCAAAACTAAGTTTTCGTCAAGTAATGCCCTATAATTGAGTAGGCGCCCTTAAAAGGGCCTGAATTGACTCGAACAAATTGCCCGAACTGCCCCTCCACCATTGTGAGAATTTTTTCGACATGAAATACGTACCATAATAAATTATTGAAGAAAATAAACGATTGCTGTAATTTTTCATGATAAAGAAACTATGAGAAATCACTTTTCTTTGAAACAGTTAAGAGTTTGGAATGAGGTTAACTTTTGAGGTTCACTTTGTTATTATCCGGTATTGGAAACTTTTGTACGAAACCCTATATAAATTAGGTATGTGAAAGAATATTGAATCATTTTTATTTGGCACAGCTTACACTTTAGGAAATTAATTACGTTCACTGTATGCGAAACATTGTTTAGCTGTTGAATAATTTGTAGCAGTTTAAAGTTTTTTAGCCGGTCACTGATGTAAGAATTTGAAGATGAAAACTAGTCGAACCGTACTTTAGATATAAAACCAAATTTCTCATAGTTTAAGGTAAAGAACAAAATTTCTTAGTAAAAACGTAAGAATTTTTTAATTCGCGGCTTCGTTTAAGGAATCACCTTTAAGTTATGCTAAAGTAGAATTTTACAAGTTACCAACTTCAAAATCTGAATTCAGAAACGTAATAATCAAAATAATATCTTCAAGTAAAAAGTAACAACTTTAATTTGTTTATTCGGTGCCTAGAATCACCATTGCTAATGAGTTATAACAAAGCCACAAACATTCAAAGTCGAAGAAACAGACTCATTACTAAACACAGAAAATTATTTCTAAGATCTTTACAAACCATGCCTAGGGCTACTTCACCAGGTCACTTTTCAAATCCCAAAGATCAAACGAATATAACAATCCTGAAATAGAACCTCATAAATACACCTCCCATACATGACTCCCTTGCGTATTACATTTTTCCAGACAAACTGACATGAATTCTAAACACACTGATTTCAGATTGCCTTCATTATTTAGAAACCTCGCGAGACCTGTTTCTTCTTGAGAACATTTTATAAAACAAACCGTACGTGAGACAGAAATCTAAGTAAAAATTTATGGAAGACTGTCACAAGAGGATTTTGGAAATATAATAAATATAACTTTTTGACTTTTGGGGTAGGTATAAATTATGTAAGTCGTCCGTCGCGTCGTCTGGTTCCAAACTATAAAAAGGTCACTTATGTTTGTCCAGTGAATTATGAGGCGAATATTGTCTAGATAAAATATAGAAAACTTAATTTCGTGCTAGGCACATTGTCTACAATTTTTTTTATTTATAACTATAACAGATTGTACAGGGGGGGAGGCTAATAGAGAAGTGAGGAAGAAAAAGATATAAAAGAAAAATTGTTTATTCTTCACAAACTAAACGCACATTACAAAAAAATAACAAAAACACATACAAATTAGCCAAAAGCCTCATATTCAGTATTCAAACGAATAAAGGTTTGACAAATGTTGTCTATTGCTTACATAATTGCTTAATGTCAGTGCTAGCTGTCTATGGTGCTAGCGACCAAAGACAATTTACAATTGCTTGCGTGATGTATTGCGACATTAACAAATGAAAACAATCAAAACATAAACAAAATGCCGATTGCGGAGTGGAAGAATATTTTTTTTTTATAACAAGCAAACAATAACAAGAACAATTAAACTGTGCGTCGCATCTGTGCAAGAATAGGTAATTACTTAGCAAAATGCCGTAACTTCGGACGACGGTTGAACTGTCAAAATAAAACAGATTAGTCTTAATCGTTTAGTAAAATCTGTTATTTAATTAGGGTACAGATATATGAACGTAAACGAGGCAAAACGAGTATGTAAGGATCATAACAGGTGGCGTTCTATAGTTTCAGCCTACCCCGTGGGAAGAATGTATGTGTATTATAGTTTAGCAACTAAGTAGTAAAATAAAACAAATTATTAAAAAAAACAAAAAACCCGACTGCAAAAACTCAACAGAAAAGAGAAAAACAAGCATTATAATCTATAGGATTTTGGTATTGCAGGCGGGGGACAAACAAAAGTTTCACCAAAATTTCAGGTTATTGGTTTGTCCCCGCCTGCAATACCAAAATCCTATAGATTATAATGCTTGTTTTTCTCTTTTCTGTTGAGTTTTTGCAGTCGGGTTTTTTGTTTTTTTTAATAATTTGTTTTATTTCAAACTTTTTAGTTTTATTAATATATAAATAACTAGCTTTTGCCTGCGGCTTCGCCCGCGTGGATGTCGGAAAATATCCCACAGGAACGTGCTACCGGGATTCAGAGTATCCTATGCCCTAACCTATCTAGGTCATGGCCTATCCTATGCCTAGAAATCCGTTCAGCCCTTACGGGATGAAAAGGTAACAGGCAGATAATAAATCTATTTTAGGGTTCCGTATCTCAAAATGAAAAATTTAAACCTTTAAATGATGACTTATTTTATTTTTTATTTTTTTCTACTTCGTCGTCTGTCAAGACCCTTTTTCTCAGGAACGAAGAGGCATCAAGTTGAAATAGATATCAAAAACTTAGATCTACGGTCTCTTGGATCTGTAACGAAATCAAACTTCCAAGTCAACGCAATAAAAAAATACGGCCATTTATGCCGCATATTTTGACACTTGCAAATAAACCAGTCTATTTGGTAATTTCCGTTGGCCCAGCAGCATGAAGTTTGGCGAGAAGCAAGGTCAAGTAAAGAGGAAAATCCGAAAATTGGTAATTTATGAACTGCAAAGTTAAGTTTGTTCTTCAATCCGGGATCAAAAATGTATAGACCGTGTCTTGAAGTAACATTTAGTATGTAGGTATTTCATTCAAATCGGTACTCTCCACTCTATTAAAAGTTATTTTTCTATTGAAAAGTTAAGTTTGTACTTCAATCCTGATTTGGAAATTCAGGCAGCCGATCAAGCACAGCTTTGAGACGGAACCTTTAGGGCGTAAATCCTACTCATATTTGTCCGGCTTTTTAATATAAATAAAACAGGTTTATATGATTCTAAATGCCTTTCTTAAAATACTAATGCTTCATTTTACTATTATCACCACCATTAAATTGTAATATCTACTCTAGTGCCGCCATTGAACCGAAGTAAAACTCACATGTTAGAAAGGTTACCTAGTTTACGTCTTTAAATTGTGATAACTTTGACAGAGTGGGCCGATTTTAATGAAATATAGACTAAATTATATAATTCAAGATACAGACTATGGCTATATTTACAATTTCCTTAAATCTCTTAAAAAGAAGACACAAAAAAATAAATTTTACATGTGAATTTTAAAATCATCCCCCAAAGAGGTCCCCCAAAAAAAACGCTGAAATGTTTAATTCTTTATTTCTTAACAAAAGCATAAATTTTAATTTTAATATCTCTAACTTAAGAAATGCTGGATTTTCCATACAAACAGTCATCCCCTGTAGGATCTGTCATCTCATGCCCTTTAGGATTATTTTTGAGACAAAAAGTACCCTATATCCTTCTCCAGGATTCCATCTATCTCTTTACCAAAATTTATCGAAATCCGTTCAGTGGTTTAGCCGTGAAAAGGTAACAAACATATACAGGTACAGTTACTTTCGAATTTATAATATTAGTATGAATGAATTGATGATTGACTGCTTAGCTCTATAAAAGTATAGCATGATGATAATTATTTAAAAGGTTAAATCTGTAACTATCTGCTACATTCGTTCCTTATTCAGCCCAGTGAAGTATTGGAATAATTCAACTGTTGTATAGTGGTATATTGTGTTCATTTAAATAATGGTAACCTCATTAAAAAAAAATTCAACATACAAAGGTATATTGTGTTCTATCTCTTCTCATTTCCTACGAAATGTATGGGAAGTTTTTTTGCAATTTCTGACTTTTCTCGTACTCAAACCTCAGTTGGCCTAATATAGTTTTTTGATCTTAGTAATAAGAAATAGGATCGACCGGTATCAAAAAAGTTGTTGTGAAAATTGGCCATTTTCTTGCTGACTGTACATTTTTTCAAAATCTGTGAATGCTAATCAAAATTTTTCAAAAAGTTAAGGACAGTCTCCTAAGACTGTTTTCTTGTAGCGACAACACGGTTAAGGTACCTGCCCTTATTGCCCCATCTCAAAATCCACCCTGTATATGCTGTGATTGACTGCTTAGCTCCATAAAGGTATAGCGTGATGATAATCTTTTAAAAGGTTAAATCCGTAACTATCTGCAATATTCCAACCTTTTGGCTAGTCTTTTTACAATTTGCGGTCTATAGAAGAATACGAACATAATGCTACATTGCTCATCCCCCATAGCAAATAGCGTGATAATAATTTTTGAAAAATCTATTGTGATGTTTCCATTATTTGACTTATAGATTATTTATACCAATTTTCAAGTTAATTAAACCGCACAGTAAAATCCTCCACTGTAAAAATGACGTTTCACCCCGTAAGGGGTTGATTTCCAAAAAACCCTGATATACGCTTTTATTTATTTTCAGTTTTAATTATAAATACTGAGTTTCGAGTTAATCAGACCGCTCGTTAAAATTCTTCCATACAAACTTTGACATCCCCCAATCCTCCTTTAGGGGGTACTTTAGAAAAACTAAAAATGGCAAACTTTATAATTTACAAAGATAAGTATTCGTGCCAAGTTTCAAGTTTATTAACTCAAGGAAAAACATTTTTCATACAAACTAAATCCCCCCTTTTCACCCCCTTAAAGGTCGAATTTCCAAAAATCCGTTCTTAGCGAACGTCTACTAAGTATAAACTACCTCCCTACCAAATTTCATCTTTTTACGCCAAGTGGTTTTCGATACTTCGTGATGAATGAGTAAGTGAGTGAGTGACCTTTCGCTTTTATATATTTAGATTATGTATATGTATTTGAAATTGACTCATTACTAACTTTTATTTGATACCAATAATGTATTTTTTTAAACCTACCCCTCCTTTTTATTATTTGCAGATGCAATATATAAATATTATATAGCCTATGTCACTCCTACTATTAAGACGAACCTAACGACACCTCATACGTTAAAATCCATCAAGCCGTTTAGGCTACAGAGCGTGCCAAAGAAATAGACATACATACATACATACAAACATACATACATACATACATACATACATACATACATACATACTCTCGAAAAACATTACCCTCCTTCTGGGGCAGTCGGGTAATAAAAGCCCTCTTTCCCTCTGCTACTTTTCTGTGCCCGACATATCCACAATGATCATGTCTTATGGTAAAACCTAGACCTAAGTTCACATTTACATGTTCAAACCCACTGGGCTTGGAAAAACTGTTCGGAAAGATTTATATCGACGTGCAATTTTTGTCATGTAACTTATCATAACAAGCATTAACACTAATCAATGTAATAGTATTGGTATAATTTGTACATTTAACTCCAAGTAAATGTTTCCGGTTTTCCCCTATCTCATACAGAAAGTCAGTAACTATTTATGTATATCAGAGTTCAAAGACTTTGCTCTCAAAGACTTTCAAAGCGATTCCGGCTTCGTGATCTCAACAAAGCTCTATAAATAAATACCTAAACAAGATTCTCGAAACCG
Organism: Agrochola litura; assembly: GCA_949152395.1. NCBI lineage: Eukaryota > Metazoa > Arthropoda > Insecta > Lepidoptera > Noctuidae > Agrochola > Agrochola litura. The sequence goes on from OX424505.1 coordinate 23,296,147, forward strand.
TGACGTGACCGAACAAGCGTCCTGTTTCGACACGTGCCGTTACATTAGGACACGCCTAATAGCCGTGTTCGATCGGGTCCCGATCGTTTGTCAATTTTAGTGGAATACCCTGGCGCAAGCGAAGTAAAGCGGTTGACTACGGCGGCAGGCAATTTTGTGGCCGTTTTCTGATTAAGAATGGTGTAAAATCAAATGTTACGGTGCTTTCTCTTTGGCAAGACCCTCTTTCACGTCAATCTATAAGCCCTCATTCCTAATTAGCTAGTTCAGTCCGTTGATTTATGTATGTACGAGAAAAGATAAATGATTTGTGTAGGTCCTATTAGTAACTAAACCTCCTGTGACCTCTTAAAACAAGCGGCTTTTGTTTTAACGTAGAGATAATTGTTCCAGAAAACCGATTATTTATCTGTTTAAAACCCAGTTGAATTTGATTAAGACTGAAAACTCACTTCATCAAAGATGATGAGGATGTTTTGGACATCTTTTGAACGGCGTATCTTATTGTAAACATGAAATTCAAAATAATTCAAAAGTTTCTCTGCCCTTAGATCTTTGTACTTTAATAAATAAATAAAATTACAGCGCTTTTTGTAGAGTTTTTAGTGTTTTGAATATAACATGGAAAAAAAATCTTTCTTACGTTTTATTTTTACTAATAAAAAGTTAAAATATACTCGCCCCAAAATCAAAGAGTTAATATCTTTCAAAGAAGACATAAAGTCTCATTTTGCCGCCAATAATTTTGCAACACTTCCGTTCGATTCGAATACTTTTATTGCTCGCATAAATTCTATTCCAATCGTTTTGCCGGTTATACACTTGGAATAACTCCACCGTTACGCGAGGTAAAGTTTGTGAAGATTTTATGAAAGAAGTTCAGGAGTTTTCAATAACATGAACTTGTACTGGCTACTAGGGAATACAAGAGTATATGTTGCTGTTTTTAAGTTGATAGTTTTACCGCAAAACATGGTCAAAATTTCAATCTGTGATTAATTCTGTCCTTCTTAGCATTACATTTTTTTATTTCTGAATTTCTTGTCGTTTTTAACTTAGAGATAATTAAAAAAACCGGCGAAGTGCGTGTCGGACCACGCACAATGAAGGGTTCAGTAGGCGTAGTTGGTATGAATTTATCTCAAAAACAAACAACTTTGTAGTTTTCTATATATTTTATTTTATCAAATTTAATTATTTATTTTAGTTGTGAACATTAATTAGAACTAACTATATACAGAGGAAAAAATAAAATAAAATGTAGGAACAACTTTGTAGTTGAAAAACATGTATTGGAAAAAAAATAATCCATACGGAATGTATGGGAAAACATATTTTTGCAACTAAGCAAATATAAGTTGGTCGATAATTATTACTCGTTAACTTGTAGAGCCTTCTTAACTGTGATATTTTTTATTTTAATTTCGTTATACAAACTACTGCCGTGATTTTTTTCACACATCCAAAATCAATCATTTAGCTGGCGGGGACACTTGACTTACAAAAATTTGCATTTTAAAGCTTAATTTTTCGCAAACGGATCCCTGAATCCAAAAATGGTTTGTACATACTCACAATGATTTTGAAGGCCCTTTCCAATGATACCCCACACTATGGGATAGAAAAAAACATCACCACTTTCCGTATACCTAGTGGAGGTACAATTTTTTTTTTTGTAATTTTGTTTTACCACTTTGTCGGCGTAATAAATATGTATATACATGCCAAATTACAGCTTTCTAGTACTAAGAGTCTCGGAGCTAGACCGTGGACAGACAGATAGACAGGCATGCAGTCAAACAGACAGACGGACATGACGACGGAACCCTAAAAACCAGCCAAGTGCGTGTCCGTAGTTGGGATGAATTTATCTCAAGAACAAATTTAAAATTGTAGTTGAAAAACATGTTCTCCCATATGGAATGTATGAGAGAACATGTTTTGCCGTGAATTTTTTCACATTTCCAAAACCGACCATTTAGCTGGCGAGATGTCAGAACAACTGAAGGGGTCCGCTCGGGCCGATGCCTGCCTACATACAGGCAACTGAAGGAACACGGGTGAGTTTTAGTCAGTAAGAGTCTTACACGGGGCCCCTCTGCCCAGAGCGGGTTATTAAGTAAGTTATTTGGTAATTTCCCACCCAAAAAAAAGTAGGGGTGACACTTGACTCTAATAAAAATTAGCACTTTAAAGCTTAATATTTCGCAAACGGTTCCCTGAATCCAAAAATGGTTTCCACACACTCACAATATTTTTAAACGACTTTTCCAACGACATCCCAAACTATGGGACTGTTGAGAAAAAAAAATATGATTTTATTTTACCACTTTGTCATCGTGATTAATTATGTATAGGTACCAAATTACAGCTTTCTAGTACTAAGAGTCTCAGAGCTAAGCCACGGACAGACAGATATAAACAGACGGACATAGTGAAACTATAAGGGTTCCTTGTTGTCTACGGAACCATAAAAATAATAGGATCATGAACACAATCATACGAAATGCAGATCATGCGTTAATTAATTAACGATTTTAATAGGAACTTTGAAAGATTGTGAAAAAAAAAATCCAATCCTCAGTGTTTGTGAGTGAGAGTGAGAACAACACTGCAAATAAATGGTTTGTACAGTGCATCTATCCAGTGTACTGGTAACTATTATTCTTCCTTTATTAATTTACTTTGAAGGACTACCTACGAAAGAACGAACGAATTCTTTAATCATATCTCATTATCGGCAAAAATAAGTAAGAGTATATTAACTGCTCCTAAATTACCATGTTTATTTTAATCTTTAATTTTAATTTTTACATTCGTCCTTGACATATTTATTCTATTATTTGACATTATATACCTACGATTTAATTTCAACTCTTTATTAGTGACTTTTGTGGACATGATAATTACTCAGATTTATTACAGTTGTAATAGCAATCATATAATTGCGTTTTATTAAAATAGGTTTTTAGTTTTGTTAATTTATTTATCTTTTGTATAGATTCTTTTCTATTTTGTGAATGTGAGAACGCTGTAGGATTAGTGGATTGTAGACCTGTAGAACATTTTCTATTTTGTTAAGTACTTAGTACTTATTGAAAGACCTACACTGTGCTCCCATACCTAGTAACACTGTTATTTGAAAGTATTGTAAAAGCCAATTATTTTTAAAAGAGTAACCGTGGAGTTTCTTGCCGGCTCTTCTCCATAGGAAACGACCAATTGGAACCGTGCACCTAGCTTCTGACGTTTCACAAGTGCCCTTGTAGGTTTATGTGAAATAAAATATTTTGAATTGAATTGAAAAGAAATATATTTTCAGTCGTTTAAAGAAAATATGCATATACATAACTCACAGCAGTTGTGACAAATAATATTAAATCAAATTTAGTCCAAATGTTACAGAAATAAAATATGAATGAAGAAGCGTCCGAAATCGTTTCTAAATGAAGAACTCGCCGCTGAAAGCGATGTATTGAACACAATAATGTATCGAGTGCCATTTTTATCTGCCACTATTTACAATACTGATGCTAAGCGAATATTTTCAACAAATCTTTGATAAAGTGGGGCATTTGAATATGAAAAATGTTTTGCTGTCAATTTGATGTATGTTGGAAATTTTAAAGTGGGTGAGAATATTGCATTTTCTTGTTGTCTTGCAGAGTAAAGTTTACTTTAAGTAAACATATTCGTAGTTGTATGAGGAACTTTAGCCTTCCTTACTTAAAAACGTAGCTTCAAGTTATGTAAGTAATGATAAGTGCAATATTGGAACAAGTATTTATATATACTTAAACAACGTTAGTAGTGTACGAATAACAAGATAACTGTACGTGTAGTATTTGGCTGAAGAACAACGACCTTTGCCCATATTTCCTAACCACACGGGCTCTAGAATCTATGATGAAATCTGACCAGGTTCGGTTCACTATCGCATCCGCGGTCTGCCGCGACGCTGAAAATCCGCTTTGCTATTTTAGGGCACAACTATGTGGGCATCTATCATGGTCTGTTTTCTAGGAGGTTCCGAATAAGTACACTCAAATTTTACCACCTATAAGTCCAAGAGATAGAATTCTAGTCGCCATTAACAGAGCGTATGTTTAGACTCCTGGCTTATATTGATAAGTTCCATATGTCAAAATTCAAATCCTTGCTCAACCAAATGCCCAATACGCGTTTCTGATCCAGATACTCTTTCAGTATTCGCGCTGACTACCAGTAACCCAATGAGGCAATGAGCCGTTAAGAAAACATCTGCCTTACAATTTTTGACATGAAATTCAGAAACGACTTCTTTCAAGAAAACCTTCTAAAATTCGTGTTCGTGTCACAAAAATAATATTTTCAATAATTTCAGATACCTAAGTAAATCATATTACATGCTCGGATTCCTAGGGACTAGTATTCGGGGGAGTATATAAGTACTAAGTAAGTACTTATATACTTAAGAACTTGTGAGGTACAAATTAATTTGTCGAAGTTCTGATTAGTTTGACCCTATTTATTACTTTAAGGTACTGAGTGGTACCTATATAAGTACCTACTTACAGGAATTTAGTAGGTAATTGACGGTAAATGGATGGACATTAGATGAAAAAGGTAGATGGGACAAAACCCTGAATGGGCCTAAAACGATTTTTGGAGAAATTTTCATCAGGTACAAAAAGTTAGATAGTTATTTAGCTTTTACAGATATACTCTAAATCTTATTTTGATGAAGATATTGCTATTTTCATAGTCTATACAGTACAGATAACAGTTGTTTTGTGGCACGTTCATTGGTGATAACATTGCAATTTTTATTATAAAATACTACTGCTTATTATTACCTACATTATAATCATTATAATATTGGTACCTTATTTCATGTCTTTTCTTAAAAGAGAAGTTCTACGAAAAACAGATCTATTTCTGCGTAACCGTAATAACAGAAAATAATAACTTTTCTTGGAACAGTTCATTAACTTTTATTATAAGCACAAAAGGTCTGTTTCCTTTGTTGGTCACATCGGTAATTACGCGCGGTACGGGTGGCATTTACGTTGTTTACGTAACCACGTAAACACTACGGTAAAGTTCACGGTTAATTACAAAACAATCAGTGGATTATACGTAATAGCAATTACGTTTTCAATCGCTTTTGGGAATCAAAGGCAATTCCTTTTCAGGTACAGGAGTCACTCCTCAACACATCTCCCGACATAAAAAATATATAACCTCAGGAATTCAACAATTAGTTGTTGTGAATGGTAGAAGTTGTTCGTATTCTATGATTATAAAAAAAGACCTTTTAATGTACTAAGTATGTACATAGTTTAGTCGTCATGTTCTCTCTGGGTGGTCCATTTCTTAACTTGTTGAAAAGTCTCATGTCTGCTATTCCTTTGAGCCGAACAAGGGTAATATTACTTAGGCCTAACCACAACAATAGGTCCAATGGTCCTTTCCATTCCTTTCCTGGAAAAACACTTTAACTAGAGCCTTTCAGGCTTTCACTATACAACGATATCTTTACCTTTACTTACTCTCATGTAACGGTTCTATTACAGGACAAGTGACCTCTTATCAGCCAAAATGTTATATAAATTATGTGCGGTGACAGTCCTTTTATTAAAAAAACATTATGTTTCTGGTTGTTTGTAGAACTGTGTCTTGCGAATAAAATATAGTTTCAAGTGCTCAAGGGCGAATTTTACCAATGAAACAACGCAATCAGTACGTCTAAACCGCGCTCAGGAACTGTCAGGGTTAATACTTTACAACAATAATGACACTGACAGGTCTTGAAGGTGCTTTAAATGTGTTGATCACCGTTCAGTTTCATTGGTAAAATTCGCCCTTAGAAAATGACAGGAAATAAATAAAAAATGTGCTGGAATCTTAAAGAGGCGCCATTTAAGTTTGTCTGTGACTCCACGAAATTATAATAAATAAATTGTCTTTAAGAAGTCTGGACTTGACAGTTCCTGCCCATTAAGTTTAGGTTTAGTACTTGCCGATGGCAATGAAATCACCAACACATATATAGGGTGTAAGTCTTTTTCTTTTTCTGTAAAAGACTTAAAGGACATTGTTAATAATGGCCTATGAATCAACACGTATGAAACCTTTACAATAATTACTAGTTTTTTTTTATAATTTACGTTACACTTATTACAATAGAACGGACACTGCTTATTTTAGAAAACATTTTAAAAAGTAATTCAATTCTGTCTTATTCCCCAGGCGCCATTCATTTTTGTTTCAATTTGACGTTTTGAATAGGCTCTCTCAGCGCTTGAAGGTTTTTAGTTACAAACAGAATAAAGCGATTGAAAGCGCTGTGTGAAACGAGCAACATCGACACTGACAGTCGATAAATTGACAGATGACACCTTGACATTTGATAGTAATGACAGTGTCAATTTTGTACATTTTATATTGTCTACTAACTACAAATAAATTAGTATAAAGAAAGAATGGTTCTAACTACATAAATATCTGATGAAACATTTGAATGTAAAATCCAATATATTTTCACTAATAAACGCTAAGTTAATATGTTTCTATTGAACTAATTATAACCCCAAAATCCGAAAGTGTTTTAGATTTTTTACAATTCTCAGCAGTGTCCGTGATTTTAATTTAGATTCAATCGAATATATGCAGTATTTAGAACACACAAAGTAAATTCACGGCTCTGTTGGTTATTAGGCGAACAATGTATGAACGCCGAACAATGTCCTTTAAGTCTTTCTTTAATTAAGATAATTTTTTCGTTGAGATTAGGAATTTTTGCCTAAGTTTAAGTTTTCGTGCACCCGTGATTTTTTTTTTTTTGAAATCAGGGCTGATATTTCGACTATGTTAGAGTTATAATAAGTGAAAATGTTAAACAAACTTCTCGATGTGGTTTTATCTCCAATCTGTGTTCACCACAAGTTCAACGCACCGAACAAACATTAGCATGCTACCACGTGTTTGTTCCAAACTATAAACATACAAAGTTTCACCACATACAATCTATCAACATCTCGCTTCGGTCTTCTTAGCCCTGAAACTCGAAGTTTGATGGCTAAACTTGAACGATCAGGTCATCTAAGTTTAGCCATCGAAGTTCAAATGAATGTAATGAAGCTGCCGCGAATGTCAACGTCACGACTTGCAGTTATACTGAAGTTCTTAGTGTAAGTTTCTTGTGGATGAAACAATGGTGGTTTAAAAAGATTATAAAAAAAAAAGTAAGAAGAAAACAGTGAAAAGGAAAAATGTTTATTCTGTGCAGTTAAGATGCACAGTATGAAATAAATATAAAATACTCATAATAATACAAAATAGCCAAAAGCTTTGTATCCGACAAATGAAATTGATAAAAACAAAATAAATAGTTAATCAAGAGTGTTTTGTATATATAGGTATTACCCAAATTAGCAAACTTTGAGTGTCAGAGTGATTACTGGTTATTTACTGTGTATGAAAGTTCTGATGAATATGTTTTGTAGGGAAAGGATTTCGTGAAGTAAAGCACAGAAAGACAAGGCTTAACATTTATTTGATTAGAATTGTCAATATTAAATTAGAAAGCTAGTTGTCCGTTCGCAAAGCTAAGTCTTTATGGAGAAGAAGGACAAGAAACTCCATGAAAACAGTATTACAGTATTCTATCAATACATTTCTATAAATCTCTTGAACCATTACTCAACAACGCAACATTATGAAATAACAAGGAAAAGAATATGCATATAAACAATTTAACATAATTAGCAAATTACTTAACTTACGTGACACCTGGTCGGTCTATTCCATAATATCTGGATGACCAAGTTTTACTCGGCTTTTTTAACGACGTTTTCTTAAAATTTAACCTAGCTAGATCGATTTATCGCCCCCGAAACACCCTGTATACAAAATTTCATGAAAATCTTTGGAGCCGTTTCCGAGATTCAGATTATAATATATTTATACAAGAATTGCTCGTTTAAAGGTATTAGAACGGCACTAGAACTAACCAACTGACTATTCGATCACTTGATCCAGTACACATGTTTTAAGTCAACGTCCGCACTGCTCTGCTCAAAAGCCAAATAGAAACTGCCAATTTTATTTTATTTTTTTTAACTAGGGCATCTCGCAGTTGTCCTACGAGGACATGGCTGCTTAACCAGACTTTCCTGTGGCTGCTTTAAGCTTCTACACTTAAAGCCTCCAGGCAAAAAAATCTAAATTGAAACTAGACGAACGCTCGCTAAGGGCACCCCCTGTGGGATATGAACCTCGGCTTAGGGCGTCGCTGAGGGGAGGACAGCAAGAATCCGACAGGCTGGATCAAACTTAGATTTTCATTTTGATTATTATTCGGGGTATTTAAAGCTACGTGCTCAGCTGCAATAACTGTTGGCACCTCGTTTTCGATCAAGGGTCGGGGTGGGGGGGGGTGACTTCCCACTGCAAGCTCCCTCTTTTATAACATCAGTTCTCGTGAACAAGGTCACCCCGTGACAATCATTTGGAACAGCTTATTATATTAAAATAGCAAGATAAAATCTAAGATATACTACAAGTATCATTAAATATCACGTAATAATTTATAGTAATAACATCTAAATGTATTTTACAAGTTAAGTGTAATTTTAGGTAAACACGATTCCTAGTCAAATTAGGTACTTCTACATTGGTCCCAAGCTTCGTAAATAACAATATTTTAATAACCTAAAAATGAATTATCTAACAGGTGCTTGATTAACTGTTTATTTTAATTTGCACAGCAATAAGATCTTTCTTACTTCGAAATGAAAACACTAATGTTTTTGCAAAATTATTCAAAACCGGAACCGTTTACTTTGGTAACAATAGATAATGTTCAATAACAGAAAGCTAACAAAAAGTTTAAAACACATTTGATTCTTCTATTTGCTTTGAAAGTTGGTCTCTTGTTAAGATTTTTTTGCTATACAACGATATAACTCACTTAGAAATCTTATAAAATTAACTTTGAGAACTTTTTTTGGGACGTCCAGAAGACTTATAAACGGCCTGAGGGATCCTAATGAAAAGATTTTATGAAACCGGATCTTGAAGGGGTCTAAAATAACTTCTATTTTCGGAAAAATTTCAGTTACTGAAGAAAAAGAAAATTATTGTTTGAGTTTTCTTGCGATAAGTGACTATAAAAGAAATTTTAACATCGGTTTTAATACACATTACGTGTTTTTGTTTGCGACGAACTAGGCTGTATTTTAAATTTATTATCTCTAATCAAAGATGGGTATAATAATACCAACCTGTAACTTTCTGAGACTGCAGGGCAGCAGTCTCTTCTCATGCAGAGAAGGCATGAAAATTAATCACTATGCTTGCTCAAGGCAGGTTGGTGATTCAGACTTATGTTAGTATTAGTTATAAGACTGCCTCGTTAGTCTAGTAGTCGCAAGCGCTACTGCTGAGCATGAGGTCCTGGGTTCGATTCCCGGGTCGGGCAAAGTGTTATTGAGTTTTTCTATCCGAAATTTCTCAGTAGCAGCTTGGAGTCTGGATTTGTGCCCAGTTAATGGCAATAGGCTCGCCCCCTATTACATGGGACTTAAACATAACTGGCGAAATGTGTGTGTACCTGCTACAGGGTCACCTCTGCCCAACCCTTCGGGGAAACAAGGCGTGATATTATGTTATATGTGTAGTTATAAGAACAGCTTTGCTTGCGATGTTTTCCTTCATCACTGATGCCTAAAATAAACTTGAAAAAGTACTTATGAATTTTTAAAGTCACATTAGTACTTTCCTGGATTTGAACCCACAACCTCGTACATGAGAGACGACGCCTTAACCCTTATGTAACTCTAACCAAGAAGGGTATGTAAATAGTTAAACAGAATGAGTAAGTTTTATTATCTTTACACCACGCCATGTGAAGCAAATTCTGAAGAACGTTTTGACATGTGTTTCAAAAAAGCTTTCGAAAATTGTGTCATGGTTGATTGGACTGTAAAGTCCCATGCAGTAAAATCAAACTCACATTAAGGTAGTGGCAGCTTGATTGCTTTTCACATAGTTTCGGCGAGCTGAAGTTTCGTTGGCGTGGGCGCAGCAACCAGAAAGTGAAGGTGGAAATTACGAAAGTAATTTAACCAAATATCCTTCAATATTTGGTTGAGATATTTCATTAAGTTTCATCAAAGGTTATGGTATTTTGATTAGTTTAGATTCAAATGTCAATGATCAGCCTACAACCGTTTCCTTCAAAACTCAAAAAACTCAAAACTCAAAGCATTTATTTCAATTAAACCATTTACAGGCATTTTTGAATTGTCAAAGAATCGGTCAGTTAGTCAGAAAGTTGAAGCTAGTTGCCCATTCCAAAACGTAGATCTCTATGGAGAAGAACGGGCAAGAAACTCCAAGGCCACTCTTTTAAATATATATATTACAAAATTCTGGGTACATTATTCTTGTTGCTTCTATATGTGAGAACAATGTACAAAAAATAATCAAAGCAGTTGAAAATATCTGATTAAAAATAAGCCCTGGCAGATAAGAGATGACCAGTCTCAACTGACGGCGCCCGTTCACGAACATGACGCGTGGATCAGCACCATCCAGCTCAACCATTTTGTAGGGAACCGAATGATCCAACACACTCGCCACCATCAGCGAGACATTTAAGTGAGCTTGACATTCTCTCAACTGCCATGCTCTTTCAAGTCAACATACATCTTAATAACATAATAAACGGCTCCATGGTACTCACATTTACAAAAAAATCTAAAAATGCTTCTAAATTATACAAAACTATAGTTTGCAATGTATTTAAGAAATTAATAGAATTTGACTACCAAAAAGTAAGAAAATCATTATTATCTAATTGGAGCATTAAACAATTTACTTGGTAAAATAAAAAATAAACATTAAGTTTGTAATGTCAAAAACAGAATTCAAAAAAGGGAAAGCAACTCTTCCAAATATTAAAATTTTAACTAGTGAGCCCAAGTGGCTGTGGAGCAGGACCAGCATTAAGCCAAGCATTTTTATCTACGATATAATCATCCAACTTATAATATGCTTGTCTACATAGTGTGCGTTTAATGCATGTTTTAAATTTCTTCTCATTTAGTTGAAGAATATCGAGTGGTATTTTATTATAACATTTTACACAGTACCCCATAAAGGAAGTGTGAACTTTAGACAATCTAAAACGTGGTTGATCTAATTTGTTCCTATTTCTAGTGTTAAAATTATGCCTGTCACTTATCTTACTAAAAAGGTGTAGATTTTTTCGAACATACATAATGTTTTCATATATATACTGACAAGGTACCGTCATGATGTTAATTTTCTTGAACAGTTCCCTTAGAGATTCGCGTCTGCGGAGGTTGTAGATGGCTCTGACGGCCCTCTTTTGCAGAATAAAGACGGAATCAATATCTGCAGCCCGTCCCCACAGCAAAATACCGTAAGACATGATGCTATGAAAATAACTAAAATAGACCAGTCTCGCGGTATCCACGTCTGTTAGTTGGCGGATTTTCCAAACAGCGTAAGCGGCTGAACTTAGCCGCCCTGCAAGTGATGTTATGTGAGGACCCCACTGTAGTTTGGAGTCAAGCGTTATCCCCAGGAAAACCGTCTTTTCGACGAATTCTAGTGTCTCCTTATTCAATACAACGTGACACTCACTACTTCTAACATTCGGTAACGCGAATCTTATGCATTTAGTTTTCTTCTCATTGAATACCAAATTATTTACAGTAAACCAATTATGGACCGTAAGCATAGCGTTATTTACGTCGTCCAGCTCCTGTGCATGTCTGTCTACTTTAAAAATCAGTGATGTATCATCAGCAAATAACACCATTTGTGGTCGATTTTTCAGTAAATTTGGTAAATCATTTATATATACTAAAAAGAGGAATGGACCCAGTATCGAGCCCTGAGGTACACCCATTTTGACTTTTAAACCCAATGAATTTACACCGTTTATTTGAACTTGCTGCAGTCTATCATTCAAATATGATTTTACTAAGCTCAGCGCAAGTTTATCCAGACCGTAATGCTCAAGTTTCAAGAGCAGTGTTTCGTGATCCACGCAATCAAATGCCTTGGATAGGTCGCAAAAGATGCCTATTGCATCTCGTGCCTCTTCCCATGCATTAAAGATGTGTTTCAATAAGGTGACACCGGCGTCGGTTGTGCAACGTCCTTTGGTGAAACCATACTGTTGATCGTGTAGGATGTTATTACGATTAAAATGATTGAGCATTTGATTTAACATTACTTTTTCAAATACTTTGCTGAAAACCGGCAAAACTGATACGGGTCTATAATTATTAGTTTTGCTGAGATGGTTACCGTAAGGCCGTTTGTCCAACTCCACCGTCAACAGGACGTCAACGAGAACAAAATGACGGCGTCAAAGTAGGGATACATACCTTTACTCAAAAATGCATGTAATGTGGTCATTATTTTGACAACTTTGTTTGAGCAAAGTCGACCTTGCCGTTTTGTTTCAAGGAGCGGCCAGCAAAGTTTTGCTGGTCGCTCTAACAGGCCATTGCCGGCCGCTATTTTGACGTTTCAACGTTTTAAAAAATCAAATGCAAAAAGATTTTATTTAAAACACAGCTGTTTGTATTTATAGAGATAGGTACAAAAAGATTTTATTCCATATTTGGCTGTATAGTTCCAACTACCATTGTTAAAAAAAAAAAACAAAGAAGTAACGAAAGCGCGGTTCAGCGAAAATTTTATTTTTATTTAGTGACTTTTTTGCGTAATAAATGAAGAAATAATACAGCAGTCAAACACCGCATTAAAATTATCGCAAACTATTAGTAATATCAAACCGGGAAAGTCGGTGTTGAATTTTAGTAACTGTAATTTTCATAATTGTCATTTTAATTAAATTTCTAGTTAATTAATCAATATTTTACTGAAATTACTTGCTGGTTTTATTTAGATTAGGTACTTGCATTTTTGAGTAAAGCACTATACAAGCCTTGGCCCACTATGACTGCTTCGCTGGTCACGCTATGATTGCCTCGAGCTAGCCTAGCTACGCTCTAGGCCTTCCAGCTTGGCCATCATTGCAGCCCTTGCTGTCCTCGCTGTAAAGGCCTCGACCTACGGCCTCGGCCTTTATCTCAGCTCATCCATCAAGTGCTGCACGCTGACCGCGCTGTGTCGGCCTGGAGCTGCGCTGTCGGCCATCATCAGCGCGACCAGCAAAGTAGTCATTATAGACCGCAGCAGTAATGTACTATTGTCATAGCAGTGTCCGTCACCCGAGCTTACTCTACCGTCGGACCAGTGCCGTTCGCCCGGCTTTTGTTATGTCATACATAACATACTGAACCGCCGAGTTCTGTCGCGGTGGACAAACCAACGCCGTCACTGAGACGTCACGTTCGATTTGAACAATCTCATTTCTCGTTGACGTCCGTTGATGGTGGTGATGGACACACGACCTTATATGAAACATTTTAGAATTGACATTACTTTAAGTAATGGGCAGGACTAATTACACAAATATTACTACTATTCTACTATAGATAAAAAATCGTTTTTTCTTTCAAAATTACTCATCACAACATTAACAGAAATCAGTACCATTTACAATGAACTTAATTAAATAACCCTAAATTCGAACACACTCAAACGTTCGTTTACATTGACCATCCACCCACTTTAGCGTTTCAGACCAAAATGTAGGAGGATTTTACCTTCTCAAAGAGAAGAGAGCCCTCCATACGTTCAGTGTCAAACGGCCGTGCCATCTTGCTCTAGAGGTCCTTTAGGTCTCTTAAACAAAATTCGTATGCAGATGCAAGTTTCTGAAGGGAATCTGAGTAGATGTTTATATGCAAATGACAGTGTATGAATATTTAAGGGAGTGTTCTTGAGAATCTTGTTTGCATTCAATTTTTTTTATTTTGCGGTCTGCTTTTTACACCTATCTTTGATCAACTCTGGGTTTTTCTTGTTAATACTATGGTTCTGTATGACTTCGCTTTAAGCAGAATTGTATTTGTTTTCTGACACTAGTTTAGTTTTACAGGTTTTTATTATAGTGATGGTTATATTAAAATCATGTTGTGTACCCAGATATTCCACATGTTTCATTTTACATTCATCATATTTTCAAAATAATAATAACCCCACCGTCGTATCTCTACGTTGACGTCGTGGTGGGGCTTGCGCGCTCCGAACTCTAGGTCTGTGCCGGTAGAGTTTACTTTGCTGGAACAGGTCTAGGATGAGGAGCCAGACCAAGAGAGATACAGAAACCCGCAGCGCAGCATGTGGCGAGCTGTTGGGCAGTAGCGACCCCACGGACCCTATCTCTCGGGAGAAGTCTTGTTCCTCACCTCTGGCTTGCCTTTATTGGCCGGCTGGAGTGAACACTGAGGAAGAACGGAGCTCCCACCTCATTCTTGTCTTAGTTGGCCGCCTTGAGTGGAAATTCGCAAGAGCAAACATGCTCGGAGGAAGGAAGTATTCCAGTAAGATGCAGGTAGGGATCTTGACCGTACTTCCGGGATTGTCCTGATAGCCGTAGAATACCTCTCCACTCCTCTTAAGCACCTCAGGACATGTTGCCCCCTTGTCGCTACGACACTTTGTGCTAGCGACCGTTTACGGGGGCCCATTATTGAGTGTGCAAGTCATCCCCTGCCATTTTATCCGTGTACATATAAAACATTGATTAGGCAGGGGCCATAGTCCTTCCATAGTTCCAGGTCACCAATCAACTCCTTACAACACCAACCACCCAAACCCATAGTCCAATAAATTTGTTTCCATATTCTGCAATAGTCCTACACCAACCGGGGGTTGTCCTTGGGTGCACTTGCATAGTGCATACAGGGATAATCGTCAGTTGGTGCCTCATTCCATACAAAATTGTCTAAGGGGCCTCTGCGAGTTGGCTTCGGCCCCTCGTATGCCTTCCAAAGGTCCGGGACCCCAGGGTCCCGAGAAATGTAAAACAACTAAAATAATAATAATGTTTTTTTCATGTAAAAAGATGTTTTTTCATATCTTTTTAGAGTATGAAATATTTAAAAATGTATATGTGAAAGAAAATAAATAGACGAAATAATAATAATTTCTTAAGTTTTATAATCTGCCGTACAATAAAGCCTCTATAAATAAACTTATAAACATCCCAATTTATTTTAAGCACAGCTATATTTACTCATTATAATTCACTATCATCGACCTGAATCTTAAAACCATTTCCCTCGATACGTCTCAAGGTATTCATGGTCGAATATTTTGAGATAACCTCAAGATTTTAAGTGGAATACCTCTACGGATTACCGGCGAAGCTTATTTATAAAGTAAACATCTTTTGGAGGGTATTTCGTCTTTATTTGAATAGAAATGTGTGCTTAAACGTTGGAGGTACCCAAGTATTTACCGAGATGCCAAATTAAATTAGTATTGAATTGGCATATCTGCCGATTTGGAAAATTTATTTATAAACATTAATTAATTTTTGGGGCTGACTTTTGCGAGGATGAAATAGATGATATTATAATTAGCTTATTGGTAGAGTATTATACAAATGGAGAAACCTGAAAACCCGAATATGACCGTCACGATAATAAAAATGAAGAATTGTTTATTATTTTAACAAGTAAACCTTAACAACTAGTGATTGGAGCCTCTTTTTAAGCAAATAAGCCTGTGTTAGGAGATTCTGCTCTTCCATGACTTGAATAAGTACCATTTACTTGTATTATTTAAAAAATAAGAGAGAATTAAAGCTAAACATGTAGCACGCACGCAGGCATGCGAGTGTGTGAGTGAGAGTGAGAGTGAGGGTGTGTGAATGTGAATACGAATGAATCAGAGTGTATGCGTGAGGTTATGAATGCTACAGGAATTAACTAAGTGTAGGGTTATATTTTATTCCAGCAGCGCTTCCGTGTCGTCATAGGTGAGTGGTTTTACTAGTTTTATCCAATTAGTACAATTTTTAAGCTATTGCATAGCTTTTATCGCGGGCTTTGAGCGCGGCGACCGAATCAAGAAATTCCGTAACGTAACGAAAATAAAACCTAACACTCCGCCTACCAAGTAATGACGGTTTCCATGACAACGTGATGTTGACGTGATGTTGTCATGGGAACGTAATTTTTGTTTTATGTCATCACGTCATCATCCCAAGTGTAGCGTTGATAAATAGGAAGTATGGAGGTTACAAATGCTATGCAATAGCTTTACCGCAGCAGTCCCCGAGTGCCACACGTTTTTTTAAATTCATTTTGTTTCTTATTATGTACGTAAATCTCGTTATTTACTTTATTATACGGCTGAGCTGAGCGTTTTTTATATTGTATACGGATGAACTAGGTTTTAGTTTGAGGAATCTCCGCTATTATATATTTTTTTCTTTTTAAAGGTTAAGCTGGGGTCAATAGGAAGAGTTTGTGTTTCTTTAGAAGAGTTTTAATTATATATAGTTTTCGCAGAGTAAACCACTTATTTGGAAAAGATTTTGTGTAGGATATCTAAGATTTTAAAGCAGGTTAGTTTTATTAGAGCCCGTTGTGTAAGATTCAATTCATTTCCCAGAAAGAACAGAACACATTATAAAAAGGTTCATGCGTTATGTACCACATTATTGTCGGGACGCTGTATATACCTATGGTACTTGCGCAGTAAACTCTGCTTGCGCGATGCAGGACTTTGCGTGACGTCACTTTGATGCGTAGTTACAATGTGGCGATGTAGATGCCGCCACAGATGTACTGGCGTAATTTGTTTAAAATACTGGTATTCAGCTGTATCCGGTTACACTAGAAACCGGCCCCAATATTGCTGAGAAAAGACCAGGCAGATGATGATGTCGTAATTTTTTTTAAGTACGTATTTAAATCTTTTTCGAGACAATACTTTCATTCCATTAATTTAGATGTTAATCCTCAAAGTAATAGCTTAGTTTCTAATTAAAAATAAAGAGTTTAAATACCTGGTTGTCGTATCCAGGACATCAGAAGCGTTATTAGTTCGAAGTCGGCTTCACTTAGTCTGCTGTTACAATGTTAGTCTCAGCAAATCAAAGTTATAGTTGACCTGAAACAAATAAAAAGCTTGATTAAAAAAATCATCGTCTCATTAACATTTTTTATATTATTTAAGTAAAGCAACCAACATAAATTGACCGTATACTTAAATCATAGCACGGCCAATTGACATAGGGTGTCACTTTACTTAACAATTAATTTCCCTGATTATTAACCTAACCTATTACGATATTTTTTTTTTGCGAGAGTACCGAAACCAAGTACAATTAATTATCAGGAAAAGCTTGTCAACACTGATTTTAATCCCCAAATTATTGGAGACCGTTAATCACGAGCTTTTCAAAGAAACGCGCAATCATCTTGTCGCTGCTTTAGATGAAATTAATGATTCATAACAATACTTTATCGTTCAAGTGATGCCTAAGTATTAAGGGTGATCGTACATCTGACAGAAGATGCGTCGCGTATCATCGGTCGCGTAACGCTAGAACGGATAAGTCTATAATAAAACATTCAACCTTACACACTCAACCTTACACACTCAACCGATGATGCGTTAGTGTGTCGAGCGTAATTGGAGCTAAATGGAAGTTAACGAAGATACGTATCGGGCGTATCTGCGACCACCCTTAATAGTATTTCTGATTGTTTTGAAATTATATCTATTGTTTATGAGGTGTGTAAGGTCCATAAGGTGGGCTGATGACCTTGTGAAGGCCGCAGGAATTCACTGGATGCGGGAAGCACAGAACCGGTCCAAGTGGCTGGTCTTTCGGCTGACAATGATGAGGTGGTCATTTTTATTTTTTTTAATAGGAGTGTTTGGATTTATTATTCGCATTATTATTTTGAATCTAACGCCAACTTTAAAACTCAATTGTCACTTATTTTCTAAATAATATTTAATCATTTGATGGTATACCATTACATGTGGTTTTATAGAATTAGTGACGAAGGAGTTAGTTAGTTACCAGCAAACAGCCTAAATAACTAGAATTTCATTAGCCTACCTAAATTATAGCACCCAACATGGAATCTGTTTGAAACGATAGCGTCACGTCAACAAGGCTTACCGATTTGCTTACTCAAAGGGTAAACGCTAATATTCGCACTCATGAATCAATCGGCGTCATTCAATCATTCATTCGCACATGTCGCAGTGATTAATGTGTTCATTCGTTCGTTGAATGAACATGAATAATGTTTATCTGGCGTTCTATGTGTTAAGTAGGTGCTGACAATCTGATTTCCAGGTTTGGTATTGGATTTAGCATATTTAGTTAGTTCCGATCACTGGTGATACGTGAAAAATTAAGTAATTATGTGATTAATGAGATCCCACCATCACTCAATACTCAAACATCATTACTCAATAGATTAATTGATTCTATCAATCAAATTAGTTGCGCTATAGCAATAAATGTTGTACATTAATTGATTCATTGATTGTGACGTATTGTTGGCGTAGGTATTTCAGTATGTATGTAGTAAGATGTTTCCTTTTTAAATTCGATAGTCCAAGACAAGACAATTCAATCTCGAACTACTTCGGGAGCGCATCAAAGTTACCCAATACCAATCTAAAACAAAAAACATTTTATTTTTGCACAAAAACAAAACACTGTCCAAACTCAATACCTCTGGGATTCCCAACTTGGATAGCCCATGAATAGGAAGTGTGAAGGGATTCTGCACAGGATTATATTAGGTATTCGGCACGCGACCACCATAAGCCAAAATTTCCACCACAACCAATGTAACTAAACCAACCAATGGATTAAAGTTAAAGTCAATCATAATTCGATTTGAATTTTAAGCGCGAAATCCAGAAGTTGCAAAACGAAAATTTTGCGAGCTAGCATTGTTTTTGTTTAATTTTCTATAAAAAGCAACGCTGTCGTACAAAGGGAGCTATCGCAAAATTGCTTCCGATGTGATTTCGGAAGTTTTCAAGCGGATCAGTTTGATAAAGGAAAAGTAAAGGCTGCAGCTGACAATGTTTTAACGGAAGCGCGAAAAGGATTTTTCAAATTCCTCTTCCCAATATATTGTATGTACACGTAGGTTGTAATATACGGCCCCTTTCCTCTTATGAAGGTTTTTTAAGGAAGTACTACTTAACTTTAAGTATCAATAAAGATTAGTGTAAAGCTGCTGTAACAGGGATCTTTGAAAACATCAGGTAACTTAATAATGAGAATTTTTTGCGTTTATTTCATTACTTAAATCTCTTATTTTGTTCATGGAGAATTGAGCTGAGACAGATTTGATTGGAACACTTGAATATAATTTTTATTAACGTAGGTAGCCGGTGATAGTAATCTAGACCATAGCTAGAGTGGTTTGATTTGATTTTTCCTGATATTTTCAAATCCAATTGCGAGTTTATTTCAAATAATAAAATCATTCCCAATTTATCAATCCATGTTTTGCCTCTACAAAATTTTATTTCAGTACCAATATTTCAATTTAATTGCTCGGGTCAAAACTCACTTCAAACCAGTGCCTATTAGCTTGATGCCCATCTTTATGGCTCTCTCTGGTTCATAAGTGCTCACATACCCATAAAAATGTTATGGCCTCTTTCTGGATGACTTTCAAAATGAGGACTGTTGGGATTTGTTTTTATTTCTGCTTTAAGCTCTTTTACTTCATATATTATGTTTAGACATAGCCTTAATGCTTTAGGGCAATGTTCATTTTGCGATGAAATTGTTTAAGTACGTTATAAAGGGTTTAAGCCTTAGGGTTTGAGCTTTGGGCCGTTCTTTGTTCTTTTATCTAACATAAAATGTATTAGTTGGGGTCCAGCGTAAATTTCAGAAAATGTTGTGAAGTTATGTCACTTTTTTGCTTTGACATGTCACACAACTAGTCTGTAATCCCAATTTGTACAACCATTGTTTTAGCCAAGAAAATCTAACACACACAGACACAACACATAAAACTCACGCCTTTTTCATATAGCGTTAAACAAATATTACAGAATGCCAGACATACTCCTTTTGCTTCGTTTACGTTTATATATCTGGTCATAGACGCACGCGGGTTGCGGATACGCACCTGACCTTTCTGAAGAATATCACCAATGAGAAAACCTAACCACGCGACAAATACCGTTACCGTTTTTGCAGAATGTAACAAAAATTTCATTGCAGTTAACATCACATTGAACATCCAAATGGCATAAAAAATACCGTGTGTTAACGCATACGTTCGCAATAAAATATAACGTGCGTAATCTGTTAAGAGAGGAAGTAAGTACCTACCTGGCACGAAGAGCACGAATGACCTGGATCCTTTCGAAGACATATCCCACCACAATTGAAATTGAACTATCAATTTTATGAATTGGTTTTAGGTATAAAGAAGTTCTTTTCTTTTATGGTTTTATTCGGCTGTTTGTTATTTTTTGTCATTTTTGCAGAATCGTTATAGCCTACTTATTACCTATGTCCGTAGAAGGACATATACTGACCTTATTGGTGATGTTTATCAAAAAGACCAAAGTGCGTAAGTAGTACTGGCAACCTGCGTGCGTGTACTGCATTAATTTCTATGGTGTACCATTGAAATAGAAATATGTCTATGGTGTACTGATGTATGAACGAGGACGAAGCAAAAGCAATATGTAAGAGTCGTAGCAGGTGGCGTTCTGACCCCATGGGAAAAAAGCGTGGTTTTATGTTTGTATGAATCATAAAATTCACAGTTTAAACGATTTCCATTTGATCAAAGTATCTCCAAATTGCACGGATCGGATTTATATTACACAATCGACGTTTCGTTTTCATTGTAATGTATTACGACCTTTGATCTTTACTTCCTTGTTTCTTCTATAAAACAACACAAAGGCTTTTACACACAACGTACGCATATACATAAAGCACTTTATTTCACTCCTACCCCAAGATGAGAAACAAGAGCAAATATTCCATGTACCCCTTTCTTAAAATATTCACGACAAAACATGAAGCCATTTCATCAACACTCCTAACACAAGGGTTGTATCTTTTATTTGCAATAGTTAAGGAGTGCCAATTTATGGCGCACCAGGTGTTACAAGTACTCGTTTGTTCCAATTTGCAACATCCACATTGCTCGGAGCAATCATCGCAAAGGAATATATTGGAAAAAATTCACTCGGAACCAGCGTTCCTTTGTGACAAATATGTTGAGCCTCGAGAAAATGGCGCCAATCAATTTTTGTTGGGTGCTTATTGTGAAGATCAAGGGAGGAATACTGGATATTGGTTCTGCAGATTTACATCGAACTGGTTTTTGGTATCAACAATTTTATAAAGGTTATTTTGTAACTCAGAAAAATAACAACAATTTCTTCATGATCTAACCATTCGGTACGATTTTGACCCTTGAGTTTGTTTCTTCTCAGAGTAGTCGGCTAGAAAACACCGACCTCATTTAGTTTAAATAAAATTAAAACTGGTATTAGCGCTATCTATATTCTAAAGTAGACCACTACGGTGCAAGCATGTCCGTGACGCGAATCTATAAGTTTACTCCCTAGGTACAAAAATCACTCAACGCGCCTAGATAAGTTTTCACTTCAGAAAATGACGTGTGAATATTGTGTTACTTTAAATCAATTTACAAAATTAATAATTAACTTTGTAAAGTTGTATGAATTTAGTGGCCTGCTAAACTGATTAATTTGGTTCACATATTGCAGCGTTAGTTTAATCAATTTATCTCATTAAATAGTAATTATTTGCATAGTTTAGTAGAGCTTAATGTTGGGACGAAAACTAATTTTCTATGGTCAATGAGATTGGCGGCATTTCACGAATTAGATTTTCTCAACTAAATGAACTGATGAAACAATCAAGGAAGGTTAAAATTGTACACTTAGTAGGTAGTTAGAGGGTTAAATTGTAGTTCTGAAAACTAGTACAAGTGGTGTAAAATCTTTTATCATCTAGAGAAGGCAGTTTCTGAAAATTTTAGGGGCAAGTAATTTTTTAGTTTCTCTGTTAAAAGTACCTCTAAATTATCTACATTATCACATTGATTGTCGCTGAGATGAGATTGCATCAAAATTTTGAACGGTTTTAAATACGGTAACTGGCCTTCTGTGGGATAGATAAACGAAGACCCCAAAAAGATAACACAAATAGATTCTAAAGTAAAGTAAATACACTCCATTCACCTATCTAGGCTTCCCCTTTCATATACTACCATTTCCTAAAAAACTGTTTGCGATAAATATATGAAGGTTCTCACAAGAAACTCCTAAACGTTATCGCGTCAAATTGATGACTGCTGTAATATCCACTTACATGGCTGTTTTTGATGCGACGTCATAACGGTGACGTCATTGCTGGGCCATCAATCATGGCCTAGTTTCCGGCCTTATGTGTTACTATAGTAGTGGAATGGATGAGCGAAGAAAATTGGGTAGGCAGGTAGAAAACTGGCGATACTGTCTGTCGGTTCCTGTGTGTGTCTTGTTCTTTATGTGTTTGTGTTCTTTATTTGCGTCATGTTTACTGCAAATAAACGTATTTTCTTTCCTTCTTTTCTTTCTGTAATAATAATATCATTTGGTAATAATCTTTTTCCCTGCAGTGTAATAAGACTGCAGGGCAAAAGTCTGGTGCAATGAAGGAATGTGGCTGCATTTTGGCCTGATTAAAAAATTATAATCTTTTTATGATAGCTTGCGTATTACATGATGGTAGGTGATAGAGAGCCTGCTTATGGGTACATACATTTTTTTAACGGCCATTACATCTCTAAAGAATTTACCAAAAAAATTAGGTACGTCCAATCAAATTCAAACGATGGATCATACGGCAATTTTGAAATCTCGCCTAGGTAGCCTCTTTGCATGATCCCATAAATTAACATAAATGACTGTACTTACGTACTATCATTACCATTCTGTTACATACATAACCCATACACAAACGGTCTATGTGCTTCAAATATAGCCCCGAGCTCCACTTCCACAGCACAGTCGATTGTCTTCCTCTATTCTCGTTATTATCGAATTTTCTATCACAGAAAGATTTATGCCACGATCGGTAGAAATTAATTCGCAAAATTAATTACTGTGAGTTAATTAACTTTCATATTTCCTACATTAATAACTTCTTATTCTCTTATTGAGTTGACTGAAGCATTTCGATATTGAAAACGAATTGGGTTTTTCTTTCAAATAAAGTAAATTGGAATTGTGGAGTAACTATGTAGGTCGGTTGAGCATATTTTTCTTTTATTATATGTATTTTTTACTTACTTAAAGCTGAAATTAATGCTAATTAACTAAAAACAACAAAGGTAAAAAAGAAAATTTCTTTCTTTTTTACCTTTGTTGTTTTTAAATTAAATAACCTATCCATGTACTACCGTACAGATACTTAAAAAAAAAAAACAACCTCATGTTTTTCTTATTACCAAAAAAACACGACTCAGGATTTTTCAAGAGGAAACGGACATCATCGTCCACTTGTTTACGTTTGACATCGTTCTTGCTATGACGTAAATGTTTGCTGTGTATGCAAATTATAGCATTTTCCTTGACTGTACTGTGGCACTAGAAAGTGGTGGAGGGCGGGCTTTTTGGGGTCTGTCTTATGTAATTTTGTCGTTCAAAAAGTGAGTATTCTCAGTTTAATTTGATGACTTTTGATTTAGATTTTATAGTGGTTATTGGTTATGTATGTGTCATGAAATTACACATTATCGTTTAGATTTTCTTTTCGAATTTCTTCCCCAGTGAGGAAATTAAGCCCACGTTTCGCTTTTTCATATTTTCATATGCGAAAGGCTTTATTTAGCTACCTACTTATGTAGGTTCTATGTATGCGTATCTACCTACATTTATGTATAACGTAAGGGTTCCTTTTATTAAACCTTGAATGTGTTAATAACATTTTGCGTGTGCAGTCATATTCTGTAAATATTATATTGGATTTTTGAGAAGAAAATATGTCATCACGAAATAATACTATTAACAGGAATATAATAATCATCAAGAAAATAAAATGATTAATGCTTTGTCCCTACCGTTCCGCTCCCGTGAAAATGTCATAGTTATCCGGGACAACATTAATTTGCTTAAATTGGTATATTATTATCATCCAAATTCATTTTGCCATACCTTACTATGTAGTAATTTAGAAAAGTACTTTGAGTTACTGTAGGTTCTAAGCTAGTATTCTCCTCATTCTGATTACATTAGCTTTCATACAGCCATAGAAAAAATCTGTGCAAAACTCCAAAACGCGAATTTTCATATCCCTATCACGTATCGTTTTCAATTTAAGCTGTTGAATCCTTACAATGCATCAACGTACCTGTATTTACAACGTTCATATTTCAACAAAGCGACGAGGCATAAACCCTTCACATAATGTATGTATGATTAAACTCTATCTGGACGTGAACGTTTGACTTCGGGGCGAGTTTAAAGAGAATTTTGATAAAGGAGGTAGCCGAAATAGCGGTTGGACTGTACCTTTTGTTACAAATTTTGGGTAGGAAATATGTTTTATTTTAGTTGCATATTTGTTAGTTGGCCAAAGGGTTGTGGTTTTAAATTTTTCTGGCATGAAAATTACTTAATTTCCTACAAGGCACTTTAAAGGAACGGCACGTAAAATGTTCAACATATGAAGATAAAAAACTTGCATAAATTAGAATGAAAAATTCCCGCAGTTATTAGAACGAAACTTGTAGCTACCAATTAATTTGCTACAATAATAAAACAGAAATTACCTAATACCCAATGGATTTAGGTAATTCTCTTATTCATTATAAGTAAGTAATAGATTCTTACTATTCTTGTTACGATCGATCGACCTTGGATTTTGTGGATACTTTTCGGACATACCTAATAGGTATTTTCGTTGCAAAATTATTTATTAATCCCGAAAGAGTGACTCACTTTCATTGGTTTATTTTAGTGTCAATTTGTTAAAAGCTTAAAGTAATTAAAAGGTATAAGTACCGT
This sequence comes from Agrochola litura, assembly GCA_949152395.1. Taxonomy (NCBI): domain Eukaryota; kingdom Metazoa; phylum Arthropoda; class Insecta; order Lepidoptera; family Noctuidae; genus Agrochola; species Agrochola litura. Next base: position 23,321,131 of record OX424505.1, read on the forward strand.
TCTGTTCCGAGGAGCTGGTGGCTAAGTAATGACAGTCGCATGAATCGATCCAACAGGTTAAGCTACGCTTGCCGGGGTTGGTCTGTGGATGGGTGACCATATTTACATAACGAGTCTCCTTCGTGACTCGAAAAGCACGTGAAGCCGTTGGTCCCGGGTGTCATTCGTGGATCTTTGATAGTCGTTACGGGTCGTCAGAAGCCCGAAAGTCTGACAACCAGTCTTACCAAGGGGTATCGTATTACCCAGTAACTGGGTTGTGGAGGTCAGATAGGCAGTCGCTCCACGTAAAATACTGGTATTTAGCTGTATCCGGTAAGACTGAAAGCCGACCCCAACGTAGTTGGAATAAGGCTAGGCAGATGATGAAGTACCGTACCGTTCCGTACACATCTGTCACATGTTGGAGCAGCAATATGCAAAAACTACCACTCAGTGAATCCCAAATAGCAGGAAAAAACTACGCGGCAGGCCCAGTAAGAGATGGAGGGATGAGCTGGACTCCTTCTTCTTCTGGATTGGCCCGCAATCGCAGTAGACCGGGAAAAGTAGGAAGAAGGAAGGGAGACCTTTGCCCTATAGTGGGACATTACATGCTTATAATAATACTGTATCGCTGTCTGTATTATTAGATCAATGTTCAGTGTTGACACTAAAACAATTCATAGCTCAAACAGCGCATTTAGCTCCCACTGTTGGCTCAACTGACATCAATCAAAATTATTTTAACAGCGTTTTGTTTGACAACCGAGCCAATTATAGGGTCAAATCTAATAATTGATGGACTTATATTCAACCGCGTCTAGACTTGGAAGCAAATACTTGAAAATAGATATTTATTGATATGTTCTTTAGAAAGGTTAGGTGCGTGGTACCTACCTAGCAACTGTAGACGAACCAAGAGGAGTTTAAAGATCATAAGCAGACCCCCAAGGGAAAAGGCAGGAGCGTTTATGTTTATTTAATTAATTCAACTTTTGAGAGTATCTCAGTGGGTAAATGGTACTGCCAAACAACAGACATTCATTGGCGGTATTTTCATTTATGCAGCGTCAACTTCTACGATACACACTATACAATATGTAAAAAAAACTTGTCTGATCCGAAAGGGGCACATAGGTACTACTTGCTATTTAAAAATCACATTTTTATTACTAAAAATATTTCAAATCCATAAAAAAATTGAATTCAACAGGGGCCAGAAGTTATGACTGCAAACACCCGCTAAATGACGGCCACCCGCGCCCCATGTCATAACCCGGTAAAATTCACCATTGAAAAAAAAAAAAAACTGTTACGAATTTTGCACGACTCATAATGCGAAGCATTAGAGAGTGTTCTGCGATCGAAAAAATTGTTTTGCTTCCTTTCTGCAACTGTTTTTATTGTTACACTCCTGCTAGTACACAAAACCTACTCAATTTATATACTATTGTATAGATAATTTAATGAGGATTAATACTGCACTTTTCAAAAATTGATTTAATGTAGCAGAAACGAAAAATACATCAAAACTAGTTTAAAAAAGTCAAAGTCAAAGTAATTTTTTTTTTTAGATTCTTTTCACCCATAGGAGGAACCCTATTAAAAATGGCTCTTTTATTCAAAGTAGTTTAATTATAATTAATAAAAAACTAACTAATATAATATCTATATTTATATATTTCTAACTTTGACCCTCTTCCGTTGCTTAGCAACCAATAAAGAAAACCTAAACTGTCTTTGACAGTACGTAAATATTACGACGTGAGAAATTTTACTCATCTTGGTGGGTAAAAAAGCAGTCAAAACATACTTCATGAAAAGTCGTATATATTTTTTTGTTTTTGAGTGAGCGTTATGAGGCGTGCACTTTTAGATTTCCCAAATATTTTATTTTCTTTTTCTTGAAAATTACCATATAAATAGATTCTCAGTACAATTCCTAACAACACCCTCTCGGATTGGACAGGTTTTTTTTTACAAATGTATAGGGAAAGGACCAAACTCACTCTACTGAATTCTTTTTGTGTAAACAGCGATGGAGCATTCGCTCATTGGTCTATTCATACAAGAAATTCAATAAAATCAAGAAAATACTGCTCTTGTTCTAGTTCTATGTTCGTTTCGTCTAAACCCACGTTCAAGTGCATGCTCCAACGAAAATAATATGCATCAATTTCAAATTCACCTAGGTAACCTTAAGGGGCCGTGCATGAAATCGACAGATTTTGATCAACTTTGTTCATTAGTTGTGAGAAAGGGAAACAGAATTTAAACAAAATTATTTGTGTTTTTTTTTTTTTTTTTTTTAATCTTTATTTATTTGAAGGGGTTTTATCACTTTATCAATTTGAAAAGTAGAATTTTTTGTCTTGCAAGTAATGGAAAGAGATTTTTCAAATGAATTAAGGATTCGTGGAAAATCATTAAAATTCGCAACTAGTTTTCAAAAAATTGACGCGAGACTGACATTTGATCGTTTCATTAGACGAAACTGCATTTGATTTTGAAAATTAAAAAATATCATCAACGTCATTATATAGTCTACTTGTACATACGGGAACTACTTTTTTCAACATCCATACAAAATATAGCAGAGAAAAAAAGTTCAAATAACCATTTTTTTAAAACCTGTCGGTAATGTATTTTTTCCTATTATTTAGCAAACTATATCAAGAAATTTAAAAATCACACATGAGTCTTCAGCTATCCTTAAAATAAAATCAAAATGTTATTTTATGATTATACTAAATCTTCATTAAGTAAATCAAAGGCACAATAAATCATTTTTTCGAGAGCGCTAAAGTGATGCAACTATTAACAGGTGCTGTGACTGACATGAATGGTTTAGCACTACGAAAACTATACTTTTATACTTACACAGATTTAATGTTTCAATTATTTCAAGCTTTCTTACAATTAGATAAATTATTGACGAAAAAGGGTTTTTTTCGTACACGGAGCCTTAAAATGCATGCTCTAACAAAGACAGCGTGCATCAATTGTAAATCAACACAACCCTCTGCGAGCTTCAAATGACGAATCCTTAAAAACCTTCTAACTCAAATAGATGTTCCGCAGTGGAGTGCATTATACTTCCAGAGGGTAATATAACACCGTCACCACGTTTTATAATGAGGAAAACGTACGCCACCCCGCATCACGTTCTTGCCGCGTCAACGCGAGACATTTCTTTTGTATAACTCGCGCCTTGAGGACACGAGTTTTCTTTCCCCTTCGTCCAGGGAATGGGACGTGTAGGACTTACATTATATTTTTAAATAAAAGTAGGTATCACCTTTGATTTCTTAGCAAATGGAGGCGGGTTTCTGTCTCTATAGTATGTGTACTAAGAGCCCACATGAGCTATGTAAGACAAGTCACAAATCGTTACGTTTTTTTTTAATTCTGTCACAAAATGGTAGGGGTCTTATTGAAAGATTTCCTGCTGCGTAAATACTGTTTTATATGGAAAAGTTTTACAAATTGTGCTACCGAAAAGTCGAATAAATTTACGAAAAAATTCGCATACAAACGAAAACAAATTGCAACTTATCAAAGTAATTATTTGTAATCAGCTCGACCCTAATAGCTTACAATTAGTAATATAATGTTCCTCTATTTTGGTGGCTTGCATAACGACTTTGTACTATTTATCTGTTGATTCTTTCTGTAAAATAGATATTTTGCAAAGTTAAGTTACAAGCTTACGGGTAAGATCAAACAACTGCGATCACCTTATGAAAACGTTTATCACTTTTAGACTTTGTCATATTGAAACTCGATCCTTGTCAATGTCACATTTTTAACGTTGCCATTTGCATCGTGTATTATGACGAGGTTTCAAGTATGGTTACACTCCATACAGTCACAAGTAGTCCTACTTAACACTTACGCAAGATTCAAAAGCGATTTCTCGTAAAGTATTGACACGAATTTGATGGTGTTACGAACATACATAGTATTCTCGGATCTATCATTTTAGCCGAAAGACGTCCATTGCTAGACATAGGCCTCCTCCAAGCACCGCCACTTCGACCGGTTCTGTACTTCACGCATCCAACGGATTCCTGCGGCCTTCACAAGGTCATCGGTCTACCGTATGGGAGCCCTTCCAACGGTACGTCTTCCGGTACGCGGTTGCCACTGCAGAAACTTTCGGCCCCATCGGCCATCTGTTCTGCGAGCAATGTGCCCTGCCCATTGCCACTTAAGTTTGGCTATTCTTCGGGCTATGTTAGTTACCTTGGTTCTCCTGCATATTTCTTCATTTCTGTTCTGACACTTTTATAGATAGATATATTTATTTACTCGAAACTATACCAATATGAAATAGGTCTTTTCTCAAAGTTGCAATCACAATTGACGAGAAAATTGCTTTTACATGTTGCGTAAATGCAAGGTATTTATGTTCGAGACTGTACAAATAAATAATATTCTTAAACCTTGTGTAAGTGGGTGACACATACGTAGGTAAATAACCTCGGATAAAACTCGACGCCTTTACTTTTAACTAAGAAGCTACGAAATGTTTCGAGTTCATAACAAGGTGGAGGCACAACTTGTACATCAATAAGTTACTGAGAATTACAAAGAACCCTAACGTGTAGCTTTTACTGTCATGTGAGGAAAGATTGCAATAATTGGAGCCAAGTTGGTAGCCCATCCCTCAAAATAACTTGGCATTTTCTTGCAATAATTGGAAGTGTACACAGACATTCTGAGAACACTGACTAGGCAGTAATAACCACGTTATACGCTCTATATTTTATGCTAGATGTTTGTTACACCATCTTCATAATCACAGCTAAAATTATTGAGTGCTAGACTTTAGGAAAATATGTGCTGGTATATTTTATAGTCTGTTTTAACTAGCTTCATTTTTCTGACTGACCGACCCCTTGACAATTCAAAAGTACCTGTAATTGGTTTATTTGAAATAAATGCTTTGAGTTTGAGTTTCAAAAGTATCTAATGAAACTGTAAACAAACCCTGTACAGATTAAATTTTTACGCTTCGACTCACTAAAAGGAAATAGTAACACATTTTAAATGTCACCACTTTTTCCAACAATTATTCTATGAATAACATTAATAAACTGTAATTGAAAAATCATCGACGAAAATTCAGGTTATAAAATTAACCTCGACTGTCAATAAAAAAAAAACATTTTTATCGTGATTTAAACAGACTAACACTACAAATACTACAAATTAGCATCAAGTTAACATCAGATAATTTTGGAATATTGTATATACCTATTGGGCCAAAACACGAAAATTTAACAGCTCGTTTCAGTTTTCAAAGAACAAATAGTTTAAATTGCACTTATCTTAAAAAAAAAAGCTGAAAAATTAATTTGTTACGCAATTACGTTTCATTTTGTTTTGTGTTTATTTTTTCTTTTTAACCAAAAGAATATTCGGAAACATCTTGTAAGATTACTTGAGGTAGACGTGACAATTGTGAGGTTAGATAATGTTGGACACTATGAGTATCTTAGGTGGAAAGAGTATTAATAAAAGTACAACGTCCAGGATAAAGTCTATTGACAGAGGACCATGAACATTAAGCACGGTGATACTTCTTACATAAGTTATACAGAACAAGTTAGTGCCACGGCACGGGAAAGACGACTGGCCGCTAAACTCTATGCGTGGGGAATATTGTCTATTGCATTGTTTAGTATTACTATTACCTATCTGTAGTTCCTACTGATAATAACAAAAACAACGGGTAAATCAGATTTAAAGAAAACTATTTTAAAAAACCTCGATTGCCATGATGTCCTGGGTTTGATTCCCGGGTCATGCAAAATGTTATTGGGTTTTTCTATCTGGAATTTCTCAGTAGTAGTCCGCAGTCAGGATTTGTGCCCGGTTGATGGCAATAGGCTCGCCCCCTACTAAATGGGACTTAAACATAACTGGCGAAATGTGGGTGTACCTACTACAGGTACACCTCTGCCCAACCCTTCGGGGACACAAGGCGTGATGTAATGTATCATCATCATCATCATCAGCCTATAAATGTTCCCACTGCTGGGACACAGGCCTAATATATATTTATTGTGTATTTATTTATTTATGTATATTTTATAATATATATTTTAAGAAAAAAAAAATTTTTCCTTATGATTATATATTCTAAGATTCAAAAGCAAACCAGCATGTATGGTCTCTCACAATCTCAATATAAGTATGCATTTATAATTTACATTTTCATAAAATTCAATTTTACTAAAATTATTTATACAATCACAAAAAATATTTCAAGAAACCGTTTCTTTAATCTTCCAAACGTTTGTTGACATAATATCAGAGAAGAACTTCCGTTGGTTATATACGATATCCGTATATAAGATTCTGTTTATTTTAACTTTACGTAAGCAAAGAACGGTCTGAAGCATCGAGATTTAAGACACGTGTCGGCAGAAGAACGTGTAGAATAATAATGAGAACTAGTATAATTTGTGGAGAAACTTGAGTAGTTGCGTGTGGCGAAGCCTTAGCATTTAGGACCGCAACCTTGCTGCCTATAGTTAATCTTTCTGTACCTTTTATATAGCTGCTAACTTTCGACGGATTAATAGTTCTGAAATGTGACATGTTTACGCAATCCTGTCTTGTTTCGCTTAGAGATAATGCGAGGACAAAATTTTATCGCGCGCTAACTTTGACGTAAATGATTGATTTACGTCAAAGCTCGTGATTGGAGCGGGTACAAGGAGATAGAATCAAGAACGGCTATCAAACTATAATCCTTATCAACACACTATTCCATAGATATGTCGTTAAAGTAACCCTCAATAATTAATCTATATTTTGTATTGAAATAGACATAATTATGAAAATACTTTTCCACCAAACCCTTCATAAAAAGAGCTCCATATTGAGCTCATCTCCTAGATAACCTGACAGAATTTTCCACTCAACTCCTCGTAATCTTTTACCTAATTTATGACATTACACTATTCATTCGGTAAAAGTCGGCAAATTCCGTCCATCTTCGGATTTACCCAAACTAAGGGGAAAGTAGAATACTCGAAAAGGTATTTAACTTATTTCTTAATTGGCCCTTAAATTTTTGGAGGATACAAAACAGAATTAAGTATGGTTGTGCAGTGAAAGAAGCTATAATCATTAGCTAATTAGTCTGAACTCGAAATTAAAGAGAAGTAGAAAATACTTGCCATTTGGATCAGAATGAAGCTGAGACTTCCATGTGCTTTTTAATTGCCTTTAGTTACAGTTCGTGAATCAAAAAGAAGTACCTTAGTGTATTGTGAATCAGATAAAATATCGTTTTGAGAATAGGTTTACAGGTACCTGTAAACCTATTCTCAAATTCTTTTTTATTTTTAATGTTGACTGTACAGTCAACATTAAAAATAAAAAAGAATTCAAGTTCACAAAAAAAAAAAAAAACTAAAATTTTTGAAGTTATCCTAAATCATCATTGTTAATTTGTTAAAGCTTCTTCCTTCTTAGCGTATCGATGGCAAAAAGTTTATATAAATAATTATTTTGGCCCAAAATTCAGCTGAGCGAACTGCTCTCACTGACGCAGTCATAAGGTCATCAAATGCACAGGTACCTGGGCATGCGGCGCAAGATAGGTGGGCCATTGTCATTTTACCTAAAAACTCGCTTCTGCGTCTTTTTAACTTTATCCTCAATAGCACTTCCTAATCGGATAAGAAAAATATAAGAAGGACTTAACACGTGTACGAAGCCTCCAGGCTGGTCACTAAATAAATTACCACTTATAGCCGCTTCGACAACTTTCAAGCGACCCCAAGCGCCCTACGGCTTGAATGGGGTAATTGATTTACAGGTAAATACCCTTGTTTAATCTACCCTTCACAACCCCTTAGAACCCCATAGTGAAAACAAGGACTTTGTTAATGGAACATTAATAATAAAACATGCACAAAACCACGCTTTACAAATGTTGTTCAAACGTACTTTTGCAAGCGTTGAACAAAAGCGGCCTAAGTATGTTTAGCATATTGCCTTGCTCTCAGCACCTTCCATTGTGGCGTCGATATTGTTGCCGTATTCCATACATATTAATGGGAAAGTTCCCATTGCTGTGTGCCGACTCCCTTGTAAATATTTATCACTCACCCCTTTATGGGCAAAATACAGACTGAGTGACAGAAGAACAACTTTATACGACAGGTAAAATGAAAGTCGCACTTGCTTGGCGGTCAAGAAAACAAAAATACTACTAGATTTTGACAAGTTCTCAACTTCAAATCCGCAATTCAGAAATAGGGCGTATATCCAAAACTGCTCGCTGATTAGCTGTGTCATATCAATCAAATCAAATCAAATCAAAAATATTTATTTGCTAGAATATGGTACATAAGGTGTTACAGTAAATTTGTTTCAGCATATCCTGCCATAACATTGCGTGCAAATGTATTCACAATCAGCAATGTCAATTAATCTAACTCAATTACAGATTCTATTGATTTGTCTTCTAAATAGTCCTTAATGGCATAATATCTTTTAAATAGCAGTAGTTTGAAAAGTATTTTTTTAAACATTGTCAGCGGTAAGTCTTGAAGTCTATTTGGTAAATGATTGTAAACAATAATCGACATGCAGTATACATTTTTCTTAAATAATTTTAGTTTTATTGGAGGCAACCGAAGTCTGAAGTCTATCATAAATACCTGACTTTGTCAGGTTTTTGCATTGAAGGCTCACAGTTGACAATATATGGCTGAATAATTGGTACAATCCACCACTGCTTGTTTCAACTAGTAGGTTGCTACATAGTGTAAAATTATCAACATATTGCTGTTGACCTTCTCTGCTGTCAAATGGAGTGAAGCTTCTGTACCTGTTTCGTGCATGTTTTCTTAGAAGTTCTTGTACATGAAATGTTTACGTACATATCGAGCAAAACCGTTCCGATAGTGTTTGCTTTAATTTTGGCATAACATTGTAAAGGCATTGGAAATGTTTTTATAACATAAGTTTAGTTGATCTTGGCAAAACCGGATAAACATGATAATAATAATTATCAAATAATATTATCATGTTTATCCGGTTTTGCGAAAATCAACTAAACTTCAAGACAACGAGGATTTGATAAGTTTAATTAGCTTAACAAACTCAGAGATAACAAAATAAATTAATCGTATAATAATAGAGCAAAATAGATTTTTAAACTTGTGGCATTCTTATTATTCAAATTAATTTAATTTAGATACGCATCCTACCGGTACTTAAAAGGATTTCAGTTTGAACGACACAAAAACATGGGTATAGCTTGTCCACTCTGAAATGACGCGCCCCATTACCGCAGGCTACGTAAGTACGTACACACCACTCAAAGTACTACGCGACGAGCTACGGCGTAGCATGCACTAAGCTACGGCGTAGCTAACACTGCTTCGGAACGTTTTAGAAAAACTCATTGGACTTTTGAATTCAAGTCTATCAATTAGTTTTTAGCGGAATTGTTATTATTCTGTCCCCAATCTACATGGCCAAGATACATCCTGTATATTTTCATCATAATATTCAAAATATACCGCAAAAAGAAATATTATGTACAGCTTTTATGTGAAGGTAACACCATAAAACTTCCATTACCTAACAAAAATGTTTGTCAAACATCTTAAACGAAACATTATTGACACAATAAGTATAGATACAGAAATAACAGTCCATACAAATGGCGTTTGACAGCATTTAAGATGTAATTTTTTTATCTAAGGGTGAGGTATAAACCCATCCTTGTCATAACTTTGAAATTCCTGAAAGTCCTTTTGTTAAAAAGAACTTTCTAAAGTTCCAATTTTCAAGAGTCCTATAAGATTAACCGTGAAGTTTCTTGCCGGCACTTCTCCATAGGAAACGACCAATTGGAACCGTGCACCTAGCTTCTGACGTTTCATAACTCCGTAGGTCAATGTGAAACATAATATTTTGAATTTAAATTGAATTTAAATTACGTCTATGATAAAGGTCCTTTAAACTAAGAGGTCAAAATACAGAAAATTCATAGAACTTTTAGCAATTTGCTACTGTAGTTATGATATAATAACGGTTATTACATCAGTGATTTGTTACCGTTGTCGGCCCTTCTGCATCAACTTTACGATGACAAGTTCAAGAGTCAAACGATTCCGTCGAGGGCCAGTAAACCGGCGATAAACGTATTTTGTTATGTTATACTTGATTTATTGCCCTTATTTTATGGTACTTTTATATAGGAAGCCATAGGGAAGCGATGTTTTAGTACAGTGGGGGCTGGTATACATATTGTTTACGAGGGCACAGAATCGGAAATAGATTAAACAATACAATATCAAAATACTGTTGATGTTATAATTGTATTATATAAAATTATTGAACACAAAAGTGATTTAAGAAAAGAACAATAATAGGTGGAAACCGAACATATTGAATAAGATAGGTATGCGCGACAAAAGGTTTTGGGATGTCTGATTGACAATACCTTGAAGTTATTATCTAGGTATACATATTATAAAACAAAGTCTCTTTTCGCGTTTGTCTGTATGACCGCGTTGTTCTTCTAAACCACGCAACCGATTTTGATGAGGGATTCACCATCGTTTGGAGAATTTATTCCGGAAGGTTTATTCTGTAATATTTAATATTACAGAATAAACCTTCCGGAATAAATTCAAGCAATATTTATATGTATATATATTTGTTTATATGTATTTTTACTTACTCAAGTTCTCAAAATCGGCTGTAACGGGGGAGAAAAATTGATCTAGCTAGGTCTCATATCTGGGAAAATTAGTTTTCTCCGTATTTTCACCCGAGCAGAGCTCGGTCGTCTAAAGTTTAGAACAAGATAATGAATAATGACATGACATTTAGAAGAATGATCATGGCAGCATGGAATTAGTAAGTACCTACTATTATGGCAGTATGGAATTATTAGGTACTATCCTATGCGATTAAATGAACATTCTCTATTTTCACCAGAGCAGAGCTCGGTCGCCCAGGTACCTACTGTGTATAATACGTTAATATTAAATTTTAATTTATCTATGAAATCTCGATGTTTTGTCAAATCATAAAAACCGTGTTAATCAAGAGCGGGTCACTAGTTAATTTATAAAGGATAAAGCACATGCATTTTGTTTTTTCACAATTTTAGCAGGAGGCTGCTCGCAGTAAGGTAATGAAATAAAAACTGTTCACTACAGAAAATAATAACGACCGAAGTCTAAGTTACCTTCTGAGCATCAAACATTTTATATCACTCACGCAAATTGCCGATAAAAGCAATGCACCGCTCGGTTGGCGGCCATACTGTTGCGTTACACACAAAATATATTTCCTGTGAATATAGAATATTATATTTTCCCCGTTTCTCTCGCACGTTACATAAGAAGTGTTCTATGCATGTGACTTGTATTATGTGTTATGTATAAATACGATCAATTTGCAAAGTATTACAGTAGTAGTATATTTTTATTTGCTGCTCGTTATAGTGTTCGATTAGGTAAATAAATTTATTTTGTAAGTAGAGAAAATACTTTAACTTGTGTATGTTTTTGTAAAATTCTGGTCTAGTAATGTGCATTTACATTCTAAAACAATTTTTGATAGATTGGCCACAGAATAACGACTATTTCGCTAAAAACCAATAGATAGACCTGAATTCATAAGTCCAATAAGTTTTCCTAAAACATTCCGAAGCAGTGTTAGCTACGCCGTAGCACGGTGTTCGCTACGCCGTAGCACAGTGCGTACTACGTCGTTGTTAGTCACGCTCTGGTCGCGCTGCAGTACTTTGAGTGGTGAGTACCAATTTTATTGTGCCGTATAAATTGAAATCCGAAATTTAACGGTAGGATGAGTCATATAACTTTATCTTTTAGAATAATAAGAATACCACTTTACTTTCTCATTTGCTTTACTTTTAATTTCCTTTTGTTATATAAAACGACTTTTACTTTAATATTTATTCATTACATAATGAAAAGCGTAAATAAAACCGAGCTCAAGAGGAATGTTTCCTCATTTTGGAGAATGTTTTAATTACATTGAATAAAAAAATGCTGACGGACATTGATGTATTTGTAATAGGATAAAATTCGACCGACACTAAAAATATCGAGGTGTTTGATTGAAGTTAGAACTTACTGAAACAAATGTCATTTATATTTGTTTCAGTAAGTAGGTTTATACAAACGCACATCTCAATAATATTTTAGAAACTAGATGAGATCGATGTTTCCTATCTGACTACTCTGAGAATAAACACCGTAACAAATTCAGAGGTGACAGTCTCTTTTAAGTTCAGAGATAATCTTGGTTAGATCATGTCATCACCATTATAGATACTATGTCTGAAATGGTATTTTGAGCGCATTTCAAACTTCACATTACATCAAAACAAATACGACTTTAGTATCCTCAAAGTGAAAGTATATTATACGCTCATCCTGTAACAAAGAATTCCCACCAAATAGAAGTCGAACTATTTCTCCTAAATCACAGTAAAAACGAAGAAAAAAACACAGCAAATAGCTCGCATTTCACTATTCCCCATTCCCTTTGTCTGCGTTCCGTGTTTTAGCATTCTCTCAACACATGCACTGGAATCTACATGTGAAAGAATTTGTTTTGTCAAAAGTAGTAAAAAAGGAAGTAAAATAAAATGCATCTTAACTTTACCAATACACTCTTTATGTTTGACTACGAACGGGTCGTAACTTAACTTTCGAAGGTCCTTTAGTTATATGAATAGAAAATTGGAACGTTACGGTACTGACACCCGACGTCAAGTTGCCGTGTTTAGCAATTTCATACGTGTGTCAAAGAATGACAGTTGTGATTTGAAAATACGGACAATTTAAGTTAGGAGTCAATTTGACTAAGCACTTTAAAATCTTGTTGAATTTAACTCACTTCTTTTATGCCCAATAGAGCGATTTTCAAGATATAATGATCCCAAAGACAACGTAAACGAATGAGTTTGTCTAAAAGATTAAACCATTAGATTGTTTAAGTATAAGTACACGGATTGATGGTGTGGCTGATCTCTCTTGCAGTCCATCATTTTAAATAAGAAGACATTAGTTTTAGCTGGATACCAATATTATTTAAAATTCGCTTTGTAGGTAAAGTTATGCATTTATCATATTTGTTACGAAGATCACCCTTTGTGACACCCAATGTAAAAAATTTACATTTGTTTCTATAATTTATAAGATGTACATAATACAGAGTATTTCTATCTATTTTTCTTCGTTAGTATACATACAAACAACACTTAAATCTCTTAGTCTGTGGTTACAAAGTAAGTCACCTATTGTGAAATTTAGGTATGAGCACATCGACATCTGGGACCGCAACTAATTGTAGAGCTTGGTAGCTAAACCACCTCAAAACGACAACGTTGACGCGGAAATATGTCGACCTGGAAAATTGTTGACGCTGAAATAGTTCGCAGCCGTAAAAATCCGTAGGTTATGACAGAATTACAAACTTTACCTGCCAATTAACAACAATTTGTTTACTATCCTTTTGCTAAATTGCCGATGAAATATTGGTCGAAAATTATGACCAGATTCGGTACAGAACTTCCAACAGTGTTTTTTGGTGCGAACGTTTATTTGTAGACAAGTTTTCCAATTTGTATTCCGCACTATATTTAAATTTTTGCTGATAGCTGAACACGTAAAATCAACATTTTTAATAGAAAAAGTTTCCAACATTCGCAGTAGTGAAACTGCTATTATCGCTTCAAAAATTATCCCTTTTCGGATTTTAAATTTATTTTTTCATCAGGCCGTGGAGTAAAAAGAACACAGAGATTGTAATAGTTTTAATCGTTGCTGTCGTGAAAATCAGGATTCGGATTTATTACATTCCTCCTATGTCAGTAGGTATATATTTTGTCATCTATTACATTTCATATCTGTTGATCTAATATTGATGTCTCACATGAAATGACTAGGAATCATATTATATTAAACCCAGTTACCAACTAGCTATTTATTCGCCAGAGCATAAACTGACTATCCTCTATACTTTTGTTAATACCTTTTTAAAAGTTTTTTTTGTTCATTTTTATTGTCCCACTGCTGGGCAAAAGCCTCCCTACTCTCTTTTCACTTCTCTTTGTCTAGAGCTGCCAAGGAACAATCTTTATAAAAGGAGATATTAAATACTGTTGGTAATACAAACCATACTAACATTAAAAAGTTACTCTGACCGTGTCTGTCTATTCCCTTTTCACGCCATAATGGCATTAATTTCTATGGGCACAGGTGGACACAGGGCACAGGTGGACTAGAACCTGTGTTAGGACATAGGATATATTTTTTTATCCTCGTAGTACTTTCCCGTGGGATAATTTCCGACCTACACGCGGACGAAGCCGCGGGCAAAAACTAGTTTCAAATATATTACCAGTGATGTAGCTACAAGAGCGCGGAAGATTCAACAAAAACGGCATCATATAAGAAATACCAGCAGAAATCCTTAATAGCTACAACATCAAGGAAATGTGAACATTAACTAAAGTAATTAACGCGACAATGACGTCAAGTGTGTGGCCTCGACAAAATATGAATGGGTGTCGTTAATCAGCAGTCAATGGCGGAATATACGAGGTTGTGTTGGGAACTTATCGGTTCAGGTTATTTAGTGAAGCAGCATAATACATTGAAAATGCTGTCGAAGGTTTGGTACCGTATTTATTATAATTATTATGACATATACACATTGACATTACTTATATAATATTGAAACATTTTCATTATTCTTGCAATTTTTTTTGCAATTTTTTATTGACATGACATCATTATTATTGATCGTTATTTTCAATAGAAATTATTATTTTAAATTAATAGAATCGTACTAATTTTATTAATTGCATTGTAAACTAAATTTAAATTATGAAATTATTATTAGTATTTTTATTTTATTTTATTTCTAATTGTTAAATGTGTACCTACTGCATGCTAAAAGTATAACCAAGATGTAAATCTAAATATTTGCACGGCTGAAACGCCGAATATAGTGAAGCCCATAGTACTTAAGAACATAATGTACCTATTTTCTTGCAAATAAATATCATTCATTCAAAGTCAAAGTCAAAGTCAAAGTCAAATCATTTATTTCAAATAGGCCCATGTATGGCACTTTTGAACGTCGAAATTTACAAAATATTAAAAATGATTCTAGTCGCCCCTTCCAAAAGGTAGTTTTCGTATGGAGAAGAATGGGCAAGAAACTCCACCGTTACTCTTTTAAAATGTTTTACAATAGTTTGTATAGGTACGTACATTAGTTAAATAATTATATGTGAAGACGATGCACCTAGAATAAAATTACTATACCACAATAGGTAAAAAGAATTAAAAATGAAGCAACGACAGATAATTTAATATGTGATAGATACATGGTGCTCACATATTTACAAACATTGTAAAAGTAGACGATTTTCCTAAAATTTTGTAATTAATAAGTCAGTGTGTGAGAAAGTAATCACAGAATGTTAAATCAATGTCATAAAACACAAAATAATCAATTTTACAATTAAATTAGCAACCAGTTTGATTTTGTCTTGATTCTAAATTGTCCTATGGAGCAGGACCAGCATGTTTCCAAGCACTCTTATCCTGGATATAATCCTCTAATTTGTAATATGCTTGTTTACAAAGTGCACTTTTGATATGAGTTTTAAATTTTCTTCATTCATTCATTCACCGATTTATTTGATTTAGAAGTAATAAACCTAATAATACTAACACATGTAAAGTCCTCTGCTGATCAAGAGACAGCAATTAAATCAAAAGACTGGTACAGTCACGAGCATAAATACGTAATATTTACGCAAGCTTCAAAAAATATTTTCTCCAAAAATATTCTTAGAAATTTTATGTTGTTACGATCATAGGAGGTATTTTCGAAAGCATTTTAAATATTAAAAAAATACAAAACCAAATATATATATATTATGACGGTGAAAGGTCTCTTTCGTTATCATCAGTCATATTTCAACTACTGTGGGCGTACTGTATTGCGCAATAGATAAAACCGTTTACAGTTCAGATCAAATTATAATTTACTATCAAATTAATCACACTAGCAATTCACACACTGAAAGTACACGACACGACTATTCGGAATGCGCGACAGTTTCTAAACGTGTACACTGCTTGACCGCCACCGATCAACTCTGCACAGCTCCGGCCGGTCCGAGCGTTATGTTGTAGACTCTGTCGAGCGCTGCTAGGTGGCGCCAACGTCCCGATTTGTCAACTCAGTAACGTGTTTCCGACATAAACGTTGTAACCTCCTCCTTTTAAAAGTCGGTTAAAAATAAGTCTTTTCTCAAAGTTACAATCGTCGTGTCACCTAAAATTTTGCCTAATTGTAAGGTATTTATATATGCTCGTGACTGTACAGCCCAGAATAAAAAAAGATATAGTCAAAACCTCTACACATGATACACAGACTGGTGATTGAAACATATTGTTATTAGCACAAAAGAGGACGATGACGTCCGTATCATATTTAAATTATGTCATAAACACGACGTGAATCGAGGTATTTCAGGATGACCAAGTCCTGCAAGAGCTAAAGAGCCTGCACTGTCACACTATGATTGTGTAATGTATTTTTCTTTTAGTCTTACTTAGTCTAATAAAAACAACAAAAGAGAACAATGGTGCATTCTCCAGTTACATCCCTTACTAGGTATATTCCTTTTATCTTAGATTCCCTGAGTTCATTATCTTTAGTATCGGATCTCTTAATGATACAGTGAGTGCTCATTAGTAAATGTAAGACTAGTTCGTTAACCTGGCATTTGGAAGCTGATATTTTTCTCTATAATTTGTAAGGTTACTTGAGAATAAAACAGCCTTCTTCATTCTACAAATGAAGAACAAAAATAAACATTAGAAGGTATACCTACTACTGACCATTTTTGTCAAATAAATTGAAATAATAATTTACATTTTTAGGTAATTCAGATCAATAGACAATCCTACTACAAAATATATATTATTAACTTCTACAAGAAAAAAATCAACAACATTTTATATTGTAAATGTGACAAGAAACTATGGTCAAGATAAATATAAAACATGAACTAAATACCATCAAATTAGTAACAACGGAAAGTAGAACAGTAGTAGCCAACATAATAAAATTACCTCGACATCTATCACCACTTAGGACCACAATAAACACTATATTATACACATTCTGGTCCTTAGTACAGTGACTATAAGATACGACCGGAATAAATTACACAATCTATTGTTCGATTCGCAATCTCTCCCTTCTACACGAACTATTCATAAGCGACCACCGCCTGTGCTTTCTAGGCCATGCATGCGACAACACCTAGCTAGGCACTGAGCCAGCCTTATACTATGCTCCCTGAATGTTTGCTTTAAGATGAGGGAAAATCAGGTCAGATGGACAGAGGTCAGTTTCCGTTGGCAAGTCAAACGTGTGTATGTGCCTATTATGCAGTTTGTAAGGAATAGAAACTTGCTAGCTATTGGAGTGAAATGTATTGATTGATATAATAAATGGATAGAATACTCTAGGTATTGGTTTTTGTCTACGGTTTTCAATTCTGGGGTTCGATTTCTGTAGTCCTACTATCATTTAAATATTACAGTCATACTTGATAACATCACGCTTGTAATGCCAAAAAGGTTAGAGACTCCCATCCCTGTTGCGACCGTTATGATAAAGGCATTGATTTATAGCGGTAGTTGTACATAGTAGTTTTGATAAGTTAAAAATGACAAAATGCATATTTATTAACAAGTTCGGCAGTTAAAATTTAGCAGTAAAGTAAAGAAAAATGAGTCGTAAAAAATAATAAAATAGATCATTTAATAAATACTGAGCAGTGAAATAACTGAATGGGCAGTTACAAGTGGGCAGTTGACAAATCGGAATTAGTCGGTAAGAAATCTCATTCTAAGCAGTTCTATAAACAACGTTCTAACCTAACCCAAGTGATTCACCAACAACAGAGGGGATCTGGCGCTCGGCGACCGCTACCACGGCACGCTCGTTTCGCTCGCTCGCCTTCGCGCTTTAATGGTCACAGTTTTAACCTAACCTAACCCAAATGATTCACCAATAATTTAACAATAGAGTCACCCAGAATATAGAATTTCAATCGGTTCGGGTTCGGGTGTCTCCGCTCCCTGTGAACTGTCGAACTATTTATCTAACTGCCCATTCCATCATTTTTACTGGACATTTATTTATTAGTCTGCTTACGTATTTTTTGTACCTACTGACATTTTAAGACAAAGTAAACGGCCAATTGTTTTTTTAATACTGTCTATGTTTTACTGTTTACCAACCGCAGACAAAAAAAATAACTGCCCATTATTGTTTTCAATTGATCATAATAACCTCTCGAATATTTAAATAACAGTTCAAAAAATTAGTTCCCTATGATAAAAATCTCAAGTAATAGGGGCCTCATTGTATTTTATTTATTTAATATTTAACTCTGTCGCCATTACAGGCTAGAATCCAATAACTACTGCTATGTCATCCAGATAAGCAAGATGCGAAATTCAATCTATTGCAGGAGCCATTTTAATATTCCGGATTTTTCAATATCAAAGGAAGGTAAATATTGGTTAAGATTTATTATCCATATCAACAGAAATTGAATTGTAACATCATGACTCAGACCAAGTTATAAATTGGAAACTGATGAAAGCCTGAGGCTAGATCAATAAACAATTAGGTACACTTAATCCATTGACCCTTAATTCAGTAGCTCGATATAGAAACGTCTGATAGAAACACTCCCAAGCTATAGGGATTAAATTCCTTTTATGAAATCAATTTGCTGATGTACGTAGGTATAAGGCGGTAAGAACTACAATTTATAAGGAATTAACTTTTGTTGTTTATTTTCTTTTATCGCATTTGAATTTTATTTATTTTAATTTAACCAACCTTCTAATCATAGCTCCAAACTAACTGTAGGTCTTTGCTCGATAAATTAATTGTTCTAGACGTCGTTTCCCCGTTATAATGAATGAGTGTTGTCATTGGATTAAAAGCAGCAACATCCTTTTGAAAATTGATGATACTATAATCGGAAAGGTTTTTGAAATAAATACTTCATAAGTTCAAGTTAACTGTGTTTTAAGTTTTTTTACCCTTTATAAAAATAACCTTAAGTAATTTTTATGCAATCTTATTTTTTTTTTCATGATACTTATTTTAATACTTAGAATAGTGTTGATTGTATTTTATACAAGTCTGTTTCACTTTCTTACAGTCTGATAAAATAATATAAAGACTTTGTTCATGTGTTATAATATGCGTAATTGTCACTATTATTTCTACACTTTTTACATTACACCATCTCAAAAAGTTATTCGTACTATATTTGTTTGGTCTAACAGCTGAATTGCCTCGATGTTCACATGTCGGTGGAGTCGGTGTTGAAGGGCCTCAGCAAATTTTTGGATTGTGTTGGTGACTGGTTCCATTTTTAGGTCACGATGGAGATCGTCATTTCTTATAAACCAGGGCACATTAACAATACTACTGAGTACCTTATTGGCATAAGAATATGCTTATACAATAAAATTTGTTATGGATCGATAGGCAAGAAGCCCGTCCAATCAACCTATACACATGTTTTCAAAACGCATGTCCAGCTCCTGTCTTTTCTTTTTAACGTGCGCTTTCCAGCGCAGTTTTGCGTCAAGCGTTATGCCAAGGTATTTGGCTGTATTGGCGCATGGCACTTGTTGGCCATGTGTGAAGATTGGGTGGTAATCCCAATTCCTGTTGGTGAAATCAATGTGAAGTGAGTTTTAACTTATGACTGACAGGAACTAGATTGATCAATTATTGTGGTTTCGAAATTATTCACAAATCGTTTCAAGGATAAAATAAAGAAAATACTGACGGCAGCAGTTCAAACAAATTTTCCGATAACTACGAATTGACAATCAATTCAAATTGAATCGGTTATCAGAAATGGAGTGCAAATCGAATGATCTGTCAACACCACTCCATCGCTTTAACGTCCCTACTTTAATATTTGATTCGTTACTCGACGTCGACAATGGAACACAACATTTCGAATTTTGCATTTCCGAAATGAATTTCGCAAAGTTTTTATCAAGAGGCACCAGTTGTTGCGAACTCATTTTGTCGATGCAATGAAATTATTGTTGAAAATTAAATTTTAATAATACTGGCAGTGTTCACTGAATTGCGCGCCGACCTCCCTAGCGGCGTCAGCGTCGTTTGTTACGCTGACGACACGTTGGTCCTGGCGCAGGGGAGGTCGTACCAGGCGGCGGCTGACTTAGCGACACGCGGGGTTGCGATAATCGTTGATAGGATCCGGCAGCTGGGACTCGAGGTGGCCCTGCACAAGTCCGATGCCATGGGTTTTCATGGTCCTCGGAATGCGCCACCATTGGGTTTCCAGGTAATGGCGGGAGGGGTTCACATCGGTGTCGAGTCGACGATGAAGTATCTGGGACTCGTCCTCGACAGCCGGTGGAATTTCGTCGAACATTTCCGACGTTTGGCTCCCAGACTGGAGCGGGCCGGGGCCTGCCTTGAAGCGGCTCCTGCCCAATCTAGGAGATCCAAACGCCTCCTGCCGGAGGCTCTACGCGGGGATCGTGCGGTCCATGGCCCTCTACGGGGCGCCGGTGTGGGCACGTTCATTGAGGCTGCGGCCAGCCCGCCGGTTGAACGCGTCCCAGAGGGTCATGGCCATTCGGCTGGCCCGAGGATACCGCACGGTCTCCTGCGAGGCGGCGAGCCTCCTTGCCAGATTACCGCCATGGGATCTATAGGCAAAGGTCCTCGCGCACATCTGGGAGTGGCGCGAGGAGGCGAAACGCCGGGGCTTAACTCCGATGTCGCAAGAAATCGCGGCACAGTGGACAGAGCTCCGGCGGGATCTCATGGCGTCATGGAGGGTGCGATTGTCACAACCCCGCGCTGGGCACGCCACAATTGCGGCGATAAGACCCCTCTTTGAGGAGTGGCTTGAGAGACGCCACGGTGTCCTCACCTTCCGCCTGACGCAGGTCCTCACCGGACACGGCTGCTTCGGGAGGTTCCTGTTTAGGATAAGGCGGGAGGAAACACCCGGGTGTCACCATTGTGTGGATCGGCCTGAGGACACGGTAGAGCATACGGTGGAGGTCTGCCCGGCTTGGGCTGAGCAACGCCGTGTCCTCGTCGAGGCGATCGGCAGCGGTGATCTCTCGCGTCCGGCCCTGGTTCAGGCCATGGTACGGAGCGAGAGGAAATGGCAGGCCGTCACTTCCTTCTGCGAAGCGGTAATGCTCGCGAAGGAGGAGGCGGAACGCGTGAGGGAGAGGCAAATTTCGCGCCCTCACACCCCTAACCGCCGCAGGAGGAGACGCCCGGGGCGGGAATTGCGAGCCGATTTCCGGCCACCGTAGGCGCGGGCTTGCGGACGGTAAGCAATGGGTAGCTTGCCGTCCGATAAGGACCAAGCCCGGGTCGACGGCGCGTTGTGTTCCACGCGCGCCTCAAAGAGATGTCAGCAGAATTGACGGGGTCCGCTAGGGCCAATGCCTGCCGGGGGTTCGAAGAAAACCGATAGGGAAATCGTGGCCCCCGGCAACAGGGCAACCGAAGGAACACGGGTGGGTTTTAGTCAGTAAGAGTCTGACACGCCCTCCCACTCCACCCAGAGCGGGAGAAGTTATTTGATCATTTCCCACCCAAAAAAAAATAAAAAAGTGTTCACTGAATATCTTCATCATTTACAACAATGGCAGTGATTTTCACACATCGTATCTTGAATGATTTAGTTACTGGCTAGCTAAAAAGCTACTGGATAAAGGTATATCGTATTACCCAGTTACTGGGTTGTGGAAATCAGATAGGCAGTCGCTCCATGTAAAATACTGGTATTCAGCTGCATCCGGTTAGACTGGAAGCCAATATAGTTGGGAAAAGGCTAGGCAGATTGATTGTATTCCAGCTAAAAAGCTAGATTTCTAATAAACTAAATTCAATCAATCAATCAATCATTTATTTTGTTAAACATATGAGTGGTTACAGATAGTATATAGTATCTATAATTCAAGTATAAAGCAACATTTACGTCGTAAAAAGTTAAAAATTCAAATATCATAGATGAAGAAACCGTACTCATTCGGATACCGATAGAAATGCAACCACATCCGTAACAGCAGCCAATCTTGGCAACAATCCAAGAACAAACAGAAGAGAACCTTCACATAAAAGTCACATTATATCGGGAACCCGTATGTTTCCAACCGTTAATATCACTTATCCGGGACTCGACAGATCGCGTCATATTTACGACGCCATTCGCTAATCTCGCACACTCGCACGAACCATTACTCTCAACAGATTTCAGTATTCCTCCATTGGCTAAATTCATGTCAAAAACCGTGGCTGTTTAATCTGTCGTGGCGTGTTTTCTTTGTGTTTCTTTATAAGTTACAACATTTATGCTGTTCAATTATTGCTGTGACAGTGTGTATTTTAGAAATTTTTGTCATGTCGGAATCTTTATTTTTATTTGATGTCACATCTCGCTTGGATCAGTCGAAGGTTAAGCTACGCTTGCCGCGGTCAGTTTGTGGATGGCTGACCATCCATTACATATTGAGACCCCTCCGTGCCTCGGAAAGCACGTTAACCAATCCACCATAAGTTGTTGCCTTTATTGAATATATGATTTAAATATGATTTAAAATCATGAAATACGTAATTAATAAAACGCGACAGCATAAACCCGATGCATACAGTGACTAAAGACTACTTTTTGTTACACATCGATCTGCCTAATCTTTTTCCAACTATGTTGAGGTCGGCTACCAGTCTAACCGGATGCAGCTGAATACCAGTATTTTACATGGAGCGGCTACCTATCTGACCTCCACAACCTAGTTACTGGGTAACACTATACCCCTGGGTAAGGCTGGTTGTCAGACTTTTCAGCTTCTGACTACCCGTAACAACTGTCAAAGATCTACGCATGACAGCTGGGATCAACGGCATAAGTGCTATTAGTATTACTTAATTTCACCACCAATTACTTCCATTCTTTATCTTTGTCATAATAATTAATGATGAAGCTAAACTATTTCTACGCAACGCATTAATTCTAATTTAGCCATTACCCTTATAACCTTCGCAGTATATTTCCTCATACTATCAATATTAGAAACATTATTGATCATCAGTTATACAATACGTAAAAAAAACCCTGTCCGATACGAAAGGTACTGCAATAAAATTACCTAAAAGTAATAAAAAATCTAACTATTATTGAAAATAAAAAGTTATTGCTATTTAAAAATCACATTTTTAGTACCAAAATTACCCCAAATTCATTAAAAATGAGCAAATGTTCAACAGGGGTCACAAATTATGACTTGTAGTAGACACTCGCTAAACGACGGGCGCTCGCGCCCCTTGTAATAACCCGGTAAAGTTCAACATTGAAAAAAAATTATACGATTATTATTATTTTTTCCTGAGAATGACCTCATAAATAGAACCTCAGTACGATACCTAACAACGCCCTGACGGATCGGACAGGGTTTTTTTTACATGTTGTAAATAATGAAGGACGGTAGAAATGAAGGTAACTCCTAATGTTATGATAAAACTGAATGTGATTCTTCCCTAACAACTGAGAAAACTGTTTCCTTACTGCTTCTTCAGCACAGAATTATTATGAATACATATTTTGTAAAAAAAATGCATTATTTATTTATTTATGTTTTCATGCACAACATAACATATACTTCCAAGGCGTTGTACAGAACAATATACAAACTAAAAATTACACACATACGTTGTTTGTTACACACATACATTATGTTGTTGCAAACTTTTACCACTAGGTATACAAAATTAAAGCTACAATTCCTAAAGTATGCAAAACCGTTTTAGGAGTTTACAAAGTCCATCAGTATTCAGATCTGCTTATCGAAGCAGATTTGCATTTTTCCTAACCTCCATTGAAATCCTTACAGTTTCATGTAAACAAACACAGAATACTCTTTTAAATCGAACTCTCGTAAAAAATGTTCACGTAGAAGTAAACGTTCAGAAATTGCAGCTTTCATGCAAATGGCGCGGAGTATTGCAAGCCCAATAATAGGTTTCGTTCAGACTTCGGGAGTAGCGACGTGAATAGACTTGGAACTTGTCTAAACGCTTTTGTGTGAATGTTAGTGGTTTGCATTATAGTTTTTATAATGAGTTTTCTTTTACTACAATGGTAAATTGAAGCTTTGTTAGCAACCACGTTTTCAAAACACTATTCAATGATAATGGAATATGACAGTTCAAGGGCATAACCTTGTTTGATAATGATATATATATTTTAAATGTGTTCATTCTCATTGTTATTTCGTTCTTGGCCATTATTAATTCTATCTGGATTCCTAAGCACAACTATTATTTAGGAATACAAACATTAATTTACCGGAAAAACATTCCATTATTGCCATAACATCATGCGACATTATCTCGCTGTTGCTGAATAGATAAAATATCATGAAGCTAGATAATACGAAAGAATAACGTTGGGGTGTCTTCGGAATAATTCTGGACAAATTGGATACTATCATATTATTCTTTTGGCAGCTGTTGGCAGCTGTTGTCTGGGTTATATTTATTTATTTTACGGTGACTGAGAAAGAATGTCCGCATAAGTAAGTAAGTAGTAAGAGATGTGCTATCACTACTGTGAGATTACAGAGTAAAATAGAAAGAAAACAAAGATTTTTTTGTTGTAAAGTCTGCACAAATAAAAAGCACATAGCTATGAATTGTATTGTGAAAGGTAAATACTTACCGAGCAACAATCTAATTACTATGAACGAAGATGGAACTGTAAAAAAGAAATAAGTCCAAAGGAGGCAAAGATAATAATGTGGGTAAAATATAGAAAAACTTAATAATAATCTACGTGAGAACTGTAAGAGGGTATTTTAAATTGAAAAGTCTAACAAAACTAATATAAAACATTTATTAATCAAACAGCTTCATCCAAAAACAACTGATACCTACTTCAAAAAACAATTTGTGAGAAGTTCATTTCGGTCGAAGAAAAGCGAAAATTGGGGCATTACAATTTAAAGAAACTCTTGACAAATGAGACGTCAGCGTTTTCTTCATAATCCCCATCGTGACGTGCGCTAATATTGCAGTCTGTTTAATATCGCGTCTCTCAAGAGTAAATATGGAAGATTTCGAAGAAATATCTTATTGTTTTAGGCTCTTACAAATTGGGACGTATTTTCCGAAGTTGGTTTATTATTAAACAGGAATATTATATGAAAGGGATTATCAAACATTTATATTGAGATGAAAATAGAACATTGTTTTCCTGAATGTACTTGTAAGATCGATAAAATATAACGATCGTTATAAAACCCGATAAATATATATTTAACATATCGGATTTTTATGTAGATTTACCTACTTTTTAAATAGATTTAAACGAATTTTTGAATCTGTGTCTGAAAAAACCGGCCAAGTGTTTGTCGGAACACGCACAATGAAAGGTTCCGTATTTGAGATGAAGTTATCCCAAATACAAACCTAACTTTGTAGTTGAATATTATTAAATATATTTAAATAATTTTTAAATCAGGTAACTCATGACATGTGTATTTTTATTTAGGTATGACTTTAATAATTTATAATTAATATGATGTAAATGATAAAATTATATAATGTAATTAAAACGATGTCCTATATAAAATTTAATATTTATAACTTTTTTCTTTTTACTTAATGAATGTAAATAATGCATGTTCAACTGTTACTGTTACAATTATAAGCATATATGCATGATGAAATTGCAATGCCCTAACAGGGCCACTATGTTCTAAGAACTGATATCCTCTGTTAAGAACTTTATTTATGTACACATAGTTAGCAATAAAGAATTTGAATTTGAATTTGAATTTGAATTTGAAATACATTTTCTTCGATGCATTCAAACTGCAAATGTAAGTTTGTACGCACAATATTGAGAAATTTACCATGTTATTTTAAGACCATAGACTTATTATAAGTTTTCCAGTAATCTGTGGGTAAAGAACCATTCTCTGCATTTTTTTCAAAATTTTTGGCTCAGTAGTTTTGGAGATAAGGGTGGTGGAGATAATGGTAAATTTTCATCCATTTTCTTAAATATTTTGAAATATATTTATTTTAAAATTATAAATAAAATATATTTGAGATTCTTGCAACAAGTTCCTTTTATTTGATATGTCACATGATAAGTTCGCAAAACTTTTTTTTTAAATTTTCTTATTTGTCCCCCAAAAGTGATCCCCATATTCAAAATTCATTTATTAACGTTACATGTCCGTGTTTGGGTCACAGAAATACATATGTGTACCGAATTTCAACTTAATTGGTCTATTAGATTCGGAGAAAATTTGCTGTGACAGACGGACAGACAGACAGAGAGATCGACTGACAGATAGACACACGAGTGATCCTATAAGGGTTCCGTTTTGTCCTTTTGAGGTACGGAACCCAAAAATCATCGATTTTGACGTACATTAAAATTAATAGACAAAAAATAGAAAAGAAAGTAGTTTTACTATTTTTGTAAAACAAACATTAAACAGACAATCTTCTGAAAATGTAAATTTTATGTGGAACATCCTAAAAAATACATTCTGATAATGCACACATATCGTAGAAATAATATCATGGACGTAATAATACTGGAATCGTCATTTTTATAAAAGTACAATATTATAATGTCGATTCCATAACATTCTAAAGCTGCAACAGCTGTCTTATATCGGTAGTCGTTGTGACAATATTGTAAAGGGCATAAACTTTTAAAAACAGAAAAGGTTCTTATTGGACGGTCGGGTCAAGGGTTGGATGCAGGAGACAGTATTCCTGGAAACGATACGCATTGAAAATTGATGCCTATTATAACTATTGATCGTTCAGGTTCTATTCTGCATGCCATGTTTTTTGGATTGTTTGAATTGGCTATAATTTTTAAGTGTAAGGTTGTTTCCAAGAAAAGTGCTTGCAGTCTTGAACAAAAAAAAACATTTTCTTGAACAGTCGATCCCACGTTATTGGTAACATATTTACCTTGAGCTGGAGTTTATGAGTCTGGATAGAATAAGAGGCCAGCTTGTACTGGTTTAGTAACCACTGATGTACAGTCTACTGTACCTACCTAATTGTTTGGTGCCTATGTAATTGGATCCTGTGTACTTCCCTAAAGAATGTCGTGTGCGTATTTCATGCCAAGAATTTTAATATCGCTGGAGCCTTGTCATCGATTTGGAAATTACAATGGTAAATGATTTATGTCGTATCGTCTTGGGTATGAATAAATCACATACCTACACACTATGGGCTTAAAAATATATTATGACGTTTTTATGAGAGAGCTCTTCATTTCAGCTTAAAAATTACAGAATAAAACGAATTACAATTACAATATCAAATTATTTGGAGTTTCTTGCACGTTCTTCTCCATAGAGATGTACGTTTTGAAATGGGTCACTAGCTTCAACTTTCTGACTACTCTTTGACAGTTCAAAAGTACCTGTAAATGGTTTATTTAAAATAAATGCGTGTGCGAATGAGTTTGAGTTTTATTTCCATAAAACTTTTGAAATCGTTATTTAATCTTAAAATAAAAATAATAAACCCAATTCTGCTGATCCCTGAACCGAGCCCTAAAAATAGCTCTCAATCATCCGCCCAAAAATACATCACACGAGTCCAACCTTTATAGGCCTACAACATTAGGGTACACACTTGACCGATATTCCTTCATTATTATTCAACGCAACACTTCGCAACCGCGGCAACCCTCACTAAACCACATTGGTATTCTGTAGGTGAGCAGACAAATAAGTTAAATAAGTTTGGGGGAAGATGGCGTACTCAATGTGGATTGTGATGAGCTGTCAAATATTTCAGATTGAGGTGTCGGGAAATCGCTGAGGTAGGATTCGGTGGAGCATTAAGCAAGATTGTGTAAGGGGGTCTTAAGTTTTTAGGATGGAAAATGTTTTAAGTCAACCGTCTACTGCTACGTAGGATGTGCACGAAGAGGTTTGCCACGTTAGCTGCGCGATCATACGGGCAGTTATGAAACGTCAGAAGCTAAGTGCACGGTTTCAATTGGTCGTTTCCTATGGAGAACAGCCGGCAAAAAACTCCACGGTTACTCTATAAGAAATAATTGGCTTTTACAATGTTTTCAAATATTACAGTGTTAAAAGGTATGGTGGGAGGACAGTGTAGGTCTGTCAACAAGTACCAGCTGTGTAATTATCACTTGCTTCAAAAACGGTGAAGGAAAACATCGTGAGGAAACCATGCCTGAGAGATATTTCTCGACGGCATATGTGAAGCCAAGTCAGAGACCCATGGGCGGCTTTAAAAACTCTGACACTAGGTTAGTCACTAACCACACAAAAAGAAGAAGAACATAACAAAATAGAAAATGGTCAATACATCTATTGTCCGCGAGGCCTACGATATACATATGTTTGCCAACTACGCATTCGTACATAGCGTGATTGTGGGTAGCAGTGGACGATTCCACCTAAATGTTTATACAAAGCGAAGCTAAGAACACATGCGTACGTAGCCGTGTACTGCAGCTGCTGTGGGGCAGCGCTTGTATACTTTAGGTAAGTAAGTAATAAATAAAAATAATATAAATCTTTATTCTCAGACCAGAGATCCATGACATAGGTAGGTACTAGTGAAATACTAGTAAAATATGTAGTAGTAATACTAGTAATTAATGGAAGTGTAATTGAAATTCTAGCAAAAGTTTTACGTGATTTATTGATAAACTTAACATACATGAACCTAAACAGATTAATTGAAACATATTACACACTTAAAACATTATTTATTTATGTATACCCAAAACAAACTACAAACATTCTTTCATCGTTAAACTTTATTTCTATTCTATTTGAGAAAAAAAGCTTTCTCGAATGCAGTAGTTTATTTTATATATAAAATATGTCTGTGGTGCCAACATGAAACCAATAAAGGACCAGTCTAGCGCTAAGCGAAATGAAAAGCACGTGTATTTCCATAGGATTCAAAGCAACACGTGTATTTACAGCGAGTTTTAGCGGTCACACAAGCGGACTGAATAAAATGCCTCTGTAGTGCCTTGGACTGCCATCCAATGCAATTCAGTCAACAAAAATATAGCGACTTCCATGGTATAAAATTGTTTTCCAAAAGCAGTTTTTAGTTTTGTTTCTAGGTTTCTATAAATATTTTTCATACTTGTTCAAAAATCATTATAAAAATCGCATATTTTCATACAACCGGTTTTTAAAAGCGCATTTTGATCTAAGTAATAACGCCAGAGGGGACGCCCCGAAGGACATGTAGTGACCTCGTTCTTGAGAAAGGTTAGGTGCGTAGTACTTGCAACCGACGAACGCGTTGAAGCAAAAGGAGTATGTATGAATAGTAGCAGGTGCCGTTCTGTAGTTTCTGCTTACCCCCATGGGAAGAAGGCGTGAGTTTACGTATGTATAATAACGTTTAATTTGGCAAAAGCCAAAATCGTGTAAATGAGCACTTTACATTCATAGCAGACATTTATATTCTCAAATCGGGCCGCCATTACACAAATCACTAGTAAAGGTACATCGTTCCCAATGGACACAAATGTATCGCAATTGTGTCGCCGTCGGTACTAATCCTGAACTAAACGAGGTGTGGATAAAACATGTGTCTAGGAGGCATAAGTTGTGACTGTTGCTGTTTCGATGTGTCACAAATTCAAAGTTTTTTCTTGTGAAACATGTTTGACTTATTTTAGCTACATACTTAAAAGTTTAAGACTGTTCAAGGTTTAAGACTGGCAATGCTTTGCTCAAGGCTTTTGAACATTAAATACGGGAAACCGACTCTGCTGAACAAAGACCTCGTCCCAGGATTACCACAATAACCGGTGCTGCGCTGTCCGTATCCAGCGGGTTCCTGAGTCCTCAGCTAACGAACTCCGCCGTCAAGAAATGGCAAAGCTCGCCCTTCAAGAACTGGCAAAGTGTGTGTGTGAGAACCAAACTCTTCTGCTTGTTCCTTCTAGGAAAACAGGCGTGATATTATGGTTAAAAAAACCAGACAAGTGCGAGGAGGACTCGCGCCCTGAGGGTTCCGTCTCAAAGCTGTGCCTAGTTGCCCGCGGCTTCACTTAGGTGATACAGCCTATTTTCCAATTCCGGACTGTATTGTAGTAGAAAAATACGTTCTCCCATACATTCCAATTGCAAATGTAAGTTTGTACGCACAATACTGAGAGATGACTCAGTATTGTGTGTACAAATCGATCTACAAGCAAAGAACTATTAGCTGTATTTTTTTCAAAATTTTAGGCTCCATAGTTTCTGAGATACCAGGTAATGGTAAATTTTTATCTATTCTTATTAAAAAAATCTTAAATATATTTGAGACCCGGACAGCAGGTCCTTTCATTTGATATGTCAAACGGTATAATTTGCAAAACCTTTTATTTTAATCTTTCTCCGCAATAATGACCCCCACATTCAAAATTCATCTATTTACATTACACGTACGTGTTGGGGTCACAGAAATATATACCTACGTGAAATTTATTCAACTGCAGCGGTCCAGGAGATTCGAATAAAACTGGCTGTGACAGACGGACAGACAGACAGACGAGTGATCCTATAAGAGTTCCGTTTTTTCTTTCGGACGTACGGAATCCTAACAAAGTTGAAACAACCAATTAATCCCTCGGTTTTGGCCGAAAATTAAACATGAACACATTTTTTATTTACACAAAAGCCTGAAAAAACTTACATAATTACAAGTCTTTCTACGAAGGCCTCGTTACGAAACATACACCACAAACCACCGTTCTACCATCAACCACGAACTGAATTGGGGTTCATGAAAAATTTAAATGGGTCGTCAATCGGTCCGACCTTTTTCCATTTAGAGGTATCAGAACTCAAAGGTTCCGATACTATTTGCGTAGATAATGTTTATTGAAGGTATTTTGGTTGAAAAGCAATTTCTTATGAAGTGAATCTTGAATAACTTGAATGAATTCGGAAAACTAGGACCCAGGGCCTAAAATATAACTGACAATGCGACACATTTGTCAAAAAGTGATACAATTTCACGACAAGGACGTGTCTAATAACTATGATAACTTTGTGAAATTAACAAATTGTTGGATTATCGCCCGTCACCTGTCGCCAGTTGGTTCTAAATAGAACCCTGTCTGTCATGGTCTTTGTCTATTACATAATTGTACAAATGAAAGAGGGTTTCTTATGTTTTAGAGAACGTATTTTGACGAAAACAGGATATGAGAAAACATTAAGAGGTGCGAAGCGGACATTGATCTGCGTTATGTGGAGTTACTATGACGTTATAAGTTGAATCTCATAAAAGGGAAATACTTAACTGATCGTCTAAAAATTTATTCACCTTCTAATGATGCACACGTTTTTAATAATTGAGCCTCTTTTTATCATTCTGGTCTTTTCTCACAGTTAGTCCCAAAAACTAAGCCTGGGGCATCCCGACTAAATGAGTTAGGTTTGGCTAGAGCTGTGGCCAAACGAGTGCGATCCGAGCGAGTGAAGCGAGCGTTGGCACGGCAGAGTCCGTAAGTGCTACATCCAAGTTGGTTGCAGTTACATATCTATTAAGTATTTTTAGGATCCCAAAATAGGAATTATTTGAGGTTCAAAAAAAGAAATGAGTGTTCAATTATATTTTTAAGAGCGCAAAATGGGAATTATTAGAGGTTCCATTAAATACATGCCCTGATAAAAATAATGATAAGCACCTTCTTTAGCAGATAATTGAATAAGTACAGTACTTTTGAGCTTAATGACTTTTGCCACTGAAAAACATTTTACAAAAAGTTTTTAGACTAAGTAGGGTTATAGAAAATATAATGTAATTAAGAATTGTAACCACCAATTAGAGAGAGTTGGATATTTATATAATTGAGTGAGATGTTGAATCCAATTTTATCATTGTTAAATAACTTTCTGAGAGTTTTAATAAATAGCCAACTAGTTAGAAGAGAAAACATTTTTCTCGCAAGTGTCCACAGCTGAGCCAATAACTGCTCATTTAGGAAATTATGGCCTCAAACTCCAATCGAGTAGGTATGAGTGTTCCAATAAACGACCAAATATTGCTACTGGGCAGACGATTAGGCTATCGCTGTAACTTGTTACCTATAGCTTTTCCTTGCGAATATGCATGCGTTTATATTGTATTGATCATCAATTTTGAATAATAATATTCAGGATGAAAAGTAGCCCATGACTTTCTCAAGGGCCCAGGCTATCTATCTGTCAATACTGATCGGTTCAGTGGTTTAGGTGTGAAAAGGTAACAGACAGACAGAGCTACTTTCGCATTTTTTTAATTTAAGCTCTGGACAGAGAGTGGTGGAAAGGGAGTAGGCACCTTGGGCCTTTACCCAGCAGTGGGAAAATAAAGGCTAACAAAAAAAAAGTATCTATGGAAGTATGGATTAGTGAACACTTGGTAACGCTACTAACGTGTTTTATTCACAGGGCCCTTTATTCAACTTGTAATATCCTATAAATAAACGAACAATTTGCTACCATTTTCCAAGAAACCTGAAAGGTATTTAGAGAAGGCTTACACAATGGCTTTTATCTTTTTACCTCTGAACATTTTCTTAAAAGAAAATAATGTATGTTCTCTTAAATTACAGCATAAGATTATCATGTCTGTGATCAAAGATGAATGGGACAGGATAATTAAAGTGTTGTACAGTCAGCAACATCAAATCAGCCTATATTTTCTATTGTTCTATTGCAGGAAAAATGCTTCCTCTCATATGGGAAACACATAAATAATAAAAAAAATATTATCCTTTATCATTAGTTCTGTGATGGTGACTTATACAAATATTCAAAACATATACAACTAACGAACGTATCTATCTGAAAAGCTGATCAGTGCTCTGATTGTTTAGTCTTACGTATTATAATTTGGTCACCAAAATCGAATAACCAATCATAATAAGTTGATAGCAAAATTTATTTGTACCGTCCAGGTTTTTAAACCAGTAACTTCCTACACAATTCGCCAGTGTACCTAATAGGAGGCGAGTCTATTGTCATCAAACAAATTCAAATTCCGGATGGAAAAAACCTAGAATACTTAAGATAACTGATAAACTGTGGGTGTACTATAGTACACCCACAGTTGGCATAGTTGGCAGAGGTGATGAACACCTCTACGGGGAATACAAGCACATAGTTATCTATTTTCTACTCATGTAGTGTTCTCATCAGCTAACGAACCACGTATTTCTACACAAAAAACTTTCTTTTCTTAAAATACCTGGTTAATTTTCAACAACCCTCACTTTATTTTGATGCAGACTATACCTGTTTTATTTCTTGCGATCCTCTTACGTTGAAGATAAGTGCGCAGTAAGATAAGCACGAGCTAAATAAATGACTGTCTGCCTTTTACTGCGTTCTTTATATTATGTTTTATTTCAGTTTTTATTCTGGCTCTTCATTATAAAAGGTTTTTGTTTACTTGGGCTGAAATCTGGATAAACTAGATGCAGGGGATCATTGCTTTTTAACTTTTAAAACTCAATTACTAGGGGATATAAATGTTCTTATATTGGCTGCCAGTTTTCGACTTTAGTCTTCATAAACAACTTTTTCTTAATTTTAATTAGTTAGCGTATCAGTTTAGTTCCTGGCCGTTCACTGGCTTCGGGTATGCAACAATCAGCGGCACAAGTCGCTCATGAAACTGGCTCCCTGAACTGACTCGCAAACTAAGCTTGAGTTCGAAGCCCATAAGTCACTGGTTGGTATCTTATAAGTCGATAAGGTAAGCCGCACATTCAGTAGTTACACTGACTTTGAGCTGACTTAGCACAGTACTGAGGTTCCATAGAATGAGAGGCCAGCTTATACTGGTTATGTTACCACTGACGTGCGGCCAACTATGCATGCCTAATAAGTGGGTTCCAAAAACTCCGAGCATTTACGATATTTCCTTCTACGTAATACATAAAGTTAGGTGTGAAGATATATTACACGCCTACTTACACGAATATTGCGTAATATGAATAAAGTGTGATCATTTGTAACAAAAGTTGTTTCCCTCGGGCGCCTACATTTTTGCGGCCACCAACTTCTGAATAGGTTTAATAAGTTCCGCCGCGCACTAAGCAACTGCTAGCTACAGTGCGGTGGAGATTGGCCGCCACATCTCAGTCTCAAGCTATATAATTATATTGGCAGGTGACCATGTTGTATTACCGGTCACTGTCTTGTCTGGAGTGAAATGCAAAAAAAAGTGTGGATCACTGGATGTCTCGCCACGTTTGATCACCTGTTAGCTTAGTGCGTTGCTTGGTAAATGCTCAGAACAAAATTACCTATTCTGAGGCGAATCCCGCGCGGGATGCGGGACGCGACAGTGCACGTCGATTGTTTTAATGATTAGGAAGTCACGCGATATTACTCGCGCCAGTTTGAACACCTCCATAGAAGTCAGTTGACACAATCACCTAAGTTTGACCAACGCTTTATTTTCAGGACAACTGCGTGCACAACATTGCTTGTTCTAACCACATTCATTTGGATTTTTTCCGAACAAATATTTGCTTAATCACAACACCAAATGTAAGCGCAGTTTTGAAGCCATAGTGGCGAATGGTGGCTGCCACTGAGCGTTTGATCTGGTTTATACTCGTAGTGGCCTAGTGTGTAACGGGTGTAAACACATAGGTATACCAGCTGTACTTATGTGGCTATTAGAAAGTTTTCATGTAGACTTTTTGCCGTAATTAACTTGGTAGCTGAGTGATTTCATAATTATCACGTTTTTAAGTAAATAATTTTTAGTGGAATTTGAATTTTAGCTACTGGATATTTTATTTAGTAATAAATACGAGTATTTTTGTTACAGAGTAAAATTATTTTAGTTACAGAGTATTTTAGTTAACTATGTTACATTTATGTTATCTACTGCATCTAACAGTGCAATTAAATTCCCCAAGTCACAATCCTGTTTAAAATTTTTAAAATACGTTTTTCTTAACAAAACCATAAAAATCAACAATAATTAATAAATTGTCCTTATTGATAAATAGGAAGATATTTCTGCCCGGCTCTTGCTAAGGCAACGCTCGCGCTCTCCTTATCAAAGTGCAATCTATACATCCTTCATTACCATTAATATTTAGCGTCTTAGCCGAAGGTTTTCCTCTTCTCATTATCGCAGTATAAGTGAATGGGGTGCTGTTGTATAAGTCTCAGAAAGGTTACTGATAACGGTAATGATATTGAGTTTAACAGCTGATTGCGGTTATAGAAGGTTTGGGCTGTCGTTTGGGGTATAAATGGACTTTTTGATAAGGCTACTAGATTTTATAGGATTATAATTATGATGTAACTGAGATAATAATGATTTGAAACGGTGGAAGTCAAATCTTTTTAACTGTTAAGCTAAGCTTTGTCTCGGACTGAAAAGCAGAAATTTATTATATTTTTATTTTAGGTCATACGATGATATACAACATGACTGGTTAAACGCCGGATACATTCAAGGAAATGATAATCGAATAAATAATGAATACCAATATTTCGATATTCTTTTCAAAGTCAGTCTGTAGAAGTGTAGATGTAACTTTAAGTAAGTATAACTAAATGTAAATTGTAACTGATGCTTCAGAAGATTGTTGAGAGGAAATTATCATTGACTAAACTTCATCAGCAAGAATATACTATTAATTAAACTTCATCCCGCGACCACAACGGAAAATCGATTTCAGAACTAATCTGTAGTAACTTCGGTTCCGGAATCGTAACGTCACAGTCCCAATTCCCGATCGTCACGATGTAATAATAACGATGGCGACCGCAACGGTCCGGAAAGCTGACTGGAGTCGGCACCAGCTGTCTTCATGCAAATAAATGTAGCTGTTTGTCTTACATAATTAGAATTTGAATCCGCTGGGTTTAGCTTTTGGGAATGTTGAAGAACAGTTTTTGTAGCATTTGATTATGCAACGAGTTTATCACTGATTTTGTTATAACTTACAAATAACATAAAATACATCACGCCCGTTTCCCCCAATGGGGAAGGCAGAAATGTACCTAAAGGTACTATCCACATTTTGCTTAATGTTCTAATTTTCGAGGCTATTAAGGCCAAATTCAAATGCAAATTCATGTTCAAAGTACGCGCACTTTGAACACGAATTTGCATCGTACGTAAACGTATGATCGTGATCGTACGAATTGAATGCGCACACTGAATACCTTTTCTCCGTCAAACAGGTAGTTTTCCGGTGATATCGCATTGAACGCATGAAAAACCCCAACAAGTTCGGATTGTTTTCAGACGTGTACGTACGTATATGTAAGACTAACTTGCACTCTGCGCACTCCCTTAGTACTTGGAAGGTCAGGATCGTTCGTGCGTGTTCATATGTGTTCGCACGAGTAAAATTCGTACGAAAACGCGTCCAAAGTGCGCACGGCCTTAGTCATTCATTTATTTAGGTTGGGGATTAAGTAGTGGCGGCTTATTCAGTGGAACAATAACATTTGTAAATAATGATGATGATAACCAACTATGTGAATACACTATCACGTCTTTAAATTCATCTATTAAAATAATCAAGTAACCAAACACACAATCATTGAAAAATAACGTTTCTAATTGCTAAACTTTACTGTAGAATACATTATTTAAATTGCGGGTATACTTACCTAATTTCACTCCGTATAATATTCCACTTTTCACAACACCAATAATTTGCATATTTATCTCATCTACTCGACGCACGACGTCCATATGTCACTGCAAGGATCCAGCAGAATATCAACGTCAGGTATATTTGCCTGGCACATGCTGAGCTGGACTTCCATCTGGTGCAACCTTGAGACGCACACCGCATATGTTCGTTGATTCATTATTTTAAAATATGTCATAGCCAGTAGTGTCATAGTTCCTAATATTCATGTAGTTAGTTATTATTTAATCGTGCTTTTGTACCTTTTGTGTGCACCAAATAAACGATCTATCTACATATCACCAAGACAGAAAAATGTATTGGTGCTTGCAGTTTGTGTACCTGCATACACTAACAAAACAAAACAAAAAAACGAGTGTGCCTTACAGTAATCGCATATGATGTGTAACATGTGATATATCTTGGAAGACAGTACCGACCTCTGGGAAAGTGGGTTGGTACCATCTGGCAGCCAACCCTAACACCGCGCGCGCTCATTGGTCAAATCATCAAATCAAATAGCGCTCGCTTCACGCGCCGTCGACCCGGGCTTGGTCCTTACCGGACGGCGAGCTATCCATTGCTCACCGTCCGCAAGCCCGCGCCTACGGTGGCCGGAAATCGGCTCGCGATTCCCGCCCCGGGCGTCTCCTCCTGCGGCGGTTAGGGGCGTGAGGGCGCTAAATTTGCCTCTCCCTCACGCGTTCCGCCTCCTCCTTCGCGAGCATTACCGCTTCGCAGAAGGAGGTGACGGCCTGCCATTTCCTCTCGCTCCGTACCATGGCCTGAACCAGGGCCGAACGCGAGAGATCACCGCCGCCGATCGCCTCTACGAGGACACGGCGTTGCTCCGCCCAAGCCGGGCAGACCTCCACCGTATGCTCCACCGTGTCCTCAGGCCGATCCACACAATGGTGACACCCGGGTGTTTCCTCCCGCCTTATCCTAAACAGGAACCTCCCGAAGCAGCCGTGTCCGGTGAGGACCTGCGTCAGGCGGAAGGTGAGGACGCCGTGGCGTCTCTCAAGCCACTCCTCAAAGAGGGGTCTTATCGCCGCAATTGTGGCGTGCCCAGCGCGGGGTTGCGACAATCGCACCCTCCATGACGCCATGAGATCCCGCCGGAGCTCTGTCCGCTGTGCCGCGATTTCTTGCGGCATCGGAGTTAAGCCCCGGCGTTTTGCCTCCTCGCGCCACTCCCAGATGTGCGCGAGGACCTTTGCCTCCAGATCCCATGGCGGTAATCCGGCAAGGAGGCTCGCCGCCTCGTAGGAGACCGTGCGGTATCCTCGGGCCAGCCGAATGGCCATGACCCTCTGGGACGCGTTCAACCGGCGGGCTGGCCGCAGCCTCAATGAACGCGCCCACACCGGCGCCCTGTAGAGGGCCATGGACCGCACAATCCCCGCGTAGAGCCTCCGGCAGGAGGCGTTTGGATCCCCTAGATTGGGCAGGAGCCGCTTCAAGGCAGCTCCGGCCCGCTCCAGTCTGGGAGCCAAACGTCGGAAATGTTCAACGAAATTCCACCGGCTGTCGAGGACGAGTCCCAGATACTTCATTGTCGACTCGACACCGATGTGAACCCCTCCCGCCATTACCTGGGAACCCGATGGTGGCGCATTCCGAGGACCATGAAAACCCATGGCCTCAGACTTGTGCAGGGCCACCTCGAGTCCCAGCTGCCGGATCCTATTTACGATTGTCGCAACCCCGCGTGTCGCTAAGTCGGCCGCCGCCTGGTACGACCCCCCCTGCGCCAGGACCAGCGTGTCGTCAGCGTAACAAACGACGCTGACGCAACGCTCGCTTCCCTGGCTTCCTGTTACACACTTCCATCCCTTCTCATGAAAGCACTGGCACAGATTGCAGGAAAGCGAGATGAAAGATGTTACACATCAAATCATCACTTTCAACTTAGGATCCGTTAAAAATAGATAGGTACCAATTGAGTTAGTTAAGTTAGGTATTTCCCACGCAAAAGAAACTTCAAGTATTTTTAATTTCATCGCTTTTTCTTTGTATAAAAAGTTAGAAGTGTTGGTAACTAGTAGAGGAGAACTAAAAAGGAAAATTAAGGAAACAAATTGAGATTGTTGCTCTAAATTCTTTTCGTTTAACAAGTGCTCTAGTTAATTTTATCTGTGAAGTTATTTCTTATCAAGTTATCACTGCCATTTACAATCTTTACCATTGTCATTTATAAGTAAATTTAAGCGACTTAACACTTTGCGGGACACTAAACGTCCACAGATGTAATAACAATAAAACTTCTATTGTATTTCGTTCCGTGTCCTGCAACCGATTACCCTCCATTATGATTCTTAATTAATTAAGAAACGAATTTGTAAACAGTCAAATGATTTGTTAGCAAAAATGAAATGTAATTTAAAATTTATCGAACCATGACAGCCCCTTCAAGAATTTCTGATGATTAAAATAACAATTAAAATATTTTAATCTGTTATAATTAATTCACGATTTGGTAATCTTACTATTTTAATTAAATAAGATTGAGGCAACGATTATTAAATTAAAATCTTAATTATTAAATTACTTCACTTTGCAAGCTTAACCAAAATAATTGTTTTGGTGTTATTAAAAAGTTTGTTTTGTGTTTACTTAAATTAAGCATGTACTACGTAAAATTTGGGCTGTTTTTACGTATAAAAACCGGCCAAGTGTGTGATGAACCACGCACAATGAAGGGTTCCGTAGTTGGGATGAATATTTCCCAAGAACAAACTTAAATTTATAGTTGAATAAATGTTCTCCCATTCATCGATACATCATGGTCCAACTGCAAATGTAAGTTTGTAATCGCAATTTTCTTTTTTCTACATTAATATTATAAAGAGGAAATATTAGTATGTTTGTAATGAATAAACTCAGAAACTACTGAATCGATTTAAAAAAAAAATGCACTAATTAAAATGCTATATTATCACCGAGTTCGTGAGGAAGCCTGAGAGATATTTCTCGACGGCATGTGAAGCCAATTCAGAGGCCCATGGGCGGTTTTAAAACTCTCCAGGTTAGTCACTAACCACACGAAAAGAGGATCACTGAGTAGCATAGGCCATAATTTATAAAGATATCACGCGGGCGAAGCTGCTGGCGGAAGCTAGTATATGATAAAACTACAAATTAACGATTTTAGTGCTTTTTCCTTTACTTGTGATGTGAGACCTTATTTCTTGCAAAATTTCATTCTAGATGAACGCAAAGTACCCCTTATACTATAGATATTGATTTCTTTGCGACTATCACAATATGTCGCACAAATGGCCGTATTTTTTTATTGCGTTAACTTAGAAGCTTGATTTTTTTAGAGCCCCAAGCGACCGTAGACTTACTATTAATTTCAACAGTATTTGATATTAATTTCAACTTGATACCTTTACGCGTTCCTGAGAAAAGGGTCTTGATAGACTGACAGACAGACGGATGGACGGACAACGGAGTGATCCTATAAGGGTTGCTTTTGTCCTTTTGAGGTATGGAACCCTACAAAATATTGATACCAGTATCAATTTAAATAACACAAAGTGCTCTGTTATCTCAACAATCGGTAGAAAATGAGATTTTGTAATTTTGTTATAAAAATGAAACACGAAATTCTTCTCATTCCACGTAATCTAATCTTTAAATTGTTTCTGAGAACCTGTAACCCATTGTATTCTAAGTTTTTTTATAAATAGTAATTTGATCAAAACAAAAATATTATTTCTCTGAAAACTTTCCGAGTGCATTATTAGAGGTCAAGTCAACTGCTACCTAGAGCCTTGAGAGGCCTGATTTGTTTGGTCTTCCCTTGCTCTTATAGCCCTCCACATTCATGCTCAAAACTTTCCTCACGACATTTTCCTAACTGATCCACCGAACCGCACTTATCAAAATTTTGTTTCAGTGTAGTTAGTGGAAGTGCTCAGGTGTGGTTTGGGCAAGTGCTGTTGAAATCAGAGCTCTAAGTGGAATACCTCATTCCGCAGCATCTAATGCCTATACTATGACAACCGATTTCCACACAAATTTTCAGCCACCGCGTACCGGTGCCACTCACAGACTTCCTCTTGTGTACTCATTTCTTATTCTATACATTCGCGTAACTACTTAAAACAAAGTGAAAAAATAATGTTTGCAAGTCGAAACTAAAACTATGGGACTTAAACATAACTGACGAAATGTGGGTATAATAACTATAGGTACACCTCTGCCCAACCCTTCGGGTAACCAAGGTGTGATGTCGTTGTAGTTGTTAATTTTTTGCTTATTCGATAACTCTTT
Organism: Agrochola litura; assembly: GCA_949152395.1. Classification (NCBI taxonomy): domain Eukaryota; kingdom Metazoa; phylum Arthropoda; class Insecta; order Lepidoptera; family Noctuidae; genus Agrochola; species Agrochola litura. The sequence goes on from OX424505.1 coordinate 23,362,241, forward strand.
GCTCATTTTGGTAGGCCTGGAGACAGTTTCTAGTAATCCCAACATCACCATCTTCTATATAATTATACCTTCAAATAATAATAATAATAATAATAATAATAATCAGCCCCCTAAACAACCACACGTCCTGATTGACCAACTAATCACGTGGGGGGCGGACACACGAATGAGAAATTACTGGCGTGGCTAACGTGGCTCTGGAAACCCATTCAAAATGGAGACTCGTTCAAAAAGAAAACGTATAGGACCGCTGCCCGGGGGCGATCGCCGGGGCGCACCTGGAGCTGACGCTGGGTGTCTCAGCATGCGAACCGTCAGCGGTGAGGAGCTGAACAGGCGGGCTCCCACCGACAAAGATGCTACAGCCGAAGCCATTGACGATGGTGATAGACTGACAAACAGGACAGACACCCCTGTAGAGCCTTATAGTCCAAGTACAGTATCGTACGCACCTTCAAAAACATCATCACCGTCAATACCATCTTCACCCATACCATCGTCACCTCCCATAATTAGTTTTAATACAGTTTCACCCACTCCGGCCTTGAATGTTGCGCGGGAGGTATCTACCTTCTTACCCGCGTCCACCAAGGCTGGGAAAGCAAGAGTTCGCATGAGATGGAGCAAAGAAGTAAACCTATTCATCATGCGAACTTATCTATACATCACTAAATTAGAGACCGACATGACCACCTACAGACAACAACTACATGAACGTTTTTCACGTCAATATCCTGAGATTTCCGTTTCAGAACAACGAATTTCAGATCAACGAAGAACTATAGTTAGGAATAAACTCTTATCGCAACTCGAATTAGATCAGTTAAATGAAGAAGTACGCATTCAATTGCGACAAGAATCAGAAAACTATGCAGACACTAACATTATCACACTAACACAAAACACAAACGAAAATATTCCGCAAGAACAACCACAATCACTCACTCAATTACATCCTAACAGTCAACCTCTAACATACAACCAATCGCAAGCTTACACACAAACAGCACACACATCCACACAAACCGAAGCCTTAACCCTAACGCTCGAAAATGATATTGAGACCTTAGTTGTCGCAGATCAAAACCTAATCACAGATACGTATATACAAGAAATACATGACAAATTTAGAACAACAATAACACAATACTCTGGGATGGATCCAGCAGCCCGACCAAAACTACCTAAACTTAAATACACCATTAACCTATTCCGTTTAGTTAATTTATTTAATGAAAATATACTCATACAATTTATATCTGATGACACACAACTTATAGACATAAATTTACTCATATATTGCACAGCTGTAGTTATATCTGAAGAACTCAACTTTAAAATCACTAACCACACAGGAACCACAAGAACTAGTCATGTTGTCAAGCCAGCATGGCAACAGAGACTAGAAAAAGATATTGAAAAATTAAGAGCAGACTGTGGTAGGCTCACACAGTATATTAACGGCATCAGATCAAATAAAGTAGTTAAGAGAGTTGAAACAATATTTAAAAATTATTCTAATCACACTAGATACGAAAATAACAATAGAAAACCTGAAGAGTTTCTAGACACACTAAAGCAGAAACTAGCTCTTAAAGTTCACAGGCTTAGGAGATATATGAAGGCACAACAGCGCAAAAATGATAATGCAACATTTGCAATGAATGAAAAAGCATTTTACAGAAATATGCAGCAAACACACACTGACACAACAATAGAAAGCAACACAGACGCACCATCAAAAGAACAACTAGAAACATATTGGTCTAGCATTTGGGAAGAGCAAGTACAGCACAATGATAAAGCATCTTGGATAGCGGATGAAGAAGCAAAATGGAGAGCAATTGACGAAATGGAATTTGCAGAGGTAGCAGAGTCTGACATTACACTCATAACAGCTAGATTACATAACTGGAAATCACCAGGTATAGATAAAATACATAATTTCTGGTACAAAAAGTTAACTTCATTACATAAATCTATTGCAAAAAATTTAACAGATATCATATTAGGACAGCAGAACACACCCGAATTTATAGCAACAGGAATTACCTACATGCTACCTAAAACTAAAAACACACCTCAGCCTTCCCAATACAGACCAATTACATGCTTACCCACAATATACAAAATACTAACATCAGTAATTACAAAAAAAATTAGCTCTCACATTGAACAACACAACATTATTGCAGAGGAACAAAAGGGATGCAGGCAAGGCCACATGGGATGCAAAGAACAGCTTATTATAGATTCCACTATTCATAAACACGCCACCTCAAAAAACAGAAATCTTCATTGCACCTATATTGATTACAAAAAAGCTTTTGACAGTGTTCCTCACTCTTGGTTAATACAAATATTAGAGATTTATAGAATAAACCCGAAAATAATTGATTTCATGCGCCATATAATGCTACAGTGGAAAACTACTCTACAAGTAAATAGCAACCACGGCACTGTCATAACGCGACAGATATCTATAAAAAAAGGTATCTACCAAGGTGACTCCCTAAGCCCCCTGTGGTTCTGTCTCGCCCTAAATCCTCTGTCTCATTTACTACAGGCCAGTAGGGCCGGATATGGCCTCAAACACGCTACAGAGGAAACAACAATATCACATCTTATTTACATGGATGACATCAAATTATATGCCAAAACAGAAAAAGATATGAAAAAATTAGTAGAAGTTACAGCAGAGTTCAGTCAGGATATTAATATGCAATTTGGTTTAGAAAAATGTAAAACACTTCACATTATAAGAGGAAAGGTGCGGCCAGGCGACTACGCAGTGAATGACACGGACACTATAACAGCAATGGAACCGACTGACTTGTATAAATATTTAGGGTACGTGCAGCTAAAGGGACTCGATCACGTAAGAATTAAAAATACACTAACTACAGAGTACAAAAGGAGACTAAACGCCATCTGTAAGACCCAACTTTCAAGTAAACATCTCATTAAAGCCCTCAATACCTTCGCCATCCCTGTATTAACGTACTCATTCGGAGTTATAAAATGGACCAAAACAGACACAGAAAATCTAGAGCGAACTACACGAACAACACTTACGAAACACAACAATTTACACCCTAAATCTGCCATAGAAAGATTAACTATTAAACGACAGCATGGAGGGAGAGGCCTAATCGACATTCAGCACCTTTGCCGGAAACAAGTCAGTCGACTTAAAACATTCTTTCACACAAAATCCCGCACCAGTAATATACATAAAGCCATAGTGATAAACGATCTCAACTACACTCCACTTAATTTAAATGACCAGATAGAAATACAAAACACTACCAATGATGACCCGGAGAAGCAAAAAATTGAAGAATGGAAGAAGAAAGTACTTCATGGCCGGCACCCTCATGACCTAGAGCAGTCCCATATAAATAAATTAGCATCAAATAAGTGGCTTAAGATAGGAAACCTGTTCCCTGAAACAGAAGGCTTTATCATAGCTATACAAGATCAAATCATCAACACCAGAAACTACAGAAAATTTATCATTAAAGACCCTACCATCACAAACGACAAATGCCGCAGATGCCACGTTCAATCAGAAACCATACAACACATAACCGGAGCATGCACAACCCTCACACAGACAGACTATACTCACAGACACAACCAGGTTGCAAACATCATTCACCAAAAACTAGCACTCAAACACAGTCTCATACAAAACTCTAACACTCCTTACTACAAGTACACACCACAAACTATACTAGAAAATAATACGCACAAAATGTACTACGATCGCGGAATACTTACAGATAAGACTATCCACTACAATAGACCAGACATAACCCTACAAGATAAAATAAGAAAAATCACTTATCTTATAGACATTGCAGTTCCTAATACCCATAACCTACAAAAAACCATAACTGAAAAAATAAGTAAATATGCTGAACTTAAGGAAGAAGTTACAAGAATCTGGAGACAAGAAAAAGTGTACGTTATCCCTATAGTTCTCTCCACGACAGGTGTTATCCCCAACCATCTTCTCCGTAGCCTGAAACTAATAGATTTAGAAGACTCCATTTATATCAATCTACAGAAAGCTGCCATCTTAAACACCTGCAGAATAGTTAGAAAATTCATGCAGTTAGAGGAAGAAAACACACCCTCATCTTAAATACACACCACACGCTGCATTTACTTGGCTTTGGCCCGTAAATGTAGCTAAACCCAGCCTATGAGCTGAGAAAAAAAAAACACTCATAATAATAATCATTTAATTCAGATTACATCCATATTTGTTAGTACAATTGCGAGCTTACAAACTAGTGTTAGTAATAACAACACACTAGTAATAACACACTTATTGGTATTACTCTGAGAACAAAATTTATATGATTACGCCATAACCTGCCGTACGTTTTCCCCTTACAGAAGCCAGCTGGGAGGAAGTTATTATTTCTGTAAAATTGGCACCTACCACCTGTGTTCTAATAACATTAAACTGTGCGATATACTGCTCGTATATAAGCTTAGCATATAATGTAATATTTTCCTTATAGCTTCTTTGGTAACATCGGTTATGGAAATTGTATGGAACGTGAGTGTTTAACGGTTGAAGTGGCTTGGCTACGTGGTTTGGTGGCTGATCGGTTTGAGTGGTTTACTTGGTTGGGTGATCGTGCAAATTGAGTCTACAGTTCCACATTATCATCTGCTTAGCCTTTTCCCAACTTTGTTGGGGTCAGATTCCAGTCTATCCGGATGGAGGTGAATACCAGTATTTAAAATGAAGCGACTGCCTAACTGACCTCTACATCCCAGTTACTGTGTCCTGTTACGGAGCCCTTAAAGCAATTTAAATATTTGATGTCTTTTCCTTCTATATATTATCTCTATCAGTCATCATCCCTTTCTAGCCCTATCATAATCCATTTAACGTTTTTTAGTTTTCCTTTGCATTTATTTGCATTGATGGTAATAGACTCACCCCCTATTACGTAGGACTTTAACATAGCTGGCGCAAAATACGCTGCCTAACCCTTTGAGGATTATAAGCGTGAAATTATGTGTTATTTATGTTCTTAATTTCTCTGCATTACATGCTGTCCGATTTCCATACAACTTCTCATGGCTCTGCTCATTATTCGACTGTTTAATATTTTACATCGTAATTAAAAAGCCTCATAAGTCAACTTTACTGTGGATGTTAAAAGGCTGATGAATTATGACGATCTAGATTTAAGATAATCTCACACACGGTATTGTAATGGCTTCCATTTTATCAGTATAACGATGTTCTTTCCTGCAGTGCAACCACTCGGTCAAATGAATATCTACTTTGGAACCGACATTACAATAAAATTCCTCCCCACATACTTCAACTGAATGAGACAAAATTCAAATATTGTATAAAACGCACACTATTCAGGCAGGCATATTATACGTTGGGGGATTACATCGCTGATAAAAATGCTTGGCTCAATGCTGGTCCTGCTCCACAACTAATTGATTAACATTTGCAAATACTGTTGGAGCTGCTGAAGATTGTAAGACTATTTTTGCATTGTATAAACTCAATCTCCATTGTATTATACAATTGCATAGCACAGGTGTGAGCACTATGGACTAAAGAGTTACCATTTACCGTGTAATATGTCTTGCATTGACTTGAATGTGCCCTGGCGGCTGTGAGTATGTCATGCTCACTCAAATGTTTCGCTGATGGTGGCGCGTGTGTTGGTTCATTTAGCTCCCTTCAAAATGGTTGAGCTGAATGGTGCTAATCCATGTGTCATGTTCGTGAACGGGCGCCGTCAGTTGGGACTGGTCATCTCTTAGCTGCCAGGGCTTATTTTTATTTTATTTTAATTTTTTGAATTGTTCTTTGTTTTATCTTTTTATTACGGACGCTTCTAACGTGCACGTCTTTCTACATTGTTCTCACATGTATAATTTCAACATGAATGATGTAACCAATATTTTGTAACAATTTTTTATTTAAAAGAGTGTCCGTGGAGTTTCTTGCCCGTTCTTCTCCATAGGTACTGTGAGGTTTTAATATGAGATAGAACCTCATATGATAAAGACTGGCTTGAATGCTATGTGCTTCCGAATAATCTGTCAAAATATATTTAAAAGAGGATTCGTAAGGGTTTTCATTTGTTGAAGAAAAAACATTCTAGTCTGCCCACGGGCTCGGTGTGCGTGTGTCTTTGTATTAATGATTCAATTTAAAATATAGTCTTTGCTTTCTTTAAAAGTATTTAATTTAAACGATCCCGAGCACTGCAGCCAAGCGTCGGACGCTGCCAGGCGCGAGTGAGGTGTCACTCCTCACATCGCTGAGAAGTCGGAGGGAAAGAGTCACTGTCTGCGTCTTCAATGTTATGTGTCGTTTCGTTTAAGTTAGCAGGAACGTACTCCAGAATTTATTAATGCGAGTTAAGAGGCAATTATTTTTTGAGAAACTGTGATCCCATTCGGAAGGGGGGAGGTACTCTGTCTAGGTTGACACCAGCCTCGCTAACGGGGGCATAGCCCTTGCAAGGTGTGTCTAGTTGACACAATTGGTTCAACTTAAGACTGAGGTCTCACAGTTTAGTCAGAACTAACTGACATTTGATAAAGATTGAGTCTTGTGAGGATAGATTGAGGTTTTGAGATTTTCCCTCTGGAGTATGGTCGTGAATTAGTAATGTTGTGAACGCTTGCTACTTAATCCTTCGTTCCCTCTGGCTCAATTATGTCCGATGGAGTTAAGGCTTAGGATGGGGAGTTCTTTATTTTCATAAACCCCCTCGGGGTAAATGTGAACTGACACATCAGTTTGTTTGTTTTTTCGAGGCTTGCTACATCTTTTTCGATGGTTTTGATGTAGTAAAGTTTAAGCATGACGACGTTAATTTTGTGGGTGCATGTTAGCACATATTGTCATTTAACTTTGCTGATACCTAATCTGGTATCAAGACTTTGCAATTCGTACGTCCTGACTTAAGCCTGCTCTTGCAAGAGAAAGACCTCACTATGTATTTTAATTTCCATCGTTAGGTAATGTTTCTTTTAGGCATAGGTAGGAAGGGTTGGATTATTCGGATGCTTTGAATAAAAGTATCTGCTGGATCCGTTTATTCAAGTGGGGCGTAGCTCATGTGAGGTTTTAATATGAGATAGAACCTCATATGAAAAAGACTGGCTTGAATGCTATGTGCTTCCGAATAATCTGTCAAAATATATTTAAAAGAGGATTCGTAAGAGTTTTCATTTGTTGAAGAAAAAACATTCTAGTCTGCCCCCGGGCTCCGTGTGCGTGTGTCTTTGTATTAATGATTCAATTTAAAATAAAGTCTTTGCTCTCTTTAAAAGTATTTAATTTATACACACTACACGATCCTGAGTGCCGCAGCCAAGCTGGTGCTTACAGTACCTACTACGCTTTGGAATGGGCAACTAGCTTCATACCTATTTCTGACTGACCGATTCCTTGACAATTCAAAAGTGCCAGTAAATGGTTAAATTGAAATGAATGCTTTGAGTTTGAGTTTGAGTTTGACAATTATACGAACAAGTGTATTACAAAATATAATAATGAAGTAAGTTTCATGATTTTTCTTAAAATATACATTTATAAGTTGTTAAATACAAAGTGACTTTTCGTTTCAGTTTGTATGGCCGTTTAGTTCTTCTGATGTATACAATGGATTTTGATGCGGTTTTAAAGAATTTCATGCTTTTGGCTGAAATAATAGTGATGATGAATACATTCATACTAACCTAAGAAATCTCAAGGTTTTATCAAGTTTTAAAAAAACTTGCGAAGAAGAGGCGCATCGCTAGTGTATTGCATGTAGGTACTGTAAGAGCTCAGAAAAACAAGGTAAATTGTATTTTAAATATTTAATTAAAAATACACTTAAGCAGTACAAGAAAATGTTAGGTAGGTGCTAAGCCGTCGGTGTCCACCAGAAAAGAGAACGCAAGCGTCGGTACAACATGCCAGATAGGCGAGTCGCCCGCGCGTTGCTATCTTCGCAGTTGTCAACTTCATGACGGGTCTCGAGCGCCATCTATCGCCTTACAGTACTTACTTATTTTATTATTATCATCGTCATCATCAGCCTGTAGCACTCTACTGCTGGACATAGGCGTCTCCAATTGCATTCTTAGTATTACCTTAGCTTGATCCGCGATAACAAAACTCTCTCTCGTCTCTCTGATACTCTATGAATATTAATCGCCCGGAAGAGTTCGTAACGAAATCTATTAATAATAGAGAGATTTAAATATCAAAAGACTTCATAATAATTAACTTCAACTAAGGTAAATTAATAGATAGCGGCTTTCATCTTAAATTATATGATAATAAGCATTAATTTTATTTTAGATTTTAACATTGGGTAACTAATAATTGAGAGAGAAAGCTTGTCCATAATCATTGGAAGTAATTAGACGTCCTCATAAAATGAAAATTGTCAAAAAAATACCTACCCTCAATTGAATACAAACATGTTTTCTTTGCAAAAATCTGTTTTTTTTCATACATTTTTACAATAATCGTAAAAATTCTCAATAATTACGAACCTTTTCCATTCGTTCAAATTAAGCATAGATTCTCTCATTTGGATATGTGCACATCATAAAGAGTCACACTATTATTATGTTGGAATGGTGGCATTTCAGTTTGAGGAATTGAAGTGCGAATTTAATTATGCATTGTGTCATGTATTCTTCGACCAATAATCATAATTTGAAATAAGTCAGGTGCGTACTGCGACGTGCGTGTATGACCAGGTGAATGTCCGTAGACGAAGAAAAAGGAGAGTAAGGATCGTAGTCGCTGGCGTACGTGGTTTCTGCTTACCCCTCTGGAAAAAGTTCAGGATTTTATGTATGTATGTTCGCAACAGTAGGTATCTAATTAACCTAGTTTTAAAACTAGATTTATGTCAAGTACCTAGATCTCCAATGTATAAATTTAAATTCTAGATTCATGACTGAGCACCATTCTAGAATTCTCAACTTTATTCATAGCGACGTGGTTTTTGAATAGAAAACCCTTTCTTTGTTGTATTTACGAAGTTTCAACAAAGCACACACACTTTTGTATTTCTTTTCTTCGCGTGGGTGTCGTGGGAATGGCTTAAAGGCTTATGACGCGAGAAGAGCATTCTCTTCTGTTACAGCAAGAATACATTGCGATCGATAAATTCGTTATAGATGATTAGAAAAAAATATTTCACGTCAGAAGGTCTTTTAGGAGGCCCATGGTAAGAAAGGGAGGTTTTATGACCTGTTAAAATAAAATATGTATAATATAAAACTTCAGAAGCCTAAAGAGAAGAGCTGGCAGGAAATTCCACAGCTTTTTAAAAAAAAACATAGCATTGGTACTCCGGGAGTGCCGACAGAAATTAAAACTTGAACAAGATCGCTTTGGTGGTAGAAAAATACTTGTTTAGAACATTGGTCTGTTACCTTATCTAAATAAAGAGCACAATTGCGTTTACAAGACCTTTAAAGTAAAAATACTTGCATAAAACATTGATCCGTAAGGTTATATAAATAAAGAGCACAATCGCGTTTACAAAAATGAGGTGTCGTCATGGTGTCGCGAAATCAATGGTTCAGTCCCATCTCAAAAATGCCCAACGGGCCTAAAGAAGTTTTCACTTCAATGATTGGCTTTTACAATGTTTTTAACCGACTTCAAGGAGGAGGTTCTCAATTCGTCGGGTTTTTTTTTAATGTATGTTCCCCGATTACTCGAAGACGGCTGGACCGATTTGAAAAATCCTTTTGTTGTTTGAAAGTTGATCCCATTGTCATTTGGTCATGATCTGATGATGGAATTTTGGAGAAATCGAGGGGACTCTTCAAATATTATAGGCACATCTATAGCGATTTGGGTATTTTTGATGGGCAGTTGACATTAGGCTACTGTAACTTAGATAAATTACAAACCAAACCACTAAAAAGTGAAAAAAAAAAAACTGTTTTACAAAAATTACAACCGACTTCCAAACTACAAAGTGAAAAATAACTTTAATTTCGGAAGTCGGTGTCAAAAAACTAAAATGCTGATCCAAAGACACCGACTTCCGAAATAAAAGTTATTTATCACTTTGTAGTTTTGAAGTCGGTTGTATTTTTTGTAAAAAAGTTTTTGTATAATACACTGTTTATAAGTATCCGGATAGTGCAGACCTGTCAACAAGTACCAGTCGGTAGGTCGATGCAGAAAGCTCGTGGACACAGGTTTTACGTTGAAGTTCCTCTTACTCCCAATTTCTCCAGACTCTCCATACCATGATGGCCACAATTACGAGGTTTATTTATATATGTACGTTGCTTTAAGTTAAGTGACGTTCAATCGTCCAATATGTATGGTTAAACAGTCGCCAATCATTAATTAACCTACAACGCAACGTTTATAAATAAACCCCTAAGTTATTGTTAGTTTTACATACATTTTCATTTTTTTTTTGAATATTCAAATATTCATTCATCATCTATCTATCCGAAGTATGTTTAAGGAAATTCCTAATCCATTAGTTTCATATTACGTTTAAAAGATTCGTATGCTCGACAACGTAAATAATGCAATGAATTTTGTTTAATTGTTAAAATGAATGGCACTGCCATTGTAAGTGCGTTAAACGCAATCACCCCACTGAGTATAAGCCTCCTTTCTTCTGTGTGCCTGTCCTTTCATCTATCTATTGCTTAGTTATAATGACATAATAATGACCTTTGTGACTGTATTTATTCAACAAATACCTAGCAATGAATCGTGGCAATCCTTCGCCACCAATGAATGTAATAAGAGGCGATTTAGGGACAATGTTCAGAGGATAAACTCTAAGTAACAGTGTCATACAGAAATTATCAATATATATTATGTATTGCAGTATGGTATGGTGTGGTGTGGTGATTGTGGATTTATGGTTATCGACTATCGCCCTTTAGTACGAGTATATACAGTGTGTTAACTAACGAAGGGCGTTCCCGTTAACCCGCAATAATATAGCATCCATAGATGCAAAAAAAAAATACCATAATTTTTTTTTAATCCTAACTAGCATTGTAAATGCAAAAGTGAGTTTGTTTCGCTTTCACGCTAAAACGGTTGAATGGATTTGGATACAATTTAGCAAACAGGTAGACGATGATTTGGATTAGGACATAGGATACTTTTTATCCCGATAGAACGTTCCCGTGGCATAATTTCCGACATACACGCGCGTGAAGCCGCTGGCAAAAGCTAAAATATACACCAAAAAAACCAAATTCTTAATAAAAAAATTGTAGTACCTAATATTTTTTATCACGTATGGATGCTACATTATTGCGGGGAACGCCTTTCGTTAGTTAACATGCTGTATATACAAAAGGGCGATAGCTGATAATCATAAAGCCACAATCACCACTCCATACCATACCACAAAACAAATAAACAAAATTACAAGTAAATAAAATTGAAGTGTCTGTTTGTAATGTCAAAATAACAGCTTTTTATTAAGTGCATATGAAAGTACGACACTTGAAACGAAAAAAAATAATAATATTCTTTGTCTGTCTGCCTGCTTGTTCCGGCTAATCTCAGAAACGGCTGGACCAATTTTGACGGGACTTTTACTGGCAGATAGCTGATGTTTTATATAAGGAGTAAAGAAAACAACAATTTTTAATTTTTTTGTCTGTCTGTCGTTCTTTCCAGCAAATATCCGAAACGGCTGGACCGATTTTGATGGGACTTTCACTGGCAGATAGCTGATGCTATAAGGAGTAACTTAGGAGTACATACTTTTATTTTAGAAAAATAATTATGGTCCACGCGTAGCCGTGTGCAACAGCTTGTAAATAAATTATAATTATAACTGATGATCATAGAAGTCTTTTACAATACAAAAATGTAGTAGGTAGTTGATTGACTTTCAATGTTAGATTCACACAGGATCGGCAGTTTAAAAAAAAATCTTTGCAATTTGAATACACTTGAAATCTCTGAATGGATTTCCAAAATCAAATCTTCCTATCTGATTTTAAAATTCGTAGCTTACCTGCCATAGTAATCCTTGTTTAAAAACTCATTCTCCTCAGTGATAAGAGAACAATTTTAATTGCTAGCGATAATAATTGGTAAGTATTCTCATAAATTCTTATCTTTATAACCTATACTGTAATTAAGCAATACTTTGAAGTTTTAAAAGTTGAAATATTTTAAAGTACACGATATAACTTAAACTTGTTCCAGTTAACTTTACAACTAACGTGAAACTTTGTAAATACACAATATTTTATGCTATTATCAAACCAAAAACATGCCACATACCTTTCAAATGACGATCACCATCAGAAGAATCAACCCTCGGAAACAAAACTTGAAAAAAAAATCACTTTAAAAAAAATAGAACTCACTGGCACTAGTCAAACCGAAATTTATAAAAACGAAACAAATCTGAAACTCGGAAAAGTTTTGATTATGGAATGTGTAGTTCGCGAGCCTTCGATCAGCTTCGGCGGGAGGTGGATCCCGTTCGGCGGTCGGGTAGCTACTGGCGTAGAAGCCTACCCCTAGCGCCCTAGCCCATTGAAACTTTTATAACCTTATTTTATGCAGTGGCTCAGTTTACGCTGTCGTGTGTCTTTTGAACTTCGAATCTTCGTTATGGGCACGCAATTTGACCATTTGATGGGAGGCAGGGAGGGTAGTGTTGAAAGAGGTTGAAGTAGTGGGTAGTGTGGTGCGGAAAAGAGTCGCTTGAGTGCAGAGCGTAGTACTATTCTCTGCGTTTTATAGTAGTTCCATTGTTTCGAAGTAGCGTGTGTAGTAGAATCACGATACTTCCTCTACTTAGAACTTAGAACCACTAGTACTTGGGAGTTATCTCTATCATTTGATGAAGGTTTTCTTGTTAGTAGGTTGGCAATGTAACAGATTATTTTGGATGGGTGGAAAACATGATGATTGTTGAAACTAGATGTTGTGTTAGATATGAAAGTTCGAAAGGGATACCGTGTCTCCTGGCAACATGGCAACTGAAGGAACACGGGTGGGTTTTAGTCAGTAAGAGCTGGAGAAATTATTTGATAATTTCCCAACCAAAAAAAAAGGTATTCTTTGTAGTCATTTAATTATGTCATCATTCATTCAATCATCAATTCAGGCAATCAGTCATTTAATCCGCTGGATGCGGAAAGCACAGAATCGGTCGAAGTGGCGGTGCTTGGGGGAGGCCTATGTCCAGCAGTGGACGTCTTTCGGCTGAAATGATGATGAATGATGATTTAATTATGAGAAAAACTATGGGTGAAAATTTAAATGTGCTATTGTACTATTTAGTAGGTAATCACACAATCTTTCACCATTCCCCATTAAGGTACCTACTCGGAGAAAACTAAAGCAAGCCTCTTTTTACCTGACTGCGGTGAAGCCAAAAAGGAGGGTTATGTGTATGACCTACATATATGATAATGTTTGTATATATGTCCGTCCCTATGTGCCCTCGTAGCTAACTACTAAACGGCTGAACCGATTTTGATAAATTATAATTATGTCGTTAGATTTGTCTTTATTGCGCGAGTGTTACTGGGTATATTAAAATGATAAAAATCTAAATGAGAAAACACCCAAACCTATCGAGTTGAATATCAAAATAAAAGATTATAAAAGAAAATTATAAAAAACATCCTAACCAAAAAGTGTAAAATAAAAAAATTACAGTAAGTTTAAAAAATCTAAAACCCGATTGCGTAAAAAGTGAACTTTATAAAATATATAAAAAACATGACCTAGTTCTGTTTCCAATTCCATATAAACTATAAACAATCTCATGGACTCGGAGGCAATAATAGGTCTTTATTATTCAATTTGAGAACATGCCTCCGACTGCATGAGTTTTACTTTTTATTTCTGCCACTAATTTCCGAAATTCAAACTTGACTTAGTTTGGGAGTGGGTTGATTATGTGCTGCTGTGCAACCATGCAACAACTTAATAATTTGTACTGCTTCTTGACATTTTATACATTACAAAGTATGTTTTATACGGCAGCCCTGTTTAATACATATTATAACCACTTCTTTTCATGAATGTAATTACGTTTGTATGTAAAAAGCAAATTGCCGTCATTTGCCTCTCATGTGCTTTATCACAAAAAACTTTATATTACGCGGTTAATTTTAACTCAGGGAAGCTGATGTAGGTTTTGTAGTTACTTTTCATTGTTATACGTGTATGTTTTGTTCGCAGTTTTACTCTTTTTTTTGTTACTCTCATTAGATAGGTACACATGTAAGCATAAAAAATTAAAAACACGTTTTTGTTATCAGCTTTTCTTCTTCTTTACAATCCTATATATTCCCAAGAAATATTAATTGAATGTAATCGAAAATAAATTACGATACCTTCAAATTACTGAATAAATATAGGTTTGATTCAAGCCTACATGTACTAATTACATATAAATTAATTTTCAATTTGTTCATCGTAGCTCTCAAACAAACTAAACTTCTACATTTAGGTATAATGAGTTAGTATTTATGTTAATGCTTCAAATTTATGATATATTATGTGTGTGTAGGAGGTAGGGGGAGTACCTTTAAGACAGGAATACACATGCCTTTAAACTTGCAGAAAAGTACCTATGCAAGTATGCAGTAGCTTGCTTGCTATTTTGACATTATATACCTACGATTTAATTTGAACTCTTTGTTAGTGACTTTTTTGCACATGATAATTATTCAGATTTATTATAGTAGTAATTGCTTTTTTTTTTAAAAAGGTTTTTACTTTTATTAATTTATTTATCTTTTGTATAGATTCTTTTCTATTTTGTGAATGTGAGAACGCTGTAAGCTTAGTGGATTGTAGACCTGTTGACCATTTTCTATTTTGTTAAGTACCTGGTACTTATTGAAAGACCTACACTGTCCTCCCATATCTAGTAACACTGTTATTTGAAAGTATTGTAAAAGCCAATTATTTTTAAAAAAGTAACCGTGGAGTATCTTGCCGGCTCTTTTCCATAGGAAATGACCAATTGGGACGTTTCATAAGTGCCCTTGTAGGGTTATGTGAAATAAAATAATTTGAATTTGACGTAACAACTTCTTATTGATAAGTACCACAATAACATAACATGCAAGCTATACTCTGTTCCAAAAGTATCTGATTAATATGTAAACAAATGTATCAGAATATATGTCTGTGGATGCCAATTTGTTAGTGCCACTAACAAAGTGACTGCTTTGATTTGATTATTTTAATACTCAAACCCGAAATTCTAATTTTAAATTAGATGTGAGATGTTTTTCATGTGACATACATTAATTTTATAACCTCAACTTACGGCGATGATTTTTCAATTACAACTGAATAATGTTATACAATATTTTTCGGAAAAAGTGGTGAGATATATACATACATATATTTGGAACACACCATATTTGCATACTTCTGTGCAAGTACTGGTATGTGTATTCCTTGCTTTAGTGACGTCATTAGCAGGTTTGTTAAAAGGTTCATTGTTATGGTTTGCTGTTAGTTTAGAGCAGCGGTCGGCAACCTTTTGGCAGGCAAGGGCCACAAGGTGGCAAAATAAACTAAAAGAGGGCCGCACTTGTGATATTAATCCTAGAAGCACAATATACCTACGTATAATTGATTAATTGGTCATATCCCATAGAAAAAATAAAAATGCTAATAAAAATTGTTAAAACATACGGAATTTAATTCGTACACGTAATATATACATTATGTTTATATGTTTGGGCTTTATAGTTAAGAAAAATAACCACCGTAAATCATTCAGAAATGAAAAATACAAAGTACCTAAATAGGTAACTGATTTTTACAAATTCACGGGCCGCAAGTAAGACGTCTGCGGGCCGCATGTGGCCCGTGGGCCGCGTGTTGCCGACCGCTGGTTTAGAGGATCAGTAGAGTAGTGGGTTAGTCAATATGTACTCTACTTAAGTGCTATAGAAAATAATTGCTTCAACGTCGTTACGTCAATTTATAAGCTTGGAAGTCACATTTTACTACATTTATTAATTATTAAGTGGTAAATGGTTAATATACTTAATTTTTGGTCTACCTACTGATTATATCACAAAAATCGTTTGGTCAGAAAACTTGGGCATTTGCCAAGACCGATATTGTCGTTATGGTTCCTCTATTATAGTCGCCGTTTCTCTTAGCAACTTTGTTTCCTAACAAAAACGTGGCATAAGGGGGATTTGTACTTCGTAGAATGAAATGTTTTTTTAGAATCAATTATAAATAGGTACCTAAGAATAAAAAATAACTAATTAAATCTAAAAACATCACATCAAACATAACGTTATGCCAACTTTAGCTAAGTGTAAATTTAAATTGCCTCAACAGTCGTGGGTGGTTTAGGAACAAAAATAATTATATCGGCAATATAAGCAACAATACCTTCCTACGTACTAATGAATTCACGTCATTTAGCAATTAGTACACCCCCGCTTAGGCCCTGAATATTTACGAAATTAAACTGTTAGGCAACGCCCTTACTGAACGCGGTAACGCAATTATGAATAATTCTCGCGATATTTGACTGTAAAATAATATTTAATCGATATATAGTACATAACATCACGCCTGTATTCTCAAAAGGGTCAAGCAGAGGTGTATATAATAGTACACCCGCATTTTGACAGTTATGTTTTAAGTCCCATGTAATAGGAGGCGATCTTATTGCCATCAACCGGGTACAAATCCAGACTTCGGGCCACTACTGAGAAATTCCAAATGGAAAAACTCAATAACACTTTGCCAGACTCCGGAATCGAACCCATGCTCAGCAGTAGAGCTTATGTAGTTGTGCGATATACAAGTAGTGCCTAGCTAAAAAATTTTAGCTGTTGGTCACGGTAGTCATTTGTAGATCTTTGATAGTTGTTACAGGTAGTCAGAAGTCATAAAGTCTGACAACTAGTCTTACCCAGTAACTGGGTTGTGGAGTTCAGATAGGCAGTCGCTCCATGTACAATACTGGTATTCGGCTGCATCTGGGTAGACTAGAAGCCAACTCCAACATAGTTGGGAAAAGACAAGGTAGATGATGTTGAGCTAACAAAGTTAAATATGAAATTAAGGTAAACTACATTCAATTGGTGAATATAAAATTGGAAAGGGTTAGTCAAGCTACAGCTTTGTGAATCAGCAATGTTGAAGCTAAAGTTTTTACAGCGACCTACAATTCTTCGTTTGAAAATCTGTTGTTACAGGTTGTTGTTAGGTAAATATTGCTTGGTAAAGTTTTGTTTTTTTTAGTTTTTGTCCGTTGTTTTGGTAAAAGGTAATATTTAAAGAGCTTATAAAATTCCCCGCTATGTGACCATAATTTATATTCGACTTGCGTCGTACTTTTACAACAAACAATAACTCATAATAAAGTACCGATAAAGATCACTAAATAAATATAAAACTAGGTCCCCCCGCCGCGTCTGTCTGTCTGAACGCGATAAACTCAAAAACAGCTAAGCAGATTTTTATATGGCTTTCACCAATGGACGAAGTGATTCATGACGAAGGTTTAGGTGTATAATTCATTAAGGTTTTGTGTAAATTGGCTGAAATATGATCATGATTGTCGAAGATGTTGGAAAAAATCATGCTGACTGGGAGTTTTACTGGCATGCATCGCGTAAACCAATAGAGTTATATGAAAACAATGTATTACGGAATGAACACATTGTTTACCTGGAATAACAGGTAAGGTGCTTTTAATCCCAGTAATACGTTCCCGTGGGATATTTTCCGACATTCACGCGGGCGAAGCCGCGGGCAAAAGCTAGTAAACAATAATCCACTCAAAATAAAAATAAAACATTTGTATGACATGGAAAGAATACTGAGATTTATGTTGTAAGCATATTTATTGCAAGCATTATAGTTATTGCAAGACACGATAAGATTATGCCGTGCTCAGACATATTTTATTAAGTTTCTGTGGAGTTTCTTGCCCGTTATTCTCCGTAGGATCCTACTACGCTTTGGAATGGCCAAGCTTCATCTTTCTAACTGATCGACAATTCAAAAGTGCCTGTAATTGGTATAAATTAAATAAATGATTTGAGACTGTTAAGTTTGGCATTTTGCCAATATTCGCTTTCAAGTATTTTTTATTTGAGTGGATCCAATAGAAAGTTTTGAAGTGTTTTAAAAATCCTTCAATAATTAAATTGGTGGGTACCTTTGCTCAATATTCTTTAAAAAAATATTAATAAAAAGTAAAAAATGTATTAATTGAACCGATTCAATAATAATGGATTTCATCACTCAACATCTTTTACTCGCCTACAGAAGATCGAAAAATTAAGGAGCGGATGAACGTTAACCGCTAAAGGACCGCGGACGCACTAATATTATAAAGAGAAAAGATTTGATTTTTTATGTTTGTTTGTTTGTCTTACTAATATTATAAAGTTCACTCATCCACCATAGAAAAGGGAGGATCCTCCGACCAGACGGGTGTTGTGTCTGGCGGGCAACTGCCCATCGGTTTGAAGTTGAAATTTTGTATATATGTCGATCGCTCGGTAAACTCTAACTGCGCGATGCAGGATTTGTGTGACGTCATGTCTATGATGCGTAGTTTGTATGTGGTGGTGTAACCGCTACAGTTTGTTTGTTTATTTGTTTGTAAGTTTGTATGTAGGGGGTGATCTCCGGAACTACCGGTCAGATTTGAAAAATTATGTTTGCATTGGATAGCCCAATTTTTGAGGAAGGATTCTCGTGGACGAACTAGACGGAAATAAACGGAATAAACTCAAAAACTACAGGACAATTTAAAAAATTCTTTCACCAGTAGAATGCTATATTATCACTGAGTAACATAGGCTATAATTCATAAAGATATCACGCGGGTGAAGCCGCTGGCGGAAGCTAGTTCCTTAATATATTGACGTGTCGTGGAATGAAACAGAAATTAATCTTCACTTGAGTGAAGCGTCTGATATTGACATAACGAGATATTTAGATTTCATAAAACATACTTAGCATTATCAGCCTATTAAATGTTCCCACTGATGGGCCACAGACCTCCTCTCTGTGAGAGGGACAGGGCCCAATGCGGGTTAGTAGATGTCACATGTCTTCGAATTTTTAGTTCCATGATATGCCAGTTTCCTCACGATGTTTTCCTTCACCGTTTTGGAAGCAGTGGTTATGAAATAGCTTACACAAAGTTAAGCCTGTCTGTCGAACCTACGACCTACAACTCGTGAGCCGCGGCCGTTACCACAGGGTCACCACTGCTCTGCAATACTGCTAGAACATACTTGAACTACCTAGTTAAAGTATGTTCTATGTATTTACCTAAATACCTAGTTAAATTCCAACATAGAATAATATAAAGTTCATAATCCGATCTTAAAATATTTAGATATTTTTGGACCAGACTCAGATAATTCGATTTACTTATTCATCGCAATTTCGAGACCCAATATTTTCATAGATCCATTCTGCAAATATTTTATTCAATACAAAAATATGATTACGAAACCTAATAAACATTTGCCTAGAAAATACATAGAAAAGGCATTCTTATGTAAAAAATATGTTTTCGGTCGCAGGACTGGAACGTGCCCTCAATGAAGTACGAGCATGAAGCTGAATACAAGTTTTATTTCAAAACAAAATATGAGACGTGTTTCTTTTTCATAAAATTGTTGTTTTTATTAAGAGGTGTTCTTCGGAATTTTGGGTTTGGATTGGATTACTTACCTACTTAGGTCATTTTCATTTCTTCATTTTCTCGTTGATATGGCAACAGTACGTGTAACACAGCACCACTGGTGACGCTACAAACCTAGATAAGGTATGGTCTACTACAAAAAAAAATCACAATGATGAGAAAACAAGTGACTCTCGCCTTCGTTAAGCGTCTTTTAACACTCGTTGTAGTAAGTGCATTTCTAACTACATTTAGGCTGAAGATCTGAAGAAGTTTATTAGCAAACCGGAAGCAGAACACCATCATCTAACAATACTAGCACAATATTATTATAGGGGAGATCATTAAAATAATTATCTGTAAGTCACCTGCAATAAAATGAGTGAGTACATAATATTAGTTAATTGGTAATTACACTAATTTGAAGTGTCGTGAATTGTTACGTGACGTTTGTCATTATGGTTGCAAAATCGTATAGGTACACCTCCCTCAAAAATCTAAATGGTATAGTAGGTTTAGCTGTCTATATAAAATCACAACGTTCCCCCAACCCCGTCGGGAACCTCTGAAGGCCTATTGCCACGGCATTGGAACTTTAATGGATTAGTTTATTATTAATCTTTTGTTTTCCTTCCTCGTTCGTTATTGTTCTATAAAAGTTCATGATAGATGATGGGAACTATTTTAATTAGAACTCCATCATTATGAAAGGTATTGTTTGCTAAATTGGTAACGGTTCATAGTCAATATTTATTTTCAAATGGAATTATTTTCGTAAGTGCCTTGCCTCGCCAGGGCCTTGGAAAACGGTACTGTGTGAATGAAAAATCGTTTCTGTTTCCAAGTATATGGATTGAAAGCTCTTTAATATTTTTTTAAATTTAGTTTCTAGAATTTGGATTATGAATATTGAAACAAGAAGAATGATTCTCCAGAATGGTTCGTTTTTTTTTTCTGTGCATGTAAAGTTCTTTCGTAATATTTAGTGGAAAATAAAATAGGTTCAAGTTTTTTTTAGTTTATAAATAGACATGTGAGTAGATCAGATACCTACATGAAAGGTATAGAACCTACACACATAATATTTTGCTAGTAATATAGGTCATATTCGATTAATATTATAATATTAATCGAAGGTACGGTGACGTATTAATAAGGTACTTTCTAGAAACTACAAAGCAGGTATGCTTTTATTTTAGCACAGACTATAAATTGCTGCTTTCAAATATATCAATGAAGTCAGCACGTTTCTGCTATTAATCAGTTTTACTGGTCCCTTTCACGCCATAAAACAGTATTATCAATTTTGGGGATTAAAATTATTATTATCGCTTTTAAACGGGAATATTGCGAGAGTTTTTTTGAAGTGAAATCTTTTTTAGGCATTTTTGAGATGGAACTAAACCATTGATTTTGCGACACTGTGACGACATCAGCTTTTGACTATTAAAAAGACATCAATGCGTTGATTACCGCGGTATCAATTTTTTTTCAAGTTTTCATTTCTGTCGGCACTCACTGTTTTTTTTTTTTTTTTTCTGTTGCTACCTGGAATCTGGATGTACCGTTAATGTCCAGTTGATGGCAAAAGACTTGCCTCCTATTACGTGAGGTACTTAATCAGAACTGGTGTAATAATTAGTGTCGGTAATACGTACCGCCAACACCTTCGGAGAATATACGTATTATTTAATTAATTTGTCAATAAGTGTGCTTAGTATTGGGATTATAGAATGAGAAGCAACAGTCTCAATTTGTATAGGTACCATGGAAGGTCTGTCCTGTAGATAGGTAAAGCAATAGTGTGGTGAATGTCGTGATCATGCACGCATAAGGATGTGCGTAGCCTCTGTTTACAAATGGAACAGTATTCATGTTCATATACTAATCGTGAACAGTAGTTAGCATATTTTGAGTTCTGGCAAATATTGGAGTACTCCTCAATATTAAAATAGTCGAAGACAAAAGTCCTCTGCATTTCAACAGAAAGTAACCATGCGTAAATAACTAATTATAAGTGAGCATTTATGCAAATTTACAATCAAAATAATTTATATCGTGATTGTAGTATTTAAAATATCATCTTTACCAAATTATACTTCGTTCAAACAGAATATAAGGAAGGAAATCCGAACCCAAATAAAATGGAAAGGGAGAGAGCTTGACAACAGTAAATATATACCAAAACGTGTTCACCCAAATACTCATAAATTTTGCCAAAAAATACTTTGTTTTATCTCTAAACTCGCCATAATACACAAATAAAACCGGTGAAGTGTATCTAGCAAATAAGTGAAAATATTTAGCAAAGAATACCTATTATTATTTTAATCTTAAATTTTAAAAATCTCAACGAAAAATTTGTATTTCATAATATACCTATTATGCAAAGTTATTTTTTGCAGTTGCAGAATTATGAATCGGTGTTTTTAGTATTTGTTGATTATATACAGTATATGTACATGAAGTACAGAAGTATCAAATTCCTAAATTGTTTAGTTGTTGAGATAGAACTCGTACAAAAATGCTGATAACTTTTACGGCCCCCTATTTCTTCATGTTCGAATATTAAAAAAAAAAATGTTCTCTTCTCAATGATATCTAGACAATGATACCCCACATGCGGCTGTTATTTGTTTTTTTCAATATCATGAATTTTTATTTATTTTTATTGTGGCAATAGAATTACCTAATCTGTGAAATTTTACACACTCTACCTATTACAGTTCATGAGATACAGCTCGCTGACAGACAGACAGAAAGTCAGACAAACAGACGGACAGCGGAGGCTTAGTAATAGGGTTCCGTTTGGCACCCTTCAGGTACGGAAGCGTAAAAATACGTATGACCTATAATATTATTCAGTGTAATCTCAGCAACATCATAATGCATGATATGCCAAGAAATTTTTACCGGTAATCTCGGCGACATATATCTTTACTACGCCGTGTTGCTATTTCGTCAGTGTTTTGACGTCGACTTACGTCAGCGACTGCGATATCATGACGTAATTGTACGACGTTTACGTCGGGTACTGTCGGGTACTGTTTGTTGCGTCACACGAATTGCGTAAATGGACATGAAAACCTCAACGATCATTGTAAAAGTCTCATGAGGTACAAGCTGTGTGCCTCATAGGATTTCCCATACGCTATGATGAATTTCCATACAAAACTTTCATCCCCTATTTATGCCTTTTAGGGGGTGAATTATCAAAAATCCTTCTTTAGTGCTCCACTTTCGTTACACAGGCTGTTTGAAAGTTTGGTGCAAAGCCTTAAGGGGGTGATAGTTGATATTATTTAGAGCATTTTGAGCCATACATGTCTTAGACGAAGTATGTTTTTTTTTTATTTTTAACT
The DNA here is from genome assembly GCA_949152395.1 of Agrochola litura. NCBI lineage: Eukaryota > Metazoa > Arthropoda > Insecta > Lepidoptera > Noctuidae > Agrochola > Agrochola litura. The sequence continues at coordinate 23,385,285 of OX424505.1, forward strand.
ACAAATTGTTATTAAAAAGTAAAACTAAAAATACCAGTTAAAATTAAAAATCTTCTTCGTCTAAGAAATGTTTGGCTCAAAATGCTCTAAATAGTGTCAACTATCACCTTCTCAAAGCTTTTCCTGTATATGGAACTTTTGTGCATTTCATGCTTCTAGATCCAGCGGCTTAGGGTGTGCGTGGTCTGTCAGCTAATGAATGATTTTACTTACCATTTCTCGTAACAAACAGTTACCCTTTATATTATTATTAACGATAGGACCGTAAGTGATTAGATAAAAGGTTTTATATTTATTTTTGCAGTCTCGATGAGGATAACTATGTAGTTTAAAACTGTCACCAATTTCAACTTTTTTTAAAGGTATGTATGTTTTATTTAATTTAATAAATACAGACTTTGCATAGGTTCGGACCAACATTATTATAGTTTTAATTTTGAATTAAAAATATTTTTACTTTTACTTTTTACTAGCTCTGATTGAAATAATTGGAGACTTCTTTTAGCCGTATTTAATTTTACTGAAATTTTGATGAATTCCAGTAAAGTTTCTAATTTTGCGAACAGATACTTAACAGGAAAAAATAATTATTGCAATCACAAAATCTACAAAGTTGAGTGACCTTTTATTTTGACCACACCAATTTTGCTTTGGCTTGTCAGTCGGGAATGCGGGTCATTTCCTATTACGTTGATTCCATTTGGATCAAACAATTCCGATTCCTTATCTTGAATGTAAAAATAAAGTATTTCTCTCTTCCTGCTTGAGTAACTTCTTCAAACATGGCCAAAATAATAAATAAATAGGACACAAAAAGAGACGTATAAAAAGCCTTCCCGGAAAAAATAACGTTGCAGTGTTATTTAATAAACAAAATACCGCGGTCCGTATGTCTGATGTTGATATTAGCCAGTTATTTCTGAGCCTAGTTATAGAGGCAGCGTTTTATGACGAAATACTTTGTTTATGACTTAGTTTTTGTAAGTTAGGGCTGGCAGACTTCCAGATTTTGAACGTCAACCATGTGATATGGTTTTCTTTCTTTTGTAGATATTATATTTATGTCGATTGGGAATTACATACCTGAAGTCCGTAAATCAGCCATACTGCAGCAAACCTTTCCCATATAAACTTATACATAGTTGAAACGCTCGGATCATGAGGCCCGAGTGCGCGTCTCCTTTATAAGGAAATTTCTCGCTGACTCGACACTTCACGTTACTAGAAGGCTGGCTCATTTTTTGGTGAAAGAATTAGCATTGCCATTCAACGTGGCAATGCTGCCAGTCTTCTGGGCACGTTTCTGGATGACAGCGATGCGGACGAATACTTCGATGCCTAAGTGTCCTTTTGTTTTGTATTTATTTGTATAGTTTGTTAGTAAAGTCAATTTAATTTTATACCTAGTGTAAAACGTTAGATGTGTTAAAAATGAGGTTTTTGATCTTTAATGCATAGTTATAACAGAAACATAAACTGCAACCTTCTTATCTGTAAATCACAAAAGATCAAAATCAGAAAAGGAAAATACTTAAAACACTAGCGTTAAGTCTAACTTTCTTCCTTATTCCGCAAGTTGACATCCCTAACAATAGTTTGTTACGTCAACCTATCTTTTCGGCTCACTTTTTATTTGTATACTGATTTGAGTAAAAGGTTAAAAAGAAACAAAAAAAACAAATGGTTATGCTATTTATCGTGAAGGTTGATACTGTTGCAATAAACAATGATTTATTAAATTATGGTATGCTGTATATTGTTGGTTATTGCACAAACCCTGCGGCAAACCAACCATTATAAAGGTAGAATGCCGTACGACATGACAAATTCTTAGAACAAATTATTTTACTTTTGCTACGGCGTAGCAAGCGTAGACGTAGCGACTACGTTTCGTAACCCGTAGCAATTACTACGTCGTAGTAAAAACTGTTTTGTTCATAGAAAGATATTTTATTTTTATAACGAGTCTCATAAGATGGCAAGATTCCGGGAAGTTTTAAATTTAACTACAGCAAAAATGTGTTGCATCACAAACATTACTGAAGAGGTTTCCGTCACATACATGAACAAAATCCCGTTACACTTTACAGGAAACCAATCAATATCCGTAAATTTTCTCAAACCTATGACAATGACCCTGAACCAGCCTTTATTTCCATCTTACCTTCACTAACAATCGCCACGACCGGAATTTGTTTTGCTTTTTTATTTTGGCAGGAAAACGAACTGGCTGTATGTAATTGGTATCGACAAGCATTGTCTATACAATTCTCTGCGTCTGTTTTGTATCATGGTACGTTAAGACTTGTGCACATCCACGAGTTTTGCTCGCCAACAAACTTGGAGAACTACTGTAACTAAAATATGTAAGGATGTAAGAAGTTCTAAAAGTATCATTACATCTCGCCTGTGTTGCTTGGAAGGATATGCAGAGTGATGTTAGAAATCTTATGTAACAGTACTAACACGACAATGTTCTGAAATAAAAATACAATACCAATTTGACCGACCCGGTGATCGAACAGTGGATCCCACTCTCAGCAGTCAGTCGGGCTGTCATGCAATAGACAACTATAACCATTCCATAGAGAAGAAACACGCTGTTCTTTACACAAACACACTGTTTAACAATCGGAAGTCTACTTAAAAAAAAAAAACTATCCAAAACAAAACAGTCGTCATTGCACTCAACCCTAAGGATATCAAAGGGCGGTGACCGGGAAATTCCCTCTCAGTACACAATCTATACTTCTGTTATTATCTATGTATTTATATATTTCTGTACCGAAGCAAGTAGTAGAGGGTTACATCATTGAATATGGAACAACTTCTTCGATGATATCTCGTTGTTTTGTCGAACAAAAAGGTTTTGTTTTGATTTCTTCGTTTGAGAATTTGTTTTACACTTTTTGGGTCAAGTCTAGGTTGAATCTATGTATTGTTTATTTGAAATTGGGAACAATGAAATAACATTATTTATATTGTACCTACTTTAATAAATACTGTATATCATATCAGAAAATATACAATGTCTGAAACTGGGTGGTTTCAAATTATTTTTCACTTTCTTCGAACTCAAAGTCTTTTCAAACAAGACATCTGTAACGTAATATAAAATATAAATTATTATTCGTTTCTGAGAAGTTACAATTTGACAAAAAGTTTTGAAACTCAGCCATGTATAATATCTCTTTGTCGTCTCTGAGCATTAACTGTCATATTAAGCCCTGTTAACTACAACAACAATAAAACCCGCCGTGGTCGCATGCCTGTATACTTAGAAAATTATAATGGTATGCGACCACGGCTTTACCTTGACCATTTTAAAACTTGTCTTGATTTCTGTCTAAAATATTTTCGTGTTTCATACTTTTTAGAGCGTGATTTTTCAGTAGTCGGGTTTTTGTTTTTGAACTTAATTTTTATTTAAATTATTTTGGGGTTTTAATTCAATGATAAAGTATTTGCAGAGCAGCTTTAATTTTTTTTTGTTTGGGTTTTTTTGCATAAAATAGGTATTAATTTTACAGCCGCGCCGTCTCACTTATGCTTGTTTTTAACAATTTAAACATATTTATTTACTTAGACAATATGATTTATATACAAATTTGTAATATGCTTGTCAAGCCCTTTCATTTGATATCCAAAATGACACAATAAATTTTATTTTTTATTTTTGTTCATGACTTTATGTCCTCTAGAGTGCGCTATATTGCATTTAATGTGACGTCACATAGCATATAACCAGCGGATAATCAAGACGCTGCCAATGATACCTCATTTGTCAAATTATGATCGGCAGTTTAGATGTTATGAGGTAACAGATGAACATACATACATACATACCGGTCAAAATCATAACCCTCCTTTTTGCTTCGCCGTAATCGGGTAAAAAACTGTAAAGCACCAGCCCTATTTCTTCTGTAAATTTACGCTAGAATTTTCCACATACTTTGGTGTGCACCTAACGAGAATCCATCGCAAATTCAGCTTAGTAGCCATGAGTTACCGCCATGGAATCCGGATAAATAACATTGTTCAAATACACACCACACTAAAGAATTTTATGGTTACCCAGCTTTAGTTTTAAAAGAGCAATTTTGCATTTGCCTCTGGGAGTAATAAAATGCTTTTTTGTGGAAAACCTTTTTGGTTTTTGGGTACAGAGGCTGTTTTAGTGGGTATAAAAGTAAAATAGAGAAGAAAATGCATGGAATTTATTTTAAAACAAAATAGGAATTTCAGTTGAAATAATTTTAGAGAGTAGGTACCTGCAGCCATTTTACTATAGTTACAATGTGAATAATTCTTGAAAAGGCTTGTAAAAGTTGTCCAAGCCACACTCGCGATTTCACTGAATAAAAATTAAATACTGAACTTTACACAAAAGATATCCCTCGTTTTCTTGCTGGCAATAGTAATTTTAAAGGAACGTAACTTATTTGTTTATCAAGCATCTTTTCCCTTAAATTCGTGCACTTTTTTATAGCCGATTGATCATTTTCTAAAGACCCAATTTTATGAGTTGCGGAAAATAAACAACTGATTTCCCTTCTTTAGTTCCGGTCATTATCATAAAAGCGTAAGTCCTTATTTCCTGAGCGTACTAAGGAGGCAATAAATAGGATATTTCTTTCCCAAAATTATGCAAATTGCTATAAATCACATCCAAATAGATGGGTCCTTATTTTATTGACGTCAACATAAGAAATAGGTAATTTGGGGTAATGAGATTCTTTTGATAAAGTTGCCAATAAAGAGGGTATTAAAGACTGGTTTTAACGTTACTGGGTGATTTTGTACCTTTGACAAAGAAGGTTTGTTAAGTTGCAATCCCGTTGGTATTCATTAAATTCACTGGGATTTTTAAAGCGTCATCAATTTACAACACACTTCTGAAAACAATCAACCCTGAGCAATCATTTGTTCGGGGGATTTTTAACTTGTAATGTAAAACACTAAACCGAGCAAATCCTCTTCAAAAATATGAATAAAGTGTGTTTAAAAATGTGTTTGAACCACGTAATTTATCTGCATTTTGCTGCAAACTCGGACTGCAAAGTAGGAAATGCTGTGAATTAGTGAAATTATATGTGACTGTTTATAACTCATTCCAATGCATAGTCATACAGTATGTGCTCATAAACAAAAAGTTAATTGCTTGAATATTCTGTTAAAAGATTTTTAAAACAATTTGTGAACATTGCTGGTTAAGAGCGGCCAACCCGTCATACTTTTCATACAAACGCTCGTACGTGATTATGGCGTTGTAACATATCTTTCTTAGTTTTTTTAAACGAATGGGTATTTTGTGCAGTATATCTAGGTTTCTATGAAACCAAAAATAAAAATTTGGCGAAACAAATTCAATATAAGCCTCCAAAAATCTGCTTTTTTGCACAAATTTTACCTCAACTTTGACCGTTCATAATGTACTTATAAATTATAAAAGTAAAGAAAACATCGTAATAGAAACCTCGCACATGTAATGGAGATTCTAAATTACAAAAAAAATATTTTATAAACTTGTAAGGCGTATTCAAAAACACGTATTTCCTGAAACCAGTTATTTTTCGTACAATGTTATCGCGTTCTCACTTGCTTGTTAGCAGTTCTCACTTGCGCTGGATGAAACAACAAGCTTTTCGACCATGCTCGCGTTGACGATAGACGGACCGGGAAGGGCCCTCTTAATGGTTAGTAACATTGCACACGAATTTCGTAGCATGTTAGTTATTTAATTCCACTGAATAAAACAGCTTTGAACAAGAGTCCATTATATTACAAATTTTCAACAATTCTAATAGAAATGTCAATAAATATGAAATGTTAGATAGAAAGTTGTGACTCTGAGCAAATTAAATTGCACCTTTAAATTGTACAAAAATACATGATCATAATTTTCTACAAATAATATATTTTTTAACAAAATCTGCGCTTAGCAAACAAACTACTGACAGCAGAAAATAAACACAAACATCTAGATTGAATCACAGCAACGTAGATTTATATTCTTCAAAACCTGCCCTGAAAACTAACGACATAACATGATTCATCACCAAAATTCAGGTACCTATAACATAATAGAATAACCGTCCGAAGGTGATAATTTTTCACTTTGCCATCAAAGGCCTGACCTCTTGAAAATCCTTTGTTGACGGCAAACAATTTCGTCAGGGGCCGATAAGGCGGCTCCTAAACCCCTCTTACATATTTTTCTCACTGTTAGGGTCAGTTTTCACCGAGACGCGACGTGACGCTACGCGCAGAAAAAGAAGCCATAGCTGCGTACGTGTTGTAAAGCCGCCGTGCGTGCCGATGTAGCTTTGCGCGTAGTGAAAGTAAAATATAATTTTGCTACCTACTAATAACTCACGAAATACTTGTGGTCACCGGCAATGAGTTCTGCAGCGTACTTCAACACTATATATAGATATGTCCTCCAGTACCATTCGCATTCTTATTGAGATATGCCCATTTTTGTCTCATAGACAAGTTGTAGCGAGTATGAAAGACCCATCACCAAACCGAGAGTTACATAATGTTCCTGTCGCTGCAAATATGTTTTGCATTAGACCTTACCTGGGAACCGACTGGTTACGGAGATATTGAACAAAAGAAAATTAAAATTTATTGGTATCTTTAAAAATTTGCGTTTTCGTCGCGTCTGGGTGTGAGCCGACCCTAATATCATATTATCAGGTCTCAGGAAGGTTACGGCTATTTGGGATTTAGTAACGGGTTGTAATTTTTGAATTTTATGCGACATTTTTGGGGTAAAACTGTTGCTGTATTTTGTAGTGGAAAGTGGATTACTTAGAGAGGTTTAGTCGAATATTGGTGATGTAATATCTATTTAACCATGAAAAGACGTAAAAAGAAAATTTTTGAATCCTCTATCCAAGGGCTTCCCGAAATATCACCATAATTTTCCGCGATTATTGACAATTAGAGGCTGGCATAAAAAAAAGGGATTTGTAAAAAATCAGACCCGTCTTTAAAAATTTTTGAAAATATTCTTGTTGGCATAAAATCCTTAAAATATTGATTAATTCAAAATGTGATCACTCACATTTGCAATAAATAAATAATAAGTTAAATGCTCTTTGGATACAATATACTCGGTGTTCAATTTAAGTTTCTTAATAAAACATAACACATTTTATTTTAGTTACTAAAACAATTTTGTGTAAATAATCTTGCATGTAACCAACGACGTAAAGTGTTCACGAGTATGTTTGTTATGCAAACAAGAACCTCACTAATTAAAAATCTATGCAATTCAAACAATTTATGTAAACTCGTCAAAAGTGGTTTTAAAACATTTACAAAGGCTTAAGTAAATTACAATTATTTTTAAGACTGCTTTAGAGGTGTCTGACAAGGGTGAACTTGAACAGTGTATTGTATAATTTATTTTATTAAAAGTCATGTCTTCTCTGTGTTAAAAGAGGCGTTTGCCCTGCAGTGGGATATTAATAGGCTGGTATTATTATTTATTTATTACTATTTAGTCTGGGAGATTCTGTAATGTATATTTATGTATTAGAATAATGATTGTAGGACTCCCACGCACGATTCAGAAGATATCTCACTACGAAGGACAAACATATTACAAACGGTCGTGTTAGGTCATTCCGGATTCCTGGAAAAATATTATTACGACCTTGTTAGCTATAAAAGCAAACTTAATTTTAAGGTTCTAAGGACTAAAAAGATAATTACACAGAATTATACTAGGAATTGCTGATTTTATACTTTTAAGCCTTTTCTAACGTTACAATTTCTGAGTCTACACAAGCTTAACAGATATAAAATCCAACATTCATTTTCGACATAGGTAACTTTCGCTTAAAAATAATTTGAATAAACCGTAAGCTTTTTAGCGACATCATTCATAAGAGTTGAATGAAGTTTGACAGAATATTATGAATTGAATTTGATTAAAAACGTGTTTAGTCATCACATATTTTTGCAGATCATAGGAGCATGCTCGATTTATCGTATAAAAATGTAATATTTTCACTTTAATGGAAATACCTACGATTTTTTAATGACTTCTGCGAATAAACACTTATTCATTTATTTATTTTTCATTTTAGTTGCCTATTCATCTTAGTTCCTTAGTTCACCTAGGTTTACCTTTCATTTCAATGTCATTTGAAGAAGCAAAGCAGTTTTTTGTACTAGGTATATAAAATCATTACCTTTACGTTTTTTGGGCTCCGCCGCGACCAGGTAAAAAGGGAAGTTTATTTTCTGAGCAAAATTTGTTTTCTCTCGATACGTTGTAAAAGCTTTCCTAGGACAGGTAATTTATCAAGAAAACTATGTAATTTCCTAATTTATTAGGTTTTCTTCATCAATCAATCAATTTTAACACGAAACACTAAATAAAGTCTCCACCTTACACACACACAAAAAATGTAGGAGTCTTTTTTTCTAAGAAATTCCTTTCAACGCCAGACTAGGTCTCAATAAAACCCTTTCAAGCAAAGTCTTGCTTGATGTTAAATCCTAAAATATAAAGTACTTCTAAGGTACAGTCATACGCATGTCAGTAACACTTGAACTACGAAAATCGCTCTTACTGCTACGACATAAAGACGCTGTCAATGTCAAATTATTAACACCTACGTGGGTTTGACTGTACCTTCTTTATTCACTTTTTTGTGAACCTCAGAATTATGGTAATACGGATTCATTCAACCTTATTTCAGCTTAAAAAAACTTTACCCCACAAAGTGGTTCTTTTGCCCACTTTAATGAGTATAATAGGATTTTTTATTAGAAAAAGTTACATGGATTTTTGTTCTTGCCTCACCTTTGAGATTAAATTGCTACTTCACAAAGAGTTTAGAAGACGTACTCCTGTGAATTAATTTTGAGGAAGATTTCGTATTTATTTTATGTTTAGGTTATTGGCTGTAATAATTGGGTTGGAAAATGGCAGAGAAAGTTATTTTGGGAGTTCAAACATGAGGAGTTGTTGAGTTTGGATTACTAATGTTTTTTTGGTTTACACAAGGGTAAAGTCAGAGAATTTATTTGTCAAGCAAATTGACTACCAACTTCGAGTGTCCGGTATTCAAATCACAACTCTCATTCTTTGAATGATGCAATGGCTATATACACGGCAAATTGACGTAAGGTGTCAATTTGCCTATCAATGGACGGGCGTACATACATATGTTAAAATAACACCACAATATTTCTGAAGAGCTTATCATTTTTATCAGCTCCCAATTCATATTATTTCACCACCATCTCTGTGTAGCCCCAAGGGAAGTGAATCCATTTGCATCAGGAACAAATACTTCCACTTTTTCCTTAATAAAAGCAATTGTTGCGTTCTTTTTACCCGACTACAGCAAAGCCAAAAGGAAGGGTTATGATTTTAGCAGTCTATGTATGTTTGTATGTATTTGTTTGTATTTACGTGTGTTCCACCGTAGCGCCTAAACTACTGAACCGATTTTGATGAATGAGATATCAATATATTTTTAATAATGGTCCGGGTAACATAAATATAAATTTTATATAAATTTAATTTGGTGGACTTTAATTACACGTCAATTTCTAACCTCGAACAAAAATTAAATTGAGATGATCATGACATGTTTGGTATCAAAAGAAAGGTCTTGACGAGCGCATTACAAATATGTGTCGGGGACGGGTATGTGACTGTTTCGTTATTATCAGTGATATTTTAACTACTGTGGGTAGTGTTGGTTAAGGCGCAATAGAAAAACAGTTTGCAGTTCAGATCACATTATAATTTACTATCAAAAATCACCAATTAATATAAAGATCAAAAATTACAACTAACGCAATAACTGAGCACCACGAATTGAGAACAGTTCCGGGACACTCTGATGCGATCCGAGGCTGAATCCCTCCTCGCCGTGGCCTTAAAACATCACGACTCTGTAGAAGCGCGCGCTTTAAGTGTGGATAGATCACGTCCTGTCACCAGCGGTGCGCTTGCGATTAGTTTCGTGTCCGTACTAATGACCGGATCCGACATAATGTATATAATATGATATCGAAGTAAAGTCAAATGATGTATTTAAGCCATTAAAAGCACGTTGCTCTGTGATTAAAAGAAACGCATGTTGTCAAAATCGATAGGAAAATAGAAGTGATTCCAGTTGACATTGTCATTTGCCCCTAGAGAGAGAATTACAATACTAAATGAACGCACCAACTAGATAACTGTTTAATTTTAATAAGAAAAGTTATCTAAGAAATGAATAAAACTACTTACCTCGGAAACGCTGCAGTAATAACATACTGAATTTAACTTTGCAATACAGTTTAAATAGTAATAAGTTTGCGGTAACTCGATGCTAAGCTTGGAACTCGTTCTAAAGTAGTAGTGTAAGTATTTACAAGTTGTATAGTTTATCCTGTGTTCCCGTTTAGATAATGTTGTTTTGTTTTTAATTATCTAGTGTAATCTATTTTAAGCTAGGCCATTTTACTGGAAAATTGCTTCACATTTATTTGGCATTTTTAACCCGACTGAACTGGCAAGAACCGGAGTAACCGATATAACTCGCAGAGTAAGCAAACTGAAGTGGCAGTGGGCTGGCCATGTTTGTCGATGGAACGATGGCCGTTGGAGCAGACGAGTGCTAGAGTGGAGATCGCATATCGGCAAGCGTAGCGTGGGAAGCCCTAGTTAGTTAGACCGACGACCATAAGAGCGTTCATACAAAAATTTGGTTCATACAACGTCGCAAATAGCTGTCAAATGTTTACCTGTTTTGATTAATTTGGCAATATTACTGTATGGAAATAAAAACTATGGCTAACTAGTGAACTAAAATATTGATTATGGTATATGATAAAAAAGTATTTGGAAACTTTCCAAAAGCCTTTTTTACACCTAAAACGGTTACAACATCAACTTCAGTGTCATAATTGCAATTAATAATTAATATTCTAAATCACTAGTTAGCCATATTTCTTATTTTTATACAGTAATATTGCCAAATTAATAAAAATAGGTAAATATTTGACAGCTATTTGCGACGTTGCCCACTTTCAGTATAAACGCTCTTAAAAAGGCGGCTGGGATAGACTGGATGCGGAAAGCGGAGGCCAGGGTATTATAGCGCAGCCTGGGAGAACCCCATGTAGAACAGTGGACTGCAATAGGCTGAGTTGATTGATTGTTGATTAGCCCGACTGATTCGGAAATAGAGCAATAATAATAATAAATTCATTTATTTCAGGTAAAAATAACACCCATAGACAAACACAAATTAATTAATAAGATCAATAACATAAAATACAATAAAATCCAAGATCAATTAAAACAAAATAAAATAAAATGACAATAAATTATGTTAAATCGAAATCAATTTAAAAAAAAATAAAAACAAAATAAATCAAATTAAATAATATCAGAAATAAATACATATTACATACATAACAAGCACAGACAAAAACGAACATTCACACAGTAACAATATGTCTGCTGCAGCATTGCCGGATGTAAGGGCAATCCAGTCTGTTGGCAATCATCGCCAGGACGGTGTTGGGGCTGCCCCGCACTCTGCGCACCAGAGACGCGCACCGCTTGCGCATCGTCGCGTGAAAGCAGTCGGTGCGCGCCTCCGCGAACATGCCCGAGGCGCTGCAGTGTCGGGGCAGCCCCACCACCGCCCTGAACGCGTTATTAAACTGGACGCGGAGGGCGCTGTATGCCGCACGAGTATACTAGCCGCACAATGCTACAACTGCAATGCATAATGCGAGTATACTAGCTGTAGCCGCACAATGTATATAACGAATAAATTCTACTCTGGAAACAAAGGGTGAACCTTAAACCCACGGCGCTCCTACTTTACGTCAGCTATGACAGGGAAAACATCAAATAAATGACCTCAAGCGTTGTGATCAAGGCTCATTCATTTTCTCAATGAAAAACTAGCGACCCTCCCCTGCTTCGCATATATACCTACAGTAGCGACATCAATCAATATAAATGATTAAGAAAACTGCATCAAAATTCATAGTGAAGTTTAGAAGACCTGCGGACACAAAGGAGACACGAAAAGCCACTTTGTTAAATAATGTGTTGAAATGTGAGAAATAAGCCATTTATGATTTAAGTAATGAATTATCAAATTATTATTAAGAGAGTAAAATTATAATTAACAGTGTTAGCAGTGATAGTCTAGAGGTGTGACCGTCGGACTGTCAAGTCATAGGTCTCGAGTTCGAACCCAAGGCACGCATTTCTGACTTTTCGGATTCATGTGCGTACTGTATAATTACCACTTGCTTCAAAAACGGTGAAGGAAAACATCGTGAAGAAACGCCTGAGAGATATTTCTCGATGGCATGTGAAGTCATAGGCCTATGGGTGGCATAAAAACTCTGACACCAGGTTAGTCACTAACCACACGACAAAGGAGAAAGATAGAATTATGAGAATATCAACACATCTGGCAATTTTTCTAAACTTTGAATGCCAAGAAGTAATTTCATCCTCCGTAATCTTTTTGAAGTGAAAACTTTTTTAGGCGCGTTGGGCATTTTTGAGATGGGACTAAACCATTGATTTTGCGACACTGTGACGACACCAGCGTTGATGTCTTTTTAATGGTCGAAAAGACGTGCGTAGGCGTTGATTACCGCGATGCCGATTTTTTTTCAAGTTTTCACTTCTGTCGGCACTCCCGGAGTGCCACTGCTCTTTTTTTTATTTCTTACTTTTGCATGAATAATGTTACAATTATGTTCCAGTTATTACGAAATTGGTACATTCGACAATTTTAGATAAAATGTGGCTGATAACCACGACATAATGATTTTTTATAGTCTTTTTTCGTAGTTGATATAATATATTTGAAGGGAGGTAAAATGATATAAATATGTCGAATTCTAAAGATGAATATTATGAATATATATTATCCTGGAAGCAGACTGAATTTCCAGTAATGTATTTAAAATACGGTATTGCTTTTCGATTTGTTATTGTTATATTTTGGGATTAAAGATTTTTTATATAACTTGTTTTATTGATAGCAAACTAAGCGAAAGTTCTGTTTTAATAAAATTAAATAAAGATGTTGATTTGTGAAAAATCTACAGAAATACCTTTTTATTCAGTACTGGGTGAAAAAGGTTACAAGGAAAATAAATAAAAGTATCTTTTACATAAAAGTGTTAATTAAAAGGATGTTTCTCAGTTTTTAATTATAATTGCCAGACGTAAACTTGTCGCAAAGACAAAGAAAATTCAACCTTGCAACTGTTATAAGGTCACACTTCTAGCTGAAGCGGTTTAAAATAAAATAATTGAGCAAATAATTAATTGCTGAAAAAATGGTGTTTATTTTCTAGAATATTTTACAGTACGATATGATAGGTATGCTTAAAAGCTTATTTAACTATTTTGAATATGATTTGCACTTTCGAACTTTATTTAAGACACCATTGGTTTACGCTGAAGGTAAATATCGTGATGAAAATATTCTTTCAGATTAAACTACAGAATTTTCCGTCGAGACATAATAGCTTAGTGACAACGAAAACTTAAGGTTCAGGGTTCTTCATTTCCATAATAACATGATTATTAAATATTCTCATTGAATTATGCTGTTGGATTTTCAATGCTTGGCTCAACGCCGAAAGTTGAAAATTCAACAGCGCGCTATTATTTAGACATTTATAATTAGGTGTCTCCTTAGTGTTAGTGAAAATGGGCATAAAGATAATATTATATTATATTTCTTGTATGGGTGTTCTGTGCTTCGAGCCTACATACATAATTATAATTTGGTATAATGATAATAATCACCACTCGCTAACGTTACAAACAAACCCTTACGTTTGCACACATTTTCTACGCTTAAGGTATGGTTCCCACACACGCGACGATACAACTACCGTAAGTCACGACTGAGATAAAATACTATATTGTATAATTGCACGTACGTTACGTGGGAACCACCCTCTTAGCTATATTACACTTTAGTAAATGAGGTTTAATGTTTGATTGTCTCTCTATTCTTGTAGTGATTTTTGTTGTGGCTACAATACAGGGTTTCAGTACGTAGGTTATTTTCGACCCAGTTATTTTGAAAGCCTGTATTGAATAAGATTACACACATCCCACTAATAGCCAACAGCCCAAATGTTACGATAAAAGTCAGGTTTTATAAAAATGTATCTAATCAATATTGACCTACTTCAAAATTCAGAAAAACATAAAATACAAATTAAAGCAACATTTCTTGCAAAATATAAATACCTAAGATGTATAATAATAAAATATTTTCTTAAATTGGTTAGAAACAAACTATAGTTAAAACAAACATAATGAAGCAAAAACTATTTTACAAAAAAAAAAAAAAAACAACCGACTTCCAAAAAACTACTACAAAGTGAAAAATAACTTAAATTTTGGAAGTTGGTGTCTTTGGTTTTGTATTTTCGTTATTTAAAATAAATAAATATTCAATAAAATAATCTTTATTTCGGATAAGGGGCATCCATATATGAGTTAGTAAACAAAAAGATAACTTATATCTATGTTAGTAAACTTATTATCTATTTCGAAACAAGGCTGTTGTTCGATATGCATCTTCGAACAACATCACCTATCAATGGAGAATCGTACCTCAACGCTATGATCTTCAGGATAGAGTTGGAGCTTTCCCGCACTCTGCAGAGCTAAGAGGCAGATTTCCGTCTGACGATGGCGTGGAAGCCATCGACGTGTGGTATTTACCACCGACTTCCGAAATTTAAGTTATTTTTCACTTTTTAGTAATTTTTTGGAAGTTGGTTGTTTTTTTTTTGTAAAAAATCGGTTGTCTGTAAAGTCGGTTTACTGACAATAGTTGAACGTGACAACGTCATAAGAAAATACTGATGGAATGGTTTCATTTTTCAAAAGAAAATTTTAATTTTATTTGTTTGATAGATATTTTATACGGATATAGAGAAGGAGGTAAATGGAAATCACAATTGAATTGATCAAGTTACATTTATTTGTACGCATAAATACAATTATGTCAAAATCATTTTAAATTTACAAAATACTTGAATAAAATTTATTGTTTAAATTTCTACTCGACTGATAAAATTTAATTTTTGATTTTATTATTTTATAATAATACATTTTGAATTGACATTATTTCTTTCAGCAAGTAAACTGAATAAAAGTTGTTGTTCAATTAGTTACTTAATTATTTTTGCAAATTTAATTGTAATTTGTTGTAAAAAGTAATAATTTAGAATAATTTCTTAATAATTCAAAATAATAATTTATTCTAAGAATAAACTGTGATTAAATTATTGTTTATAAATCTTAAATTTAAAATTTAAAATTTGGAAACATCATTAAAATTTTTGTAACTCTAGCTTTTAAAAAGCCCGCCTCAATGTGTTTGATATAGGAGAAAATTGTTCCCTTTGACCGCTGGCTGGTCCAACCTGTAATTTCAGACACGTTGTTATGATATGTGGAAGATTTAACATTTATGTTTTAATTTTTTGAAATCATAGCTACGCTCGATAATTATTAATTATTTCGATCGAATAGTAAAGCAATTGATTTTATACTCATCGTGAAATAGTTCTGTTAACTTATTGTTACTGTTTTGTCAATTACAGTATAACCTACAATCGCTGCACTAGCAGACCGATGCTATTTATTTTAATGATGAAAGCACGAATATTCGACAATATATCACTGAACATATATTTAATATCGAAAGAATCATTACCTTTATCGCCGCAATTATCGTTGCTATAAACAATTGATACCACACTCACTTTTCACTGCACTTCATACTTGACGAAAACATGTAAATATTATTGTATAGCAGCTTTCCACGCGGACGCATCGCTCACTCAAGTAGGAGAGAGACAGATGTCGAACGCTGCCGTCTCTTTGTCGCTTGTTCCGCGCTCTCGCTTGCACTTCAAGCCTTAAATGGAATGCCTCAGAGCGAGGTAACGCCGCATGAGTCATGTTTTTTCGTGCGTTGTCACGTCAAAAGTTTTTATTTCTCGCTTCTTAGTGGGTCAATTTGTAATTTATCTAAGTTACATTAGTCTAATGCCAACTGCTCATCATCTTTTAAAAACATGTTGCTTTTCCCGATGCAGGGACGTTCATCGTTGAGGAGTTCTCCTGGTACTTCACCATCAGCTCCACTTCTCCATATGCATTGTGACGAGCATAAATTGCATTGCAACTATATTAAAGTAATCGAATCGCAACCCGTGAAATACTTATAATAGAGTAGTTCCGGTGGCTATTTGTGGTCTTCATCATCAGTTCCACTTCACCTCATGGTACTTTTCAAGAGCAACTGCACGAGTTACTATAAAAAATACCCAAATCGCTATAGATTTGCCTATAATATTTGAAGAGTTTCTTCGATTTCTCTGGGATGCCATCATCAGATTCCTTATCATGGTACCAACCTTGAGATATTTCCTTCCAACAAAAAAGAATAATCACAACCGAAAATACAGTCGAATTGAGAAACCTCCTTTTTTTTAAGTCGGTTAAAAATAATAGCTAACAATGTACAACGTGTAACTTTAAATGCGCTAAACCTCAGACACCCCAAATGATTTTTAATTAAATTGTAGGTCAATTCAGAGAGAAAAAAATCATTAAAAAAATTGTAAATGTTTTATGTGCTGTTTTTTTAGATCTTAAGATTCGTATTTGCATTGAAATAAAAGCTATTACTATCCCGCGTATGAGAAAATTTAAATTGGTCGACAACAATTTGTGTTTGTTTACCTATTTTGGCGGGTTTGCGCATGTGATGGCTTGACCTATTAATAAAGACCTTTATTAAAAAGTGGTTCAAGTGGTTCTGTCTATTCTGATCAAACTATTTTCAGGTTTTGCACATTTAACATTACACGTTGTATAACACAATTATATCTTTTTACTTTTACAAAATACATAATTATACTTCTAGGAACAACCAGTATCAGTTCAAAAAGATTCCTCCACCATTTTTGTTTTAAGGACAGTGATTGGTCACCGATGTTTGCTCGTTAGTAATACAAAACGATTTCGTTGCAATTTTTTTTGTTCTAAAAGAGCCACGAATGACAGCCGGGACCAATGGGTTAACGTGCTTTCCTAGGCACGGAGGAGTCTTGGCATGTAAAAATAGTCACCCATCCCTGGACCAACCCCGGCAAGCGTAGCTTAACCTGATGGATCGACCTATGCGGCTGTTATTACTTAGCCACAAGCTCCGCCACGAGCTACAGTTGTCATCATTCATGTAAGTGAAAGTGTTGAAAGTATGGTGGTTTTTGTTTTGTATTGTATTGCAATGTTAATGTATTGTTCGTTGTAAGTGTTATGTATTGAGTATTGTCTACGAGTTATTGTAACTTGAATTAATAAATGAATAATAATGAAGCTAAGTGCTCAATACCGACAGCATTTTTCCAGAAAATTGCTGGAACATACTCGAAACAGACTCGAAGCTTTCGAGACTTTCTTAGTTAAAAACTAAGCCTACCTAAGCTTGCCTATTTAAGAGCGTTTAATCTAAAAGTGGGCAACGTCACAAATAGATGTCGAATATTTCGCTGTTTTTTATTAATTTGGCAATATTACTGTATGGAAATAAGAAATGTGGCTAACTAGTTCCCTAGAATATTAATAATAAATTGCAATTATTATACTGAATTTGATGTTTTAGCAATTTTAGGTGTAAAAAAGGCATATGGAAAGTTTCCAAATACTTTTTTTACATCTAAAACTAAATATTCGGTATTATGATATTAATTATTGAATTTCATAATCAATATTTTAGTTCCCTAGTTAGCCACATTTCTTAATTCCATACAGTAATATTGCTAAATTCATCAAAACAGGTAAAGATTTGACAGTTATTTACGACGTTGCCAACTTTTAGGAAACTCTTAAGCTGTTTTAATTCTCTAATCTATGTAGTCAATGATTTTGGTGAACGGTAAAACTCCAATGAGTTTATGTTGGCAGAAACTTAAAAATGTATAAATGTGATCTACTAAATGAATAAATAAAAAAAGAGTAGGGTCTCCATTGGAACTGTGTGTTTGTATAATGTTATTAAGAGGGTTTGTGATCTACTCGAAAACTAGTCTACTGATTTGTGTGCCTAAGGTTAAGCAAAGTTTATTCACCTCTTATTTAAAATCCATTCGACTGCATATTATTATATTTCAAAACTTAACACCCATACAAATCTTAGAATATTAACCTAATTCGCTGAATTATCAATACTAATAGTTGCAGTAAAGTTCAGGGCCCGCCTTCCATCAGTCACTTTGATGTATTATATAGTTGAGCCGACCTTTGTAAGAAATTTATTGCCCATTGACACTGACCGTGCCTTATTTGTGATGTATCGATTTAGGTGGCTTTGTTTTGTATTTATGCGGAAGGAACTGAAGGAAAAACTAATTTATAAACTTCTGCTGCTAAAATGGGTTTGTGTAAATCAATGAGAATTGAAAATTATAATTATTAGACTTGTCAAATAATAAATATTAATTTCTTCTATTATTACCTCAAATAAATTATTCATCTATTTATCTATCTATGATAATGTTTGACTGGGTAATTAGTGGCGTGGCTTTTTGAGCCATCGTCGTTGACTCGAGTCCTTACATTATAAAACTCATTAGGAATATAGAAACTTCGAATGTATTTATGTATGTTACAGGTCTGTGTGTGTTTTTTAGGGTTCCGTACCTCAAAAGGAAAAAACCGAGCCCTTATAGGACCACTCGTGTGTCTGTCTGTCCATCTGTCACAGCCAATTTGCTCCGAATTGTATGGATTGATTCAGTTGTTTGGTACAAATATAAATTTCTGTGACATTCATGGACGTGTAACGTAAATAAATGAATTTTGAATATGGGGGTCGTTTTTCGGGGCGAACTGAAAAATTTAAAAAAAAGTTTTGCATTTACCTACTGTGTGACATATCAAATTAAATGACTTGTTTTGAGGATTTCAATTATTTTTGTTATATCATTTTTTTCAGATATTTAAGAAAATTTATGAAAATTGACCATTATCTCCGAAACCACCGAGCCTAAAATTTAGAAAAAAATACAGAAAATAGTTCTATACTTATAGATTACAGGAAAACCTATAAAAAGTCTATGATCTTACACTCAAATGACTCAAAATTGTGAGTACAAACTTACATTTGCAGTTGGAATGTATGGGAGAACATGTTTTTCAACTACAATGTTAAATTTGTCCTTGGAAGAAATTCATCCCAACTACGGAACTTTTCATTGTATGTGGTCCAACACGCTCTTGGCCGGTTTTTTTTCATGTTATCAGAATATAATTATCCCGGTAACTAATTGACGACTGATCGAAATAATTCAGAATCGATTTTTATGAAACGTCGATGTTCAGATTTTTTTATACTAACCACTATCAGCTTGAAACACAATTTCTATCTAAATGAGAAACCATACAAAAAGGTCTTAATGTAAGGTCCATGTTGTTCCAAATTCCAATCACAAAACATTAAATTACGAACTTTAAACAAGAACAATTTATGACCTCGATAAGTAAAATCACGTCCCAATAACTTAAACATAACATACATGCATATACCTACATAAATACCATTGCATTTACATATAATTTTTGGACAGTAGTATGTAAACTAGGGAGAATTTATATGACTATGTTATTGAGCACGATATGCGTTTTAGTGGGAAGTATTTGCTTATTTCGGTAGGTCTCACATGAAATGCTGTAGTCAAATAAACTTAAGACTAGTTTCTCAGAATTCGGTTTATTTACTGATAAACATAACTGGTTCTCACGGAATGTATGAAGGACTTTACTAAAGCTCCTTGTGGAAGGATTCCGAGGAAATACTAAAATTATACCTCTTTACACAGCGTACCCAAGCAGACGTAATTACTCAGATACAGTTTGAAGCTTAGGTAGGTAAGTATTTGTTGCTCAAATTACATATGACCCTTCAACGTAGTTTTAAAGACTATCGCACTATGCGGCCACGTCCACAGCCAGTGGTCGCATAGACCAGGTTAAACTACAGAAACCAAATACCGCATAATGGCCGCAACGACACACTTGTCGCACTGTTGCTTATATGCCTACACGAGAAACTCGTGAAGGCCCATAACCTACTCTTTTTATCAAGTTAACAAAATACTATATCATATCATAATGTATGATTTGGCATGGTGTATCAGTACGAAATTGTAATGTAAATTAATTGTAAATTTTGGCATTCAAAGTTCCTTTGCAAATAATTACTCACGTTTCCTGTATCGGATCACTATAAAATAATAGCAATTTACTATCATTATCCAATCATGATAGTTAAATTCTCATGTTCACTGAACATTAAATAGACATCATTCGTGTGGGGCGACTATGCTCAAACCACTAACATTGGTATGTTTAAACTAATTATATGAAATTAAACTGAACTGTTTATGTGCATGATATTGAATTTAAATTAGATTTCAGTTTAATATTTATGATGTGAATGTTAAAGGACTGTTTAAACTGAGGCGAAACCCGCGCGAGATGCGGGACGCGACTATTTGCATCAGTTATAACACCTCCATGTAGTACAAGTATAGTTGACACAGTGTGACAAAATTTCGTCCTGTATTCCAAGTTTGGGATAAGTGTTATTAAGATTTTACATTTGGGAATTCTCAGTACCAGTGTTCAGAGTCCGGATTTATACCTGGTTAGCTAGATATATAATATATCTATAGAAAGAATACTATGTTAGGTTAGGTTAATAGGTTCGCCTTCTATCACAAGGAGTTAAAAGAGAATTGTCGAAATCTGGGTGAATATGTTAGGCAGATGCAGAGGCGAAGAACTGGCTATCTCCGCCTACTTTCATAATTATACGAAAGTAGGCGGAGATAGCCAGTTCTTCATTTTTATTCGTTTTATTAGGGTTTTGTACTTCAAAAATACGAAACCCTTATAGGGTCTTAACAGACTGACTGACAGATAGACGGACAACATAGTGTCCGTCTATCTTTTTTTTAATTCTTGTTATTTTTACTTTAAATTGTATACTTTATTTCCATATTAATAATTGATTGTTTGATATCTTAATGCAAGCTGTGGTCTCCTATAATTGAAGATGCACAAGGATTTGTATCTTTTTATGTTTTATTTTTAGCATGTAAGGTGTAATCTTTGTTGGAGATCCAAATAAATAAATAAATCTGTCAGTCAGTCTGTTAAGACCCTTTTTCTCAGAAACGCGTGGAGGCATCAAGTTGAAATTAAAATCGAATACGAGGGTCTACGATTCCCTGGAGCTTTAAAAAAAAACGTGTAGGGTCGGGGGACCCCCACCAGGAACAAAGTTTTTCTCACGTATGATTTAAAACAAAAAAAAAACTGTGGCATTCCAGGAGTGCCGACAGAAGTAAAAACTTGAAAAGAAAATCGGCACCGCGATAATCAACGCTGGTGTCGTCACAGTGTCGCAAAATCAATGGTTTAGTCCCATCTCAAAAATGCCCAACGCGCCTAAAGAAGTTATCACTACAAAAACAAAAAAATTTCAGCCGACATCCTGGATTTTCATTTTGACCTCACTATTAGCTTTAGCACCCTCAAAAACCATGAAAACTATACCCATGATGAAAAATTTGAACATTTTCACAGCAGCCAGCTTGGATTTACATTTTGAACCTACTATCGGTTTTAGCACCCTCGAAAACTATGAAAACAACACCAATGACGAAGTTTGAAAATTTTCACAGCCGCCGTCTTTGATTTTCATTTTGACCAAATTCACACTTTCTCTCTCTCCCTCGCATGCAGTGTACTCGGGCCGATGTGTACAATTTTATCCCATGACACTGTAATCACTTTACTCTTTTGTTTTGTTTTTTTTTGCCGGCTTTCTCTCCCTCTCTTTCTTTCTTTCTCTTTGAGTTAGAAGAAGACAGTCACAAGTATTAACACTTTTTAGCGTGACGATTTCTGAAAGTTTACAAACCACGTTAAAGAACTTCGTTCCAAAAATCAAGCTGACTTAGAGCCAACGCAATAAAAAAATACGGCCATTTAAGCGACACAATATTTTGATAATGAAATCCTAATCCTAACTAATATTGGAAATGCGAAAATGACTTTGTTTATTTGTTTGTTTGTTATGCGTTCATGCTGAAACGGCTTAATTCAATTCAATCATTTTATTTCAGACCAAGGGATCCATATAGTGTTAGTAAAACTTAGCCTATGTTAGTAAACTCAATAATTTTAAAAAACAATAATCATTAATTGGCTACAAGGACATGTGCACGCACATGTCTGCTAGCCCAGAGCCTGATAAATGGTCCATCAACCTTGTCCGCCAGTGTAGCTAAAATACTGTTAGGGCTACCCCTGAATCGCCGCAACATCGATGCACACCGCTTGCGCATGATGGCATGAAAGTCATCTATTCGCGCTTCGGCAAACATGCCCGATGCACTGCAAAACCGAGGCAGCCCCAACAATATCCTCAGTGCATTATTATATTGCACGCGCAGAGCGTTGTAAGCCTTCTGCGTATACCTAACCCACAAGCTACAAGAGTAAAACGACTGGCAGAAGGCTCTGAAGAGCGTCAGTTTTACCTCGTCAGTGCACCGCGCAAACCTGCGGGCAAGCATATTGCATCGGGCTGCCAACGCCCTGCGCTCCCTATCTATATCCTGGTCATCTGTGAGAGAATCAGTGACCACATGACCGAGGTATTTAAATTGAGTGACGACTTTTAATGGTGTTCCTTGTAACGTCACCGGTGGTATATTCGTGGGTGTAATATTGTGTAATTTAAAAACCACCACCTCACTTTTAGTAGCATTATACCTCAAGCCATGAGCCTCCGCATACCTCTCACACATGGCCAACAACTTCCTTAATCCACAGATTGATGGGCAGAGCAGCACCATGTCATCAGCATAACTAATGTTGTTGATCATTCTTCCATCCACAGAACAACCAACCATAGTGCTACTCAGCTCACCAACCAGCCGGTCTATGTACAGGTTAAACAGAGGGGGTGAAGTTAACCCCCCCTGCCTCACTCCACAATCTAGCCCATACTGTACTGATTGAGCATCTGCCCATCTAACACAGTTTATCTGACTTTTATACCAAAATTTAAATATATTTATAACCTCAGGTGGAAGGTTTGTATCATCCGAAATTTTTTGCCACAGAATGTCATAATTCACCAGGTCAAAAGCCTTCGACAGGTCCAGAAAACAACCATATACAGGTGTCTTCCTGTCTGTGTAGTACTGCACAGTCTGTTTGAGACACAGGATTGCACTTTCGGTCGACAAACCGGTTCTAAAACCAAACTGCGCGTCGTTGAGTTTGATATGCATATTTAACTGTCTCTCAAGCAGGCTGTCCAGCACTTTGCCAATGGCTGCACCTAGTGAAATAGGCCTATAATTGTTTTTGTCGGATGAATCACCTGTATTATTTTTAACTATGGGAACTACGACAGTTTTTACGAGATCGTCAGGCAGGTAAGAGTGACTCACACAAAAATTTGCGTATTTGGATTAAATTTGGCACATGGGTAGATCATAACCTGGGTTAGGATATAGGATGCTTTTTATCCCGATATTCCCACCGAATCGAGACTTTTGCGAGTGAAACCGTGGGGCGCAAGCTACTCGCAAATGAATCGAAATTTGGCAGAAAGCAAGGTGTCATAGCACAAGTAAAGGGAATGGTCCAAAAATCGTTAATTTGTAGTTTTATGACAAAAAAAATTGCGATTACAAACCTACTTCGATCTATGGAATAACTTTTTTTGCAACAAATATTTGTTTTTGGGATAAATTCGTCTCTCTTTGAGGCGCGCGTGCAACACAACGCGCCGTCGACCCGGGTTTGGTCCTTATCGGACGGCGAGCTACCCATTGCTCACCGTCCGCAAGCCCGCGCCTACGGTGGCCGGAAATCGGCTCGCGATTCCCGCCCCGGGCGTCTCCTCCTGCGGCGGTTAGGGGCGTGAGGGCGCGAAATTTGCCTCTCCCTCACGCGTTCCACCTCCTCCTTCGCGAGCATTACCGCTTCGCAGAAGGAGGTGACGGCCTGCCATTTCCTCTCGCTCCGTACCATGGCCTGAACCAGGGCCGGACGCGAGAGATCCCGCCGCCGATCGCCTCTACGAGGACACGGCGTTGCTCCACCCAACCCTTCATTGTGCGTTATCCAACACACACTTAGCCGTTTTTTTTTTAAATTCAATACGGTTTATAGATCAGTTAGTTACTTGAAGTGGTTTTTTTTTATTTGTTTTAGATAGAATGTAAAAGAATAAATCTTACTTTTCATTTCCATTGGAATATTTCCACAGAATATCAAACAACGTTTTTTTTCTCTACAATTCAAAATGCACCAACAATGTTTATTCTCGAAATAATAGAACCTTAAATAAAACGGAATATTATTTACATTTTCTATCGGAGCAGAACTTTTTTTATCGGTTCTTGTTTGATGCGAAGTCGTTAAGGTTCAGTGGGGACTATTTTCCGTTCATTATGACTTCCAAATAGGAAAGAAAATATAAATGCAACGAGATTTAGTTTCGCTGGAGTTTCGTTGCAATTTTTTAATGTTTTGCTTCGAATGGATTGGCGATACGGTAAAAACGTAATTAATGATCGATAGTTTTTATTCCTTTTACATTTTATGTCTGCAGTTCTGCGAAATGAGTGTTTGAATTTTTTGCTTAATTTTATCTTTCATCATCATCATTTCAGCCGAAAGACGTCCACTGCTGAACATAGGTCTCCCCCAAGCACCTCCACTTCGACCGATTCTGTGCTTTCCACATCCAGCGGATTCCTGCGGCCTTCACAAGGTCATCGGTCATCTTGTGGGAGGCCTTCCAACGCTAGGTCTTCCGGTGCGCGGTCGCCACTCCAGAACCTTTCGGCCCCATCGGCCATCCGTTCTACGAGCAATGTGCCCTGCCCATTGCCACTTAAGTTTCGCAATTCTTCGAAAAAAAATATTTTATCTTTAGCTAATGTAATTGTCACACTGCCGTTTAGTAAACTTAAATAAATAAATTAAAGAAATTGTGCTCGCATTTCTGTCTTTAGATACTTTAAATTTGAGAATTTAACTTGAGGCCACTACCACCTGTCCATTTTCCTGCAATTAAATATAAGTCAGCTTAATGTCATGTTCCTGATTTAATTTGAAAATATCGAGTACGACAGGCAATGCAAAAGCAAATGACATTGATTTGAAAATCAATGAATCAATCATTTAAAAAATGCCCTCTCAATGCCATCTCATTAAAATTCCAACCATTCTTCCAAAGAAATCAAACAAGAACTTATCTGTTAGACATTATCACAATAATTGGTAATCGACACGCTTCCATTAAAGTACTCCGAGTAAGTACCTACGATCGAATTACTAGACTCATTCCAAAGTTCTAGCTTCATAATAACCGATCAAATGGAATTGACAGTACGGTACCATTAATCAATTTAGCCAAAATGAATTCGATTAACAATAGGATAACGACTATGTATAAGTCTATGCACAGTCACTGTGGGCTTGATTAAAAATCTATTTAGTCTTTAGAAATGCTATGATTTGATGTGATGTGTAGAAATGTATTAAAATCGATTATGAGCGTGTTTTGATTGGTAAACTTTACGCCAGACTGCGTGTATGAGTAATGCTTGTTTTCACCAACAGTAGGCGACATGATGAAATGCATAATTATGATTGCACTGGTGGATTTTAGCTTTGCGCGTTGAAAATCCAAAAGGGCGCTATTTTAGTAAGACTTTATTCTTCTTTTGGCTCAGCTTTTGGTCTTAATTTATGAGAATTTTAGTAGATATGACAGCTTGCTGATTAACTTAAACTTATTATTCAAATTTGAGGTTTGACTTTGACCTTAACTTTGAATTTAAAAGTTTTCGCAACTACATTTATTATAAATCCTTACCTCAATAGTGGGCTAAAATACAAAACATTGTAAACATTTTCGAAGATAAATTGTGTGTACTTATAGCGTTTGACCTTTTATTATTCGCTTACACTGTGAAAATAGCCTAACAAATAAAAGGATTTATATCATCGTCGAATTTCATGCTTTTAAATTAAACGTGTATGTTCACATTTATAAAAGTTTGCGTTCACAAGTTCGAGTACAAATGTACTGTCAAATAAATATTGCGTGGTTTTAGGCAAAAAATGAATTCAATTGCCTTTTTTAAACTTGTTCAATTAAACTGTTTTCATTTTGCTTTTTTTTGCTGACGGTAATTTATAAGTTATGGGGTCTGTCAGTTTAAAACTTTAAATTACAAAGATTTGCAGAATGTACACTGAAAATTATTCTGCTTTTTTTGTTCAGACTATCTGAATTTCTTGGTTTGATTTATTTGTAAGCTAGTTTCATTTAAAATTTAAATGAATTCAGTACTGTGCGATTAAACTTAGTACCTATTTATATTAATATTTTTTTATAATTTATTCTAAATGTTTAAAAGGTTAATGTAATATTCAGAATCTTTGGATAAAATAGATAATCGAGGTTTGTCTAATTTCATATTGTTTTGAAACGACTTAAATCTTACGACTTTTTTTTCTTTTCATTTACATTTTAGAAGTGTAAGCACAAGAAGTTACAGTTACTTTTTTACTAGTAGGTACAGTACCGACCAAAAGTCCATGAGCAATCTCACAAAGCAATAGACTGACGCTTCGGTTTGACTTACGACCTTCTTCTATAAGTTGTTACAATACTGTAGACACGCACATTACACACACACACTCACTTTGTCTGCAACCAATGACTAGTTCAATAATCATCATTCGTTTTTAGTTTCATTCGTCTTGTTCACATAAATATTAAAGTTTAGCAGGTAGACCACAAAAAACTAAGTAAATTATTTCGATTTCTGTGGGGTAGATGCAGTTTGTTACGAGTATTTAATTAATAGAACTTTGTTGGTTCGTGGATTATATTGGTGACGAGTATTTAGCGCAGTGTTGTGGTTATTATTATCAAAAAGCAGGCATAAAATATATTGAAGAGATCAGATCAGATCAGAGAATATTATTGCGCTGCGTAAAAGTGAAGTGAATATCTAATGAAACCGGACTAAGTGTGAGTGTTATCATTTATATATTTCATATTTTACTAAACATAAATCTTAATCAAGGGTATTGTTGATCGGGAATCGCGAGCCGATTTCCGGCCACCGTAGGCGCGGGCTTGCGGACGGTGAGCAATGGGTAGCTCGCCGTCCGGTAAGGACCAAGCCCGGGTCGACGGCGCGTTGTGTTCCACGCGCGCCTCAAAGAGATGTCAGCAGAATTGACGGGGTCCGTTAGGGCCAATGCCTGCCGGGGGGTTCGAAGAAAACCGATGGGGACATCGTGGCCCCCGGCAACAGGGCAACCGAAGGAACACGGGTGGGTTTTAGTCAGTAAGAGTCTGACACGCCCTCCCGCTCCACCCAGAGCGGGAGAAGTTATTTGATAATTTCCCACCCAAAAAAGCTGAATTATTAAAAACACGTCATTATGAACCGTTCGCCGTGCACTCTGAAGGCTTGCATCACTGAAGACCAGCTAGAAAACCGTTTTTGACCTTAAAATATTGACCGTACCAACTTAATAAACAACAGATTCGTTATTGCATGAATTTACGGTAACGAATTTTTTAAGCACGTTTCAATAGGGTGTTTGTCGTATTTCTTGCAGATATACCGAAATTGTTTAATATTATTTTAGTAATAGTATTATTTTAGGATTAAAATTTGAGGTTTAGTTTCAATCTTCTTTTCGTAAAGAAAATGAATACTTAAGCTTTAACCTCAATAACAACCAATATTTACTAAAGTCAAATAAAATGTAAAATAATTAATACAAATAAAATATAAACAAACTGCCCATATTTAACCTTAAAATTACCTATTCTGTAAGTAGTTTTTTACATTTTAAGTAGTCTAATATTCTTATTTATTACTTAATTACTTCGACCATGATCAAAGCTTAATATTTATGGTGAAAAAATCCATTAAAAATTTAAAATATTTCATAATTTAAATATGTCAAAATAATACAAACTGCTTCTAAGTTTCTTGACATCTATTTCACATCTTATTCAGCTGAAGTAATAATAAATAATTGTAGCAGTTTAAAAATTTAAAATATTTCATAATTTAAATATGTCAAAATAATACAAACTGCTTCTAAGTTTCTTGACATCTATTTCACATCTTATTCAGCTGAAGTAATAATAAATAATTGTAGCAGTTTTTTAACTTAATATGTAAAATAAATATAACGAATAAACATATTTTTTTTTAATTTTGTTATCATATATCACGCATTTTTTATTCTAAAACCTTTATTGCAATAACAACATAAAAAAGCAGCAATATTTAAAAAATATTATTATCGAAAACAAAAATAATAATATTCGCAAAAAACCGCACTGTGTTTTACGAGATTAGAACCTGAGACAGTTTGAATTCCATACCAACGCTTAACGCTTTCTGCTATCTGCACTTGTTAAGTTACTATCGAATTTTAGCAATGCCATTAACTGGTCAAGTTCACGCGCATAGTGCGTGTGTGCTAGCATGTTTAAAGCGACGGAAATATATTGTTGTTTCGTGTAGTGCAAAACTGCGTTATCTGTGGTGTGTGTATCGTGTTGTTTACACATACAAATGTACGAGCTATACCGCGTGTTCACAGCAATACGACTCTTAGCGTGCTCATGCACTTTTGAGCGCTTACTGTACCTAGACATAGAATGCATACTGAAAATGATATTTTTGAGTTTAAGGTAATATTTAGGTAGAATCAGATTCAAATAATAAAAGATTCGTTCCTGATATAGAAGCATAGACGATTCGTCCTGTTAATACAGTAATTTTTTTACGCAACAGGGCTTTTATCTATGTTCATAAGTACAAACCGTATAAATGAACTATTAGTTTACATTACTATTATAATTGGTATTAACATAATATTTAAAGTAGCGAGAACGCAAATATCAAATGAGATAAAATATGATTTATTTAAAGTGTGTCTGAAAATATCTAAATGGTAAGCTCATATTTACTCGCTACGGAATGGAGTTTAGTTGCTACAAGGCACAAGATAAAACAGATTAAATTAGAAACTAACTGATTCAAAGTAAAGCGAATTGTAAAAAATGTACCGCCGCAAACGAAAAATTGGTCTGCATATTCAAAAATAAATTTATCATCGTAGTAGTATACATTTTAAAACCACATTAATTTAAGGCGACCCTAATAAATTAATTCTTTGCTTGAGCCCAAATATGACTGGACAAACTACCCTTTTTTATTTAGTAAAAGTAAATTGTGACTGCCTTTACCGCGTACCTTTTGAAGAACTTGATAAGTAGGCATCTGCTATCACCTACAGTCCCGCCACACTCTCAAAACTTACGCCACATTTAACCGTAATGAAACGTCAACGCCACAATTTGTTGCGCGAGTCTGGTCTAGCCGCCCACTCTTCTGTCGCCATAATGCGCTGTTTAGATGGTTCGCATGGAAAGGTTCATTAACTTGGATTAATATTTATGAACAACAGTTGAGGTACCTATGTGTGAAACGTGTTTTATATTAAATGTTTTAATTTTATTTTTATTTTTCGCCACTGATGCGGATGAATTTTTCGACGCCATATTTTAGTTTAACTAGGATATTATATTGTTATTTTCATTTATTAATTAGGCAAAAGTTGAATTTATATACAATAACATTTTAATTCTGAATTTCTATCACTTTTACAATTTATTCATTTTTAACATATAATATACACAAACATATTTACAACTAACTACTATATATATTATGTACAAGTATGTAAAGGAAAAAGTTAAAAATAAAGATAAGAGCTCATTGGGCGTCAAAAAATTCGTCCGCATCGCTGTCAGTGGGGAAAGTGCCCAAAAGGCTGGCAGCATTGCCACGTTGGATGGCGATGCTGATTCTTTGGCCTAAGAATTGGCCAGCCCTCTGGTCACGTAAAGAGTCGACCAACCGCTTGGCGATGTCCCGGAATACTCGGTGAGCACTCGGACCCCATGGCCCTAGTGTTTCAACCCCAAACGGCTCAAAGATATAGCTACCAGTAAGGTTGCTATATTTGCGCCGTTTGAGGTTTTCTGCACCTGCAGCAGCCGCCCCGGCACAGCCCGCAGTGCTAGGAAGATGGGATGGCGCAAGGGTGTCGACACAGGTTGCATCCCACACCAAAGGCCTACCCAACTTCCAAGGCATTATGGTCATTCCGTCTGGCCTCTTTCCATCGTCGCGTGCCAAGCCATTGGGTTCTAAAACAGCTGGCACCCCGGCGGTGACAAGAGCCCGACGGAGGATGTCATTAATGCTTGCGTGCCGTGCCAACCGACCAGCGCTTTTGCTGCAGGAAAGGCCATGGTGTGCGAGGCGGTCGACAGCTTCACCGCACTGACAGCGATGTGGAGCCCCGCAAGGAGCACCCAGACGCAGACTTGTAGCGAGCCGGAAAGTGGTGTCACCCAGCATAGTGCCTATGTTGGGTGACGGTAGCGCCTGAAGCCAGAGGCCCGACTCCCATTCTCCCACAGCTAGCAGGCGGGCACGCTCGGCAGTGTTGGTGGACGTATTTACGAGGTTATTCCGTACCAACCTGCAGAGCGGCTCATCCCACTGTCTTTGGGAAGACGGGTTCTCGGGCTGCTCCGTATCCGGACAAGCCATTTTCCATGCGTTCATCGCATCAGTCAAACACGGCACTTCAGAGTCAACCTAAGAAGCGGTTAAGATTTTTCTGGTTAACTCTTCGGTACTGTGGACCGAGGACAAAAACGCCGGTAAGCTTACACTAGAAATTTTGCGGACGCCGAGCCCACCGAAGCGGATGGGTAGTGTGGCTTGCAGCCACGCGCGGTCGTCCAATGCCACATTTATAATTGATGTTAGAGTACTTCGAATAATTTGATCGATTTTGTCCAAAAGGTGTGGCTTCTTCCATAAAGGGGAAGAGCGGAGAAAGTACATAAAATTTGGACCGAAACAGCAGTATCTGATAAGGGTGAATGCCGAATGTAAGTTTATTTTAGAAAGTCTGTCTGAAATATCGTTAAAGTGTTTAATTTTTTTGTCAACGAAAGGTGAAAAACTGTCTTCTAAAATTGGGGAACCTAGGAGGTGCAGTGAACTTTTTTCCAAAACTTTGATGTCTGGGGTTATTGAATTAAATTTCTGTATGGTCGATTGTCTGTCAGTATTGTCACAAAGGTAAATTTCACATTTTGAGAAGTTGAGGTCAAGGCCGATGGATTGGAACTGCTGCTTTAGGAATTGAAGATCTTTTAGAACAGTATCCACGTCACCTCCTAGAGTCCCATCATCTAGATACCACACATTAAATTTAGAATTTAGTTGTTGTATTATGGGGTGAATAGCTAAGCTGAAAATGACTGGCCCGAGGGGATCACCTTGTTGGCATCCGACTGCAGATTCCAAAACGTTGTCTCTATAAAGTAATTTGGAAGGGTGCCTATAGCACTGCCACAAAAAACCATAAATTTCCGGTAACTCCTTTTTTACTTCAGCCAACAGAGTGTCCCTGTTAACGGAGTTGAAGGCGTTCTTAATGTCAACCTTGAGGATGACCTCACCTTTACCGGAGTTTAAAAAACTGGAAAGGGCATGTACGGCAGCCTCGCAGCCCCCTTTGGAACCAAAGCCAAGCTGTAGGGGCTGGAATTTGTTCTTTAAAATTTTCTCGTACAATTTGCAGCATATTTTAGCTGCCGTACGCCTGTAGGTACACCCAACGGCAATGGGACGGATGCCACCGTCTTTCTTGCGCAGGGCACATAAATTGGCCCCGTACAAGATATCGACGACGGCATCGTTCACACCGCCGTTGAGCATCAAGTTAATTAGGGCCGCAAGCTCCTTCAAAAGTGACTCACCAGCTTCCCCAGCGCCTGAGCTCAACAAGTCTTTTAGATGCTGAGGGGTCAGGCCGTCGAGGCCGCCGGCGGAGCCACTTCGAAAGGAGCTCACGGCAGCAATCAGCTGGGGGGCAGTAACAGTAAGAGGTGTTGAATGCGGATCAGGAGGGAGGGGGGGGTCAGGGAAGGTGAGACCATCAGCAGGCGCTGGATGTTTACTCTCCAGGGCTGTAAGAGTTTCTGGAGAGTAGGATGCCACCACATCGCTACTAAACAGTAGCCTGGCCGCTTCCCTGATGTCACCTTCACTTAATTTGGATTCTACATGTGAGCATAAGCCTCTACGTGAAGGGTTAACAGGTAATTTTGGATCTAAAGTAGGGGTCGAATTGTTGCAGTTATCTTTAATTTGATTTGTCAAAGATTTCTTAGTTGCCAAATGTTTTTGGACATGTAGAATCCTATAAGGGAAGGTAAGTAATTGCTCCCAGGCACTTTGTGAGTTCTCCTGGGTCGTAAGACGGAGACATTGCGCCAAATTCAGTGCAACGGAACGTCTCGCGCCCCGGGGAACTCTCTTTAATACCGGGGTAGAATTTTTGAATTTTGCCAGCGTTTTCCACAAACTTTGATCTGGAGTTTTTGATGTTGGGGGTGGGATTGGGGGGCACAAAGGTACACTATGTGGTTTGTGAACCTTGCCATAGTGTATCCGTAGCCCCCGTTCACCTTTAAAGAAGCGCGGCTGGGAGCAATGGGGACATCTCACCTGGACATCGAGCGATGTGGCAGGTTGACTAGCGCTATTTCCGGCGTCGCTACAGCCGGCATTTAACATATATTTATATAATTAGCACTTACCTAAGTAGAAAAGTAGAAACTTAAACAATAATAAATAATTCACAAAATTCACAAAAGATTGTCATATATGTCACTGTCTATGTCACTTGGAGGTGGCGCATTGACGCAGGCGCGCGGGCCTAGGGCGCCGCTGCGCCGCGCGTGTAGAGTGCAGCCTTCTTCTAATTACCTCGTAAACGTCGACCATTTAGCGAAAACTTTCGCCACAGTTATAGGGGATTATGCTTTGCTTGAGGAATGTTAGTATGATTTGAATATTTATTGAGTTTGAATTCTATTTTCAAATCCGTGTTATGCTGTTTAGCATCGGTACGATCAGCAGATCTCGAGGTGGTCCCATATAAATTTTATTAACTTTGCTTTGATAGTTTTTGAGTTAGCTTCAATAATACGTACTTTTTCCCACTTAGTATGTGGATTTAATATATTATTTTATTTTATTTTTCCATTCTGACTTTTTCATGTCTGACATTATTCAATCACCAAATTTCAAATTAAATTTCACATTCGCGGTACTAATATAATAATAATCTAAATCTAATACCTTTAAACGAGCAATTCTTGTATACCTATATGTATATTTAATCTGAATCTCGGAGACGCTCCAAGAATTTTTATTAAATTTAGTATGCAGGGGGTTTCGGGAGCTAGATCTCTGATGTATTCTGAATAAATTACACTTAAGGAATAGAAGATTTACAATCAATTTTCCATTGATCAAGTTCCACATATAAAATTGGTATCACACATCATAAAAGGTGATTACTAAAGATGTAAGTATAATGTTTGAAGAATATAGATGTAGAATATAGGTGGTAGTGGTCTAGTACATGTAATTATTCAAGTTTCTCTAAAGTCACCAACATCGGAAAGCTCCTATGTATTAAGCCATTTATTTATTTCGTTTATCTGAGGATTATATCCATGAGTAGATTGAGATATAATATTGATGAACGTAACTAATGTATTTATGTGAATATTCCGTGAATAATGCATAATCTCAATGTCCAAGGGTCAATAACCTAGTGATGTTTTTTTACAAGATAATAAAATTTATTCTAGTCTCCCCTTCCAAAAGGTAGTTTTCGTATGGAGAAGAATGGGCAAGAAACTCCACCGTTACTCTTTTAAAATGTTTTACAACAGTTTGTATAGGTACGTACATTAGTTAAATAATTATATGTGAAGACGATGCACCTAGAATAAAATTACTATACCACAATAGGTAAAAAGAATTTAAAATAAAATGAAGCAACGATTAAGTGATAGACACATGGTGCTCACATATTTACAAACATTGTAAAAGTAGACGATTTTCCTAAAATTTTGTAATTAATAAGTCAGTGTGTGAGGAAGTAATCACAGAATGTAAAATCTATGTCATATTACACAAAATAATAAATTTTACAATTAAATTAGCAACCAGTTTGATTTTTTCTTGTAAATTGTCCTATGGACCAGGACCAGCATGTTTCCAAGCACTCTTATCTTGGATATAATCCTCTAATTTGTAATATGCTTTTTTACAAAGTGTACTTTTTATATGAGTTTTAAATTTTCTTTCATTTAATTGCAATATGTCACAAGATATTTTGTTGTAACTATTTCTCGTCTAGCGTGATTCAAATTCAAAGCAACGATCACAGCTCAGTAAAGCATTGCCAATGAAACATGCGGTCCGGTGCCGCGCCGGTTTCCGTTCCGGCGTCATGTATAGGATGCCTTAAGTTAACTAGTTTTTAGTTTGGTTTAAAAGAAATAAAATAAAAAGCATTTATTAATAACTTAATATTTTAAATAAGACTATTTGATGTGACTCGAGAAAGTTTTATAATTAAAAATCTTTTTTATAAATTGCTAAGATTCAACAGTAACAAATGACTCATCCTACTTGAAGCCTTAAATGATAAATTTTCAGAATCTGTTATATTTTTTTGTTACAACTGCCAAATGAAAAATTTAGGTTGTTTACAAAGAAAAAATAGGTCGAGTCTGCCGTTGAACCTGTAAAGTTTGTGTCTGAAACATGAAGAATTTGATGAAAAATACTGTGTAGCAGCCCTAAGTCAAATGAAAAACAAACTTGTACTAAACGTTTATGAGTTTCATTTCAGTAATTGTTTCAGTGATATTGTTGAAAGGAATTTGTTTTTAAGGTGATTGAAACAGTCAGAAAAACTTCGTAAAATATTTTTTAATACAATTAATATAACATAACATCACGCCTGCATTCTCCGAAGCATTAGGCAGAAATGTACCAATAGTACACCCACATTTCGTTAGTTATGTTTAAGTTTAAAAATATTAATTAATAGGGGGTGGGCCTATTGCCATCAATCGGGCACAAATCCAGACTCCGGGCTGCTACTGAGAAATTCCTAATGGAATAACCCGACACTTTGCCCGTCCTTGGAATCGAACAGGATTCATGTAAATGATAAATGATTTTATTTCTGTAAGTAGGTTTGTACAAACACTTTTACACGTCAATCATATTTTAAAACTAGATGAGGTCGGCGTTTCCTATCTGAATACTCTGAGAAGAAAGGCCGAAACAAACTCAGAGGTCTCAGTCTCTTTTAAAGTCCAGACATAATCTTGGTCAGATCATGTGAAGGCCATGTGGATTGGTGTCTGAAGTGGTCTTTTGAGGAAAGCACCACACAGATTGAGAGGGCCTGTCCAGTCAGTGCACGCATTTGTCAGTTATCGTGTAGCTCAACTCAGAATTTAAGGAGCTCAACGATTCGACGAACAATACCAAAAAAAGGACATTTGGGTAGGCCACTTAAATTACTCAAACTGTCAGACCATGATTAGAACTAACTGAGAAAAAATTAAAAACAAAACAAAAAGGAATGACCCACATATTCTTCACATTCACAATAATTAAAATAATAAAATACTAAAAGTAAATATGCATGTCATTGTTTATATAAAATTCATTAATGTCAATGTGTATATAAAAACCCAGAAATAATCTTGGTCAGAGCATTTCATTTGAGGACCATGTAGATTTGTGTCTGAAATGGTCTTCTGAGGAAAGAACCATACAGATTTGAGTGGACCTGTCCAGTCAGTGCACGCATTTGTCAGTAATAGTGTAGCTCAACTCAGAACTTAAAAGGAGCTCAACGATTCGACGAACAATACCAAAGAAGGGACATTTGGGTAGGCCGCATAAAGTACTCAAAACTGCCAGATTATCATTAGAAGTAACTGAGAAAAAATAAATAAATATATAAATGACCCACATAGTCCTCACATTCACAATAATTAAAATAATAATAATATTATACTTCACAAGTAAATACTCATGTCATTGTGTATATAATTTTAAAGTTTGCAAAATAAACAAAGTTCCGAAAGTAAGAAATAAAAATTATAATTGGAGCAGCTCAATCCCAAGCCTTTTTGTCCTCAACGTAATCTTTAACGGTATAAAAAGCTTTCTGGCACAACTTACGTTTAATGAATGATTTAAATTTATTAAGGCTTAGATCTTGTACGTGGCTTGGAAGTTTATTATAAAAGCGTATACATTGACATCTGAACGAGCCACCTATTTTCTTGAGCCTCGTTGTAGGTACAACAAATTTGTGTTTGTTTCTAGTATTTATGTTATGGATATCACTGTATTTTTTAAACAATTTTATATTTTTATGGGCATATAAAAGATTATCAAAAATATACTGAGAAGGCACAGTCATTACATTAATCTCCTTAACTTTATCTCTGAGAGAGTGTCTCGGACTTAATTTATAAATTGATCGAACAGCTCTTTTCTGCAAAACAAAGATAGTCTGAATGTCGTCGGCATTTCCCCACAACAGAATACCGTACGACATTACACTATGAAAATAGCTAAAGTACACTAAATGGGCTGTCTCTCTGTCAGTCAAATTACGAATTTTTCTAACAGCATATGCTGCGGAGCTTAGCTTTTTTGACAATTTATCTATGTGTGGGCCCCACTGAAGCTTAGCATCCAAAGTTAAGCCCAAGAAAACTGTGCTATCTTCAGGATTAAATTCTTCGCTCTTTATTAACACACTAGTTTTCACCTGCCTAACATGAGGTAGGGTGAACTTAATGCATTTGGTTTTTTTTTCATTAAGGAGTAAATTGTTAACATTGAACCAGTGAACTACTTTTGAGATCGCGCTATTTACATCGTCAGTAACCAGCTGCTGACGTTTAAGTTTAAACAAAAGTGAAGTGTCATCCGCAAACAACACTATATCGTGGTTATCCTTTATGAGGTAAGGCAAGTCAGTAATATAAATAAGAAACAAGAAAGGACCAAGAATTGAGCCCTGAGGGACTCCCATTGTTACTATAGATCCGGGAGATCTTTTTCCATTAACGTCAACGCACTGAATCCTATTACTCAAGTATGAAATAAGAAGATTCAGAGTGCTGTTCCGGATCCCATAGTGGCGGAGTTTCCTGATTAATGTTTCATGAAGAACGCAATCAAACGCCTTGGACAAATCACAAAAAATACCCAAGGCATCGCATTTATCTTCCCATGCATTATAAATATGACCTAAAAGTTCAACACCGGCATCAGTAGTTGAACGACCCCTTGTAAAACCGAACTGTTTGCTATGCAATAATTTATGTCTATTAAAAAATCTTTGCAATTGCTCTAAAATTAATTTCTCAAAAATTTTACTAAAAGTAGGTAGGACTGAAATAGGTCTATAATTTGTGGGGTCTGATGTACTACCTGATTTAAACAAAGGTATTATTTTACTATTTTTCATAAGGTCAGGAAACTCCCCACAGTCGATACAATTATTAAAGATAAGAGCTAAAGTAGGTGCTACAATGTCAATAATAGACTTGGCAACTTCTACAGAATTACCCCACAGATCTGCAGTCTTTTTTACATTTAAAGTGTGAAAGGTTTTAATTATGTCTCTACAGGTAATATGTTCAAAAATAAAGTCCGAATCGCAAACATTAACATTTTCCTTTAGCAAAGACTCAGCAACAGAAGGTGATGAGTTTAGGGATTTAGTAGTTGAAACGGGAATATCTGAGAAGAAATTTTCAAAGGCCGCGGCGACTTGTGAGTCTGATTTTATTATGTTGTCATTAATAGACAGGCTGTAGTCAGTATTTCGGTTATCAGACCTTCCCGTTTCACTATTAATAATATTCCAAGTCGTTTTAATTACATTACTACTATTTTTAATCTTCGAACTCAAATAACGCGACTTGGCCATACAACAAACTTTTTTAAATAATTTTGAATAATTTCTAACATATAAATTAAATTCAGCTGTGTTTACATAAGTCCTTTCATTGTACAGCTCATAAAGCCGTGTTCTACTTTTATGTATACCAATGGTAGCCCAATCACTAAAAGATGCGTTACCATTAACCGAGATAGTCTTGGGAATAAAGGTGGAATTAAATTGCTTACAGTATATATTAAAGAAATCATCATATAGATTATTAGGGTCAGCATGTAAAGACAAAACTGGTAATTTATTCATGAGTTTAACTTTAAAAGTTTCCAAGCGACTTGCAGTTTTGGGGTTAACCGTGATATCCTTTTTTGCCACTTTGTTGTTTTGATTTGGGATAGTAATCCTCTGCCCGCAATGATCAGAATCTAGTAAATTAATAATTTCTTTGTGGCTTGGTATAACATCTGTATAAATATTATCTAGGCATGTGGCACTAGTAGGGGTTATTCTTGTGGGCTCCAAAAATAGGTTTACAAGATTGTAGGACTGAAACAGACTTACTATTTTACTACAAGTACCTGAGTTTTCTAATAAATTAACATTAAAATCACTGCCAATGATAATGGACTTATTCGAGTTACAAATCTTGTGGAACACTTCATCCATTACCTTTTCAAAACAGTCATACAATCCTGAAGGGGGTCTGTACACACTTAATACAATAAACTGCTCCAATTCTATACAGGCTATTTCAACTGTCCACTCAACAGATAGGCTCACAATATCCTTACGGTCTTTAAATTTAAGCTGGTTACTTACTAAAATTAATGAGCCACCATGTATAGCGTTAACTCTGCTGAATGAACTACCTACCTGGTGATTATTAAAGTTGAACAAGAACTGGTGGCTTTTAAGCCAATGTTCTGTTATACAAAGAATATCAATACTATTAAAATTCAAAAATAATTCTACTTCTAAATCTTTGTTCATAAATCCTTGAATATTTTGATGCACCAGGTTAATACTATTTACAGATTTTGAACTTTTATTTGACTTTATTTTGCAATTCTGTACACTATTGCTAGAGGTTGCCTCTATTGTCTTAATTTCTAATTTAAATTATTATCAATGTCAATTTTTGATACCAAATTATTGGCTGAATTATTTAAAATGTCATAGCATTGCTCAATAGAAGCAATTTGTTTAGCCAAATTCTTGGCTGTAATAGAAAAGTAATATGATAGCGACACAGCTATCTGTCTTTTACAAAACTTTGAAAGAAACCTATCCATACAAAATCTGTCTTTTGTCAAATAAAAGTGGTTACCAACATAATTGTTAGTGTCAATTAAATGGAATAAATTATTATTACTAGTCAAATTATATAATGTCATATTAATTTGAGATCTAAAATTATTTTCTTCCTGTGGCAAACTTTGGCTGTATGGGAAAGTGAACATCACAATTTTTCTTAAATTTAGGTTGCACAATGATCTATAATATTGGAGTAATTCTCCTTTGTTCACATTACCCCTATTACCAACAAATATTAACAATGTACTATCCTGGTTAAAACTGCATTTCGTAACTTTTTTCATTATGTCAAATAATGAACAACCAGGCATACAGTAGTTCATTATTGAGTGTCCTGGATATTTATTTGTCAACAATTTCATCACAAAATAATACTATTTCTTTATTTACACTCTGTTTTGGCAAACAATTAGTAATTGATAATGGTAAACTGGCACTAGACTGCGGTATGGTGGTGTCACAAATTGTCAATGAATGGTCCGGTGTGGATACAATAGATGGTGGTTGACAATGTTCACATTTGTTAGTTTGTGAGCTTACCAGCTCATTCATTGCCAATACATATTCCCTCATTTGGTTTTCAGAGGCTGTATATTTGATGGTCATACAAGTAAGTTTTTCCTGTAGTTGGTCAAGTTCATACTGCAAGTCTT
Organism: Agrochola litura; assembly: GCA_949152395.1. Lineage (NCBI taxonomy): Eukaryota > Metazoa > Arthropoda > Insecta > Lepidoptera > Noctuidae > Agrochola > Agrochola litura. The sequence continues at coordinate 23,425,326 of OX424505.1, forward strand.
CTGTGTCAATTTGGTATTTCCTAGTACTTTTTTCTAAGTTAAATGAATACATGTCTAATTGTTTTGATAGATGCAACCTTTCTCTATTAAGCTTAACATTTTTGATGAAGAACCTTTGTTTTTTGATCATTTTCTTAGTTTTAACTATGTATTTGTTAATTTTTATGTATTTTTTTATTTTATTTTTACTAGTAACTACCCTCACTGATTTACTTGATTTTGAATCATGATTACCTGTTAAATCTATTGTGTAAGAGGGGTTTATTGCAGAAAACATTGATGGGGCTATAGGCACCAATTCATTGAAAAGACTTTGATTCAGCGAGGCAGTGATGTTAAGATTTGTTGTCTCAAGTTGTTCAATCTGACTGTGAGCCTCATGTAGCTGCTGTTGTAATAAATGTTTATGACTAAGAGCTTGTTCATACTCATTGCTACACTGGCTGAACCCGTCCACAACAACTTGGAGCCTGTCCCGGGCTTCTATGGCATTAGTGTGTTGAATGTATAACTGAGCCATTTCTGTTTTTAACTTGCTATTTCTTTCAAGGACACCAAGGAACTCCATTTCATTTTCATCTTTTTCCTTAATCAGTTGGTCACAGAGCTCCTGAGACGCTTTTAATTCGCTCAAAGCCTGACTGAGTTTGGTCTCTTCAAGGCGAGCCCGCGCGCTGCGAGTCATAATCATGATTAAAGAGAAAAAGAGAAGGGGTTGGAAAAGAGTAGTGGATTGAGTAACAGATGATTAGTTGAACGGAAAATGAAATTTAGATCGTAAAGAAAGAAGTTCTGTCACCAAACTAATTAAGGTTATGTTTACGTTTTTAAGGTCATTGGCATCAACTTGCAGCCGTAATAAAAATGATCTAATAAATTGTAGGTAAAATATTAGAACGTAAACAATCTACTACCAAGTAAAATATTTAGTATTGTACCTGATAACGAGACGAAAATGCAACGTTCGCTTGAGCCGGTAACTGTCAACGAATCGCAATGAAATTTTTACACATAATTTGCACTTAGTGCCTGAAATTAACACACAAAACACTTAATTAAGCTTTAAACTAGTTAATAAATTGGAAATAGGCGGAAATATAATATTTAAAATTAAAATTTTAAGGACAAATTCAAATCAGCTGTTAGCTGTAGTGTTACCGCAGGAGAAAAAAAGCTAAGTAAGCTTTAAATTCACTTCAAACAACATTCTTGTAGCAGATTACGCAGCACGCATAGTGATGCATGCTATAAAATCTGATATGATATGAATGTATGTACGTGCTACAAGCTACGCTGTCTCGTAGCACTCTAGCTCGTAGCGTTGACTACAACGCTACGAGCTAGTTTGAAATTGAAAATAATCGCTACAGTAACTATACTGTAGCAATTATTTTCAATTTCAAACTACTCTTGGTTTTAGGACCAGTTTCTTATCCCACATTATAGTTTTTTATTTATTCTCAGGTAAACTAAAAATACGAGAGTAAGTTAATTAAGTCTTTCCTGGTAGTTAATTTAAACCTGAAATTATATTTTTAGTGTGTTTAGATAAGCGAAAACTCGTGTAGCCTTTCTCCATATTTACATAGTAATCTGGGTCTGAAAATTAACATGCAGGTTTTATAGCTGCTTATGCTTTAATACCATAGACTGCACAAAAATTGTGTAGAGTTTTTAGTCGTGTTCTTACAAAAAGGTATTTTTTAAACCAACCTGCTTGTAATAATAGTATAGTTTTTGGAAAAGTTTATCCACTAGAATTTTCTCCCGGTGAGTTTTCCTTACTTCCGCTCTGAGACCCTCGGGGAAAAGAAGGTTCGGATCCTCTGTTATGTAGTAACAAATACTGTATCCCCTAGTCCTTTGCATAATATTGTAACTGTTTGCTTATGTTTAATATACCTATCTAATTTATCGCAGTATCTATGTAGGTATGCTTAATAATGTGAGGTAAAAAAGTTTAAAAACAATATTATAACATAGAAACAAGTTTCGAAAGTTAAATCTTTACGTCAAAAGCAAAAATTACTCGAAGTGTAATTCCTTAAATAAATTATTTCAATTAGATTTAAAGTTTTCTTCTAAAACTAACGCCTTAATTCCCAAAAGTTTTTTCTTCAGATTAGAGGGTTATATAATAGGAGCTAAATTGAAACAGGCTGGCACTTGGCGAGATTTATAACCCTATTATAAATGAAAACTTCATCGTGCCAAGTTTCGTTTTCTTTTTATTTTAATAGATAGTTAAAATGCTAAATAAATGACTGAGTTTTTGTACACAATTTAGTTTTTGAGTGATACAAAAATATTGATTTGTATAAAACTAAATATAATATTATTCCATGAAAGACTGATACGCCCTGGGTTTTGAACCCCATCTTTATAAACTATAATTTATCATACCCCAACTTTATAATTTATCATTGCAAAATAATTGATAACATTTATTCACTTGAATATAATACCTACAACGCACTTTACACTTTTATTAGATTTCTTGTTTTTTTTTTAAATTTATTTTTACTTTTAGTACAATATGTTGTGTTGTGTGCCTTTTAGTCTGTGCTGAATAAATGTATTTTCTTTCTTTCTACATATTAAATTAGACTTTGTGCGCAAGTTCTAAAAGTAGGACACATGAATCAATCTATTTGGATCCTTTCATCAATATTCATGTCGCGTAGTCATTATCTGGTCAATCTCTGTAATCAAAACTGTAGTTTAACTTGATTCGAAGTTTCTAATTTGTTGTGTTTCTATAACATCCGGGTTATGTTGGCATTGGACCAAATTGAATTAAACGTTAGTTTGGACATTGTGGCTTTAGTATTTTTGGGCCACATCAGTCATAGGTTTGGCAAGTATATTTTTTACGGATAGGTTATATACAGGCTCGTGTCCGTAACTCCACGTTGTATTTTCGTACGGATTTTTTACGGATATACGGTCTATTAGTATAATAAGGTTAATGAGACAATGACAGTGGCTTTTGTCATAATAACCATATTTTACTCAAAAAAAAAACTCAAAAAACTCAAAGCATTTATTTCAAATAAACCAATTACAGGTACTTTTGAATTGTCAAGGGGTCGGTCAGTCAGAAAAATGAAGCTAGTTGCCCATTCCAAAGCGAAGTAGGTACCTATGGAGAAGAACGGGCAAGAAACTCCACGGACACTCTTTTAAATCAAAATATTGTTACAAAATATTGGTTACATCATTCGTGTTGAACTTATACATGTGAGAACAATGTAGAAAGACGTGCACGTTAAAAGCGTCCGTAATAAAAATATAATATCAATTCAAAAATTAAAATAAACCGTGGCAGCTAAGAGATGACCAGTCCCTACTGACGGCACCCGTTCACGAACATGACGCATGGATCAGCACCATTTAGCTCAACCATTTTGAAGGGTACTTAATGATCCAACACACACGCCACCATCAGCGAGACATTTGAGTGAGCATGACATACTCTCAGCCGCCAGGGCACATTCAAGTCAATGAAAGACGTACCCAGTAAATGGTAGCTTTATGGAATGTACAACATGGTCACAGTGCTCACACATATGATATGCAATTATACAATACAAAGAGATTGAATTTATACAAAGGAAATATAGTTTTACAATCTTCAGCAGCTGCAACAATACTTTTGAATGCTAATCAATTAGTTTATGCGCCCTTGTGGAGCTGGACCAGCGCTGAGCCAAGCATTTTTATCAGCGATGTAATCCCTCAACTTATAATATGCTTGGCAGCATAGTGTGCGTTTTATACATGATTTAAATTTCGTTTCGTTCAGTTGGAGTATGTGGGAAGGTATTTTATTATAACATTTTAAACAGCACCCCATGAAGGATGAGTCTACTTTAGCCAGTCTGAAACCCGGTTGAACTAATTGGTCCCTATTTCTAGTCCCATAATTGTGTTTATCACCTCTTTTACTGAAAAGACTTAGATTTTTCCTTAGCTTTTTTACTGCAGCACTTAGCCTGCTAAGTGAGAGCAGTGGTGGCTCAGTGGTAACGGCCGCGACTTATGAGTTGTAGGTCGTAGGTTCGAACCCAGACAGGCGCTTTACTTTGTGTAAATTACTTCATCACCACTGCTCTCAAAACGGTGAAGGAAAACATCGTGAGAAAACCGGCATGTCCTAGAACCGAAAATTCGAAGACATGTGACATCTACTAATCCGCACTGGACCCGCGTGTTGGATTACGGCCCACTCCCTGTCACAGAGAGGAGGCCTGTGTCCCAGCAGTGGGAACTTTGTAGGCTGATGATGATGACTTTTGCTAAGCGTTTAATTAGTGAATTAAAGTGAGTATTCAAGAAGCTTAAGAATAGTTTTTGAATAGTGGATGTGGTAAAATTGCACGTTTTGTACTTTTACGCACAACAATTACCGTCAAATGACAATTGACGAACCTGCAAAAAAAAACATACACTCCCGGACTCCTAAATCAAACCATCGTGCATTTTCATGTAGGGTTTAAAGGCCTAAAACATCATAAAAATGATGGGTCAAAGAAAAAAAAATTGCAGTTTGGAAGCCGACATACTGGCTGTAATTTTGGTGTCATCATTGTTTCGAATTTGAATTCACGACCATTTAATAAGTTTTATACTTTTATACAAAAAAGTGCAGGGTAGCTCGATTTAGGAGTCCAGGGGTGTGTATATCTGTTGGGCAGGGCATCGCCGTGTCCTCGTGGATGCGATCGGCGGCGGTGATCTCTCGCGTCCGGCCCTGATTCGGGCCATGCTACGGAGCGAGAGGAAATGGGAGGCCGTCACCTCTTTCTGCGAAGCAGTAATACTCGCGAAGGAGGAGACGGAGCGCGTGAGGGAGAGGCAAATTTCGCGCCCTCGCGCCCCTAACCGCCGCAGCAGGAGACGCCCTGGGCGTCGGGAATCGCAGGAAGATTTCCGGCCACCGTAGGCGCGGGCTTGCGGACGGTGAGCAATGGGTAGCTCGCCATCCGATAAGGACCAAGCCCGGGTCGACGGCGCGTTGTGTTCCACGCGCGCCTCAAAGAGATGTCAGCAGAATTGACGGGGTCCGCTAGGGCCAATGCCAATGCCGGGGGTTCGAAGAAAACCGATAGGGAAATCGTGGCCCCCGACAACATGGCATAGGAAGGAACACGGGTGGGTTTTAGTCAGTAAGAGTCTGACACGCCCTCCCGCTCCACCCAGAGCGGGAGAAGTTATTTGATAATTTCCCACCCAAAAAAAAAAAAAAAAAAAAAAAAAAGGGGTGTATATCTGAGAAGAGAAGGGATGATTGATAAGTGACAGTAGCGCAACAATCGCCCAACTTTGTTCAACTAACATAATACTCCACAATGTAGAATAGGTACCTACTCGAGACCCTATTCCCTTTGATTTCCTCATTTCCGAACTTCAAACATTATTGGATTCTTTGATTGACGTGGCGCCAATATAATAACGCCATCGATTCACGGCGAATGCTGTCAACTGTTCATTAATTTAAAAGTTAATTATGTACGTCTTTTGATGTGATATTAGAATAAGCAATTAGTAGAAATTCAGCTTTATTAATAATAATTATTACCAATTTTTTACAATGAAGAATTTTTCAAAGATATAACCACTCCATTACCTTCTTAAATAATCGTGCAGCCCTATCTTCTCTTCATTTCATTACGTAGTTAGGGACGTCACGCACTGGTTGCTAACGCGATAAGTCGTAATAATATTTTAAGGTAAGATCTAAATTATTATTTAACTTCATCTCATAAATGCCCTTGCAAATGACAAACTTTCACGTTCTGGAAGGGATCACAGCTTACTTTGGTGAAACCCAAAGTAAGCTGCGATCCCTTCGTCTGAACTTTTAAAGTTGTGTTTTTAGTAAGTGCAACTTGTAGTATGCCTTACAAAAGGTGAGTGTTATTCTTGAGGATCTTATTATAATAAATGGCGTTTATTCTTTCATGATTTTGTTCATGATGACTTTATTTCTGTAGAGTTAAAAAAGGGTAGTAATAAAAGCTCCGAAAACAATTTAAAATATGAGCATACTCCAAATGTGAAATTTATTGCAATAAATACTAATTATCGGACAACCAAATAAAGAAACAACTGAATGAAATACCGAAAATTCTGAAAAAATCAACACGCATTTGCTGACGTAATATTTTTCAAACATGCAAACAAGCATACACCATGCATGCAGCATACAAGCGAGCATGCAAAATGCAGCAGGCATGGTTTCTGTCACGGCTCTGGCACTGCGAGGCTCCGGCGGTCCCACCCGAGCTTAAATTATACTCTAGGCGTAAGGCAGACTACGTGGAGTCGGTTTTGCAGCGATTCGTTTCTGTCTTTTCGGAAACTTTGTATTTTTTTCGGAAGTTTTGTATTTTTTTTGGAAATTTAGTATTACAGTCAACCACCGATTTTCGGAAGTTAATTTGTTTTTCGGAAGCTTTATTATTTCCCGTTAAAAAATATTTTTCTACGGCTATCTAGACAACGTGAATATTTCGTGATTGAAAACGTCAAGGAAATATTTTCTAAAGGTTAGTATGTATCTGACGTCCCAATGACGTTTGAGAACCTTCAGGATTTAACGACGGCGTAGGTGTCACTTCTAGTCCATTTCAATGTACCTAAATTGAAATGGACTAGACTTGGACTAAGTGACTATCTTAGATATTTCATAAAAACCTTTCTCTCTGCATTATTACTAAATATGTATTGCTCTTTATAAACTTCACTTATTAGTACAGTCATTAACTAAATTTCGAGGTCTTTTGAGCACCATGTAGTTAGCACAAGTCTTTCGAAGCTGCAAATTTGGTTTGACACTATTGGTATCTATCCTAATATCCCAAAAATCATGAACGCGATTTTTGTATTTACGGTGACTGGCGTATTATTTGACCACACAAAATTCGAATTCGCATGCTTGTTTTTTTTTACTACTTATTTATTCTTTTTTGTATTATGGGGGTATTTTGCCTGTTTTTTTTTTTTAATTGACCTTATTTTACAATGTTATGTTTTGTCGGACCGGTGGGATTCTCCGATGCTTGAGCACTGGATACGACTGCACGCAGTCAAGTAAACACGCGCACGGGTATCGGAGTTTCCGCCAGTGTTTTGTAATTTGTATTTAGTTTTTAAAGTATCTTGTCTTGTCATTACTAACATTAGTTTCTCATAAGCATTTCTGTGTTATTATCAACTATACGGATGTATGTTAAAATCCGAAATAAATGAATATAATAATAATAAATCATAATTAGACTCACCTTTACTTACTCGAAGTGATGTTTAGATAGAACATCACGCGAGCCTAACCAATATTATAAACCTCACACAAAAGTTTTACAACACACGAAATACATTGTAGTTTTTTCAAAACTTCTTTGTGAACGTGAAATAATGAAGCCCGAAGAAATGCGATATTTGGAGATGAAATGGGTTTTCGCATGTTTTCTATCTAACGAGGCAGTCGATACTATTGATATGAAAATACTCGTACGATATATTTAGACGACTCTTTGCTATGCGGGGACAGAAAAACGAGATTAGGAGTGATTGTCTTTTTGGGTATTTTTTTTTGCATTTGGTTCTTTGCTATTGTTTTTAGAAATGCTGGATATAGAGAGCCCCTTTGTGGGCATCTTTCTTGTTTACGGAGCATGTAGATAATATTCAATGCATTTATCTGAAATAATAAATTATAAAACTCATTGCCTAAAGCAATATTTTTTCTTGTTGTTGTCCGATGGCGTAACGTCTAAATCAATTTAGCCAATTTCCACACCAATTTGGCCGTTTATTATTACTCTGAGCAGTGATTCAACTAAAATTAAAATTATTCGAAACGTCAAGTTGATGTACGAGTATGATGTAACAATGTGACGCTTTTATTACGACGCTCTGACTCAAACGAGTGCTGTCTGAAACTGTACACATTATGCGATTTTTTAAACAATGCTAGAGTGATGTTAATCAGTCGTTAGGGAATGTTACATACGTCCTACGTATGTGCTACGTATGGTTTGTAGTCTGGATGTGGGAGTGACAAACAGTTGTTTTTGTAACCGTGGGCGGTTAATTACTTAGATTTTTATTATTGCATACATAATTATGATACTAGGAGTGCAGGAGGCAGTTTATGGACATTGAAGAACCGTCGAAACCGGCGTAATCCACATCATTCGTTTACTTTTGAATTGGATAGGCATCCGTACAGGGGTGAAGGGTGAACGCCCAAGTACCATTGATAACATTTATTGATTTGAAATTATTACACTACTGACTACTGCTGCATTATTTCGACGCCTTAGTAATTCATATTAATTAGTTGGAATTATTTGAATTCGAAATCTTATTTCTGCAGAGTAAAAAGCATCGGTTGACTAGTTAACTCAAAAATTACGAGTACATCGTATTATTAATGTAATTCCATACATAACATAACATCACGCCAGTAATCCCCGAAGGGTCTGGCAGAGGTGTACCTATAGTACATCCATATTTCGCCAGTTATGTTTAAGTTCCATGTAATAGGGGGCGAGCCTATTGCCATCAACCAGGCACAAATCCAGACTCCGAGCTGCTACTGATAAATTCTAGATGGAAAACTCTATAACACTCTGTCCGAACTGGGAAGCAAGCCTAGGACCTCATTCTCAGCAGTTGCACTTGTGACCACTCGACCAACGAGGCAGTCCAGTAATGTTAATCCAATTGACACAATAATCATGATTTGCCCACAACATATTTAAATTAAGCTCTTACTGTTATATTTTGTTGAAGGTACATAATTAAAAGCTTAAAAAGTGATTAACAATTACCGGCACACAAACACCGCGGTAAATGTTCTGTGAATATTGTTATTATAATTACTATTGTTGAGGGACGCACATTGTTTTTAATCGCTACGAAAATAAGTGCGATTAAAGTGCTGGGGTCTACTGATAAGGTATTGAGAATCAGCTTTTCTTTCGTAGGAGCATTTTTCTGATTATCACCCATATAAAATAATATGAGTATCTCGCTGGTCTGGCGGTAACGAAGAAAATATAATTTTCCATATGTTTCACATTAAATCTGCCAAAACGCGATTTTCGCCCTAGATCTGAATGTAACTGCTATAAAATGAAACAAACTACACCAAATATGTTTTAATTTGAAAAATGGTTGAAGGGTTCGTAGACGCGGTGATGATAAAGTCCACGGTCTACATAACTTTATGTACGGAGCCCGTACTAATTAGGTACACCTGACGCATAAAATATCTCAGAAAACCGGATAACTGATAAATGTTACCAGCTGTACTAACCAACATACCGTTAAAAAACTTGAACCTTTATTCTTAAACAAGCATGTTAAAATAAATCCAGCCTTTTCTCCTTCAAATGGATGCCTAAATAAAAAAGGCCGACCTGATAAAAATCCCAGCTTGTAAAAAGTAACGGCTTTCATTGATGAGTCTCGTGACGCAGCACTTTGAATCCTTTTCATTACGCCATCAGCCTTCAACCACATTATAGATAGGTACAAAAGGTCAGCTCTATACAATGAGCAAAAACGCACGCACATATACAAACGATTTACGTACAGCGAGTACAAGCGTACTCACTTGCATTTTGTTTGAGATTGCCGAACGTACACGTCTATGCGTGCGTGCGCCTATTTGCGCTCATTTGTATGGATCCGACTATGAAATAAACATACAGGAGCCAACCTTCTGTACCTACTTGTGTATTTTGAGCTTCAGCTATTTCTAACCTTTTTTTAACACGAAACTAATAAAGAAATTCTTAGTCGAAATAAAAACAGGAATTTTCCTGCATTCAAACATTGCGTGCGAAAATGAGTGTACATTAAAATGGTGCTGTTATTAATTAACTGGTGTTAAAACAGAGAGTTTCTTTTTGATTTATGATTAAAAAAATCCATTCAGCGTAAACAAAATAAAGTTTTTAATTAAGCATACATTATTTAGTCATAATTTTTATTTGTTATGTACAAAGTGTCACAGTCGATGATACTTTATTCACATTACAATCTAGCCTATTAGCTAATAAGTAATTTAAACGGTAAACATTAATGTGCTTAAAATAACTTTCATGATATTTATTGTATGCGATGATCACAAGCAAAAAAATACCATCATCATCATCATGAGATATGCGTTTACCATTTCTTGCTCTAATTTGCGCAATTGAAGAGTCAGCTAATGGCAATATTTGTTTTAACTTGGTACTCTTAAGTTCATCTGTATTCCTGGTACATATCACTATCGTTTACATAAAGCGATATGGAAGGGTGAATATGTAAATGTGGATATTTTTGGAACGTTATCTTATGGTTAGGAGTAATAATAAAAATTGATGGAGAATCGAAATATTTGACTTTGTCTTTTATACCTATAGAAATACTCTTTTAAAAGTTTTAGGGATCATCATCGTTTATTCTTTTACTACGAAAGATGCTATTCATAATGGGCAAAGATTCAAAAGACGACCATAAAAAATTATGATCTTTTCACATGTCTGTTCTGAGTACGTTTAACTTGCTCATTAGGCATGCAAAGCCGCATGGTTCATTCAGTGAGAAATTCGTTAAATAACAGTTTCATTACAGCTTAGCTAAGCTTCAATGCGCTATTAGGGAGGATTAGCTTAGTCCTTGAGCGTGCTTGAATACGGTTTTAGCGCTGCTCCCGAAAATTGTCTAGACTTCTAACGATTACTGCCTATGGCAGATTTGAATTCCTCGTTGGGCACACTGGCTATTTCTTAAAGTATTTGACTTTGTAAAAAGTTAGGGGTGCTATACACCTCGTTTGGGTAGCAATGACTTGGTAAAGTCGGGCAACAAAATCGAATATAGGTAAATTTCGTTTTCAGGAGTATCGGGCTGTGCCGAATCATACCAACCCGAAAAAGTGTTCAAGTTTTTCTATCCAAAGGACATATATTTTAGGTTTTCATTCAATCTCTGACTCTGGAAGACTGGAAGCTGACCCCGACATAGTTGGAAAAAGTCTAGGCAGATTAATTGATGCAATAATAGATAGATAAGCCTTTAGGTACCGTAGGACATCGTGTCATGAAATTTTATCATAGTTGACAGTAACGAAAATTTCGATCGAGGGATTTTGCGATGAACAAGCCACCTTTTGTCATAACTGGAGTCTATTGGTCGTTTTTAGACCAATGTTCATATCAGTGCAATTCTCGGTGGAACATAAAGACAACACACTGTAGACAGAATTCTGGGAACAGGAGTTATTTTTAGTAAAACCCACGAATTGTTTGAAGATAAATTCTCGGAATTTTATGGGAGTCAAATAGTTTTTCTTATTTAAATGATTTTTGTACAATGTGATACTACTTTCATACAAAATGTTTTTAGTTATCTTGATGTATGAGGTAGGTACCTAACTCCCTCTGTTTTATCAGACGAAGGTTTCATATAGTTTTTACTTTCACCCAAAAAACCCCGCATGCGTTATGAATTTACAAACTACCTATCGATAATCACAAAGCTGCTTAATGCGCAAGAGTGTCTGCTACATGGCGCCAGTCATTTATAATAAATTACCGAGGAGCTGGAAAGAATTAAACTTAACGTTATTTAAAAAAAAAAAATTGTAGATAAAGCATATTATAGTGTGATGGAATTTTTAACGGAGAAAGGGATTTCTTGGTTACCTTTTATAATGATTGGAAATTGGAAAAATATGACATTTAATTTTTATTTAATTTAATTTTTATTTATTTTAATTTTTATTTAATTTAACTTTTATTCAATTTAATTTTTATTTAATTCCAATACGAAGTAAGTTGACTGCAGAATTAATTGTGTACAGTATTAATTACTATTGAAGTACTTCATAATTAAATTGTATTGTATAGTTAATCAATTTTCATATTGACATAGTTTATAATTATTTATTACCTATGTTACTTAACATCTGTAGTGTACTTTTGCATGCCTTTTGGTTAAATATGGCTGTTGCTAATAATATTTTTTATGTCACCGAGTTTTGTAGTTACCCATATTTGCAAAATAAATATCTTATTTTATCTTAAAAAAAAACATTACAAAAACCAAAACTAAAACTAGAATTGTAAATCTACGCACTATATGCCTAAAACTACTGCAGAACCATAACAGTAAATCTTCATTTTCAAAAAATCTATCCACCTTTCCAACATTCGGAAAAACATCAATCACCCTGTACGCATTTTTTGTACCGTTCAGTATCAGAGTGCAAATACAGACGCCTGTCGGATCCATTTCTGTATTACCGACAGACAAAGGACAGACCTTGTGGCACTCCAATTTACGTGAACCTTATCTCTGTTGTTTAAGGTCTATTTTCGTTTGGCGAACAAAAATAGATCTGACGACGCTTCCGGTCCCTTCGGGACATACAAATATGTTATTGAATTCCGGAGAAAAGGTGAGTTTTCAGTTTTTGCCCGGGACACGATTTCGTAAGGATGGACCCGAGTTGATAAATGACAAGTCGTTTTGGGGGAAATCTTTTTGATTTGATCAGATTTGTCGTGGAAAAAGCCTGTTGATAGTGACCGCAGGTTTTTTTATTCGTTTCTTATGTAGCTTTGTTTACAAATATATTATATTAGTCATGCGGTTTTTTACTCAAATTGGCTGTTTTTAATCATTACTTTTTGCAATATGAAGTAAATATTACTAGAATTTTAAATGATTGTGTGTCATAGCCGTTTGAACTTTTAACCATTTGTATTTTCGAAATATATTTAAGTAGTTATTAATAAATCATGTTGTGAGTAATAAATCTGGATGCCAAGCCTTATCATTCATTAGTTAAATTCACTGTGATTTATTACACGAATACGTGTACCTACTTTGAAAAGCTTATTAATTTAATTTCACCTTGTTTGTTAGTAATTAAGTGTCTGTACTTACTGCTGAATAAAAAATGTATCGTGCATTTGAACAAAATAGGAAAAATTTCATAGCATAATATAAAATGCAACTAGCATTTCATTTTCTTACAAGTTTTGAATTATGAAACTTGGGTGTGATTTTTCACGAGTTTGATTTTCGTAGTTATGTATTTAACTGCTAGTCTAGATTGAATAAATGGTTTACGCAAACACGTTTTATCAAGGAGACTTTGTAATTTATATGGTGTACATAATAAAGAGTATTCTATCTATCTATCTGGAGTTTGGCTATTACCCTCACCGCGGATTATCATCGACTGTTTCATTGAATTTATTTACGTTAGCTGTGGTCTTCAATAGGCTTAGCTAAGCCTCTCGTAATCTTATAAAATGAATTGTTTTTATGTCACAAATAGGTAATAAGGGTCACTTTCAATAGCCTCCTACAAGACAACGCCGCCGGTCGTAGGTCCACTGGCCAGCTAATGCTGACAAATGACAGTTTTACCTTTATTTAATGACGTCATTACGGCGGCCATTTTGCGGCCAAGAAATTAAGCCGGGTAGTTTCAGGTATAATTAATTTTAGTAATTTAAATCATTTATTAACGCCTAAAGTGATATTTATAATGAAGCTGGGTTTTGGGCAGACAATCTGTTAGGTTTGACTTTTTGCTTGCTTTTCTTATTTCCTGTAATTGTATGAGTAATTTTTTACTAGTATGGGTTCAATAACTTTGGGCCATTATTTAAAAAAACAACAATTAGATTCAAACTTTATCATTATCATTACCTTTGTATTATCTTTTTCGTAAAAAAAAAACCCTTGGCTACTTTGTCAGTCACAAAACCCATATCAGTAGTTCATTTATAATTTATTTACACCGTTCTATAATATTTTTTCCTACTATTCATACTTTACATGCTACGGTAATCAATTAAACGAATCCTGTCCCTATCTATTTAAATAAACTTTTAGGAAATTACAGCTATTTCAAATCATGTTTTACCTACACTTAAAATACATAATTATTAAATACCGACTTTATTATTAGAATACCGACAATTCTCGCCTACTTCTGTATGGATAGACGGAAGTAGGCGAGAATTGTCGCTAAAACTTAATGCGGCACATGGTTAAATAAAATATTTGATGTAATTTATATTATGTCCTACAAAGACAAGAGATACTAAATAGTCTTTGCAAAAAATCTCGTAATTTCCCTGAAGACGTATTAAGAATCGCGACGAATTTTTACAATAACTGCTGTTTTTAGGCCAAACCATTTATATTATTTTGTCAAAGCTTTTCTTTTAATGCGTTAAGGGAAATTATTTGCGAAGAGAGCAATAAAAAGTAACAAAGTGACGTTATCAAGAAGGTTGTATCGGAGAGTAATGAAAATGGAAGTCTTTAATATAACTGGATGTTATTCGAATGCTGATTGACTTATTTTTTGCCCTCAGGCCGATGGAGCGGGGGAATCGTCAGACATCGACATAATTTGTAACGACTCATTACTTACTAAACTCCTATATGGGTTGGCAAGCAATGTAAAAAGTTATAACCGCCACCTATTGACACCTAGAACTGCTAAACTTAGAGGCGGAACTAAAATTCTCAAATGCCTTTCGAATTATTAACAAAAGCAGCACTTTTATAACGCACATTTTAAAAAGCAATGGATATTTGGGCCTAATTTTCAAGCCAATTTGAGAGGTTTGAAACTGGCATTGAATAATTTTTCGAACACATTTGTTTTGAATCTATTTTTGTTATTCTCCGTATTCATTTTATTATATTCTTTTATAATGTATGTTTTCTAACAAACAATAATTTTACAACTAGTAATGTAGTTGAGTATGTTCAATGCAATAACATGCACTCTTTACATCCGCCTCCAAGCTGCTATCTCCTTGAATATTATTATTTGCATACGTGTCACGTTATTGACGTTTAATGTATAGCAAAAATAATGTACAGCAGGCACTGTATGTGCCTGCTGTACATTATTTTTAAACGACTTCCAAAAAGGAGAAGGTTATATGTTCGTCGCGTGTTTGTTTTTTTTTTATGAATGTCCACCGATTTCTCCGTCAATTGTAGACCGATTTTGAAAATTCTTTTTTTGTTTGAAAGGTGGTCCCATATAAATTTTATTAACTTTCCTTCGATAGTAAATAACAGTGACAGGAACTTATCATATCATCCACATACTAAGTGGGAAAAAGTACGTATTATTGAAGCTAACTCAAAAGTTAGCTTCAATAATACGTACTTTTTCCCACTTAGTATGTGGATGATATGATAAGTTCCTGTCACTGTTATTTACATAGCAGGTACTGGTTTTCGAATATGTGTGGGGTAGCCCAACTAAAAAGTGAAAAATAAAAACTTTTTACAAAAAAAAAACAACCGACTTCCAAAAAACACTACAAAGTGAAAAATAACTTTAATTTTGGAAGTTGGTGACAAAAAACGAAAATTCAAAACCAAAGAAAGACACGTTTTTTGGAAGTCGGTTGTTTTTTTTTTTTGTAAAAAGTTTTTTTGCTATACCTAGCCATTGTACTAAATAACCAGATATTGTTCAGTTTCAACTTGGCAAGGAATTTGGGTGAATCTGGCAAACCATTTTAATCCATAAAACTTCCACTTTACTTTATAAAATTGGATAGCAGCAATATTTAACTTTAACTCAAGTTTTAATATCACAATAGCGCAACGGTTAAGGCTCGTACAGGCAGCCAAGAGATCGTGGGTTGAAAAGTAAGATCACTAAGGTCAAACTCATGTCAACAGAGCTACACGTAACAGTAATGCTACCAATAAAAATCTTGATTCACAAGATAACCATGAACATAAAGTTAAACTCAAGCAAAACACTGAAGCTCATTCAATAAAAACTTGACTAACTTCCTTAAAACATACATCCCATACAAATTCAAAGGATCTCACTTACAAACAAACTTCGCAAGCAAATACTCGTGGCGCCTATATTGGAATATAGGTCAAAACATGAATAATATTACGTTAATACGAGTCTAAACGCGCTGAACAAATATTAGAATATCGTGCTTTAGTTTGTGTAATAGGAGAACAAAATGCAGTACCTATGTAAGTAAATTTTTGGAAATGGTAGGAAGGAAGGATGCTTTTATTCATTTTGAGTTTAGGCCATGAGAAATATCAGAGAAACGAAAACTTTAGTACTCCAAAGTTTTTACTTAAAAAAAATGTTTTTAAGAGATTGCGTTAATGGCAATTCATTAGTTTCCCGTCGTAGTATTGAGGTCAAGAAACTTTTACGTTTTGCAAGAACTTCTAGGTTTCTCTAAATTACTTATTTAAATTGCTTTGTTGACTAACTACAGTGTAATCAGATTAAGAATTTATTCAGTAACAATAATATATTTCAGTTTCGAATTATGCTTATGCAAGGCTCATAAAAATTGTGTTAAGAATAATTAAAATTGTCTCTACCGCGTTTCAATAACTACTATTCCTACACTGTGGCATGAATTCCTCCCTTGCAATAGATGGTACTCAGTGTTGATATATCTATGGAATGAACTCTCATCTGCATTCCACCGGGCGCTTACTATTGTCTGCAAACTCTGCAGTTTCACTCATAACACATTTTTGTTGAAATATAGAGTGGCGTCGACGTGGAAATTGTAGGAAAATTCTCCCGTTGTTTTGATTAATGGAATGTATTTTTCATTTTGCTTGGCTAGATATTTTCGTATGCCGTAACCATAGATATCCTAATTAGCAAAAGTGAATTTATTTGTTTGTTACGCTTTTACGCTAAAACGGCTGAACGGATTTGGATGAAATTTGGCACTTGGGTAGATCATGACCTGGATTAGTACATAAAATACTTTTTTATCCCGATATTCTTACAGAATCGAGACTAACGCGGGTGAAACCGCGGGGCGCAGCTAGTTATTTATATTTGTAATAATAAATCAGGCGCTGCCTGTGGTATCTGTTTGTTTAAGTTGTTGAGGTATCTTTGCAACGTAGCTGAATCGACAAGGTTATATATAAGGTATGAGTTTCATGTAAGTATCGAAAAACCAAATTGAGTTGTTTCTGAATAGACAATTTTGACTGTTGTTTTTTATTCCAACTTGTTTTTTTTCATTATTTAATGGTTAATGGTCATAGCGACTTAGGTGCCAAAGCATCAGAAACTTCCTAAAGGTTTAAAGAGCTTAAAATAATTCTTTATGTCTTGTAGAAGTGAGTTAAATTGGTCACACAGGTATACCTTACTTGTTACGTTTAGATTTATAGCGGTAAAAGTGTTTAAGTCTTAAAAATCACAGCTCTGTTTAATGTTTAACTTACTACTTATCCTCGAGCTCTAAATCCTTGTGATAACTACACCATAAATTAAAACGAACATAATTAGGCAGAGCAATGTAGCGAGTCCCTAATTAAATGTAAGCAACACTTGTGAGCGCAAACCGAGTGAGATTGCCGCGTTGCCGAAAATGGGCGCGAGCCAAAACGAAGAACTGATATTAATTATAACATAATTCAAACGACATCCGAACACGGATGTATGTGCACGGATGCCCGGATGTGTGGATGCACGGATGTGCCGTACACTCGAAATTGTGAAATCCGCTTGCAAATTGTTTATAGGTGTGCTATGCAGGCGATTTAGCTGCGTTTGTGCCACCATAATTTAAGGATTTGTTCGTAAACCAGTGACTACAAAATTTTGGGAGATTTGTGTAATAGTCATTGCGCTATAGAGAGAATAATTGCTTGGCATTAAATCACAAACAACTTCACTGTGGGGTTGTTGAAGCTTTCACGCATGAGTTTATTGCGTCCCTAGCGAGAAATAACAAGCATTCCGTTCTGATCGAGATTGCAGTCTTATAATAGCCCAGCCTGCACGAGCACAGCTAAGGAGGCCCGATGGCATTGCGTTCAACGTAAGTATGTCCAGATAGTAGATCTTACTCTGCTCAACTTGTAAATTGATATTAGAATAGCAAAATACACAGCAATAATTTAAATAATTTGTACATTTTAGTACGCCATTACGCTTAATAATAATTTTGAACTTTAGAAATAACCGCTGTTCCTCGTTTTGCATTTTAAGTCTGTAATAGCATCGCTAATACTTACAACTGTGAGAATTTCAGCGTTTATTTCAACCTGGTTCTGCGAAAAACGCATTACATTGCCCGTGTTACTTATATTCCCATTAAGTAGTCCAATGTTTGAAATAAGTGGACTTTATTAAGCACACTAAGTTAAATAATGAGCATACAGTTGTGATTGTCTGCCATTTGCTAATATTTTAATAACAAAATATTATAATTATTTTAAAACCAGCACATGGTTCAAACTCAACTTAGAAACACATAAATTCTCTATTTAATGGGAAACAGAGAACGAAAAGGTCGAATGTAATATTTCACCGAATTCTCAAGAAATAGTAAAATATCCAATTTCTAATCTTGACTCACAATACCAGTGCTAGCATCTGTTAACGATTAAGTTCGGCTCCGACAATTCAAACGAACCCTTTTAAAACAATTGAGAAATTGTACAAAAAACTATTCTGCAAAAGTGTGGGAAGATGGGCCAAACGTGGTGTTTTTAGGATTTTTAGGGGACCAAGGAATAAAGTCAGGGCACTTGGTTTGAGACCACGATAGGATACGGACGTCCGAGTCTAGGCTAGTTAAGTTAGAAGGCTTGGTGAATACCAAGAGGCCAAGTCTGCAAGATAACGAGTATTAGTTATTAAGTTAAATATAGTTGGGTTAAAGCCCAGATTAGACTAATTTAGTACCTAATGTTATGTGTGTGTGTAAGTGTGTGTGTTGGTGCGACTGGGTGAGCCTTTCATTATAATAATTATCCTTGGCTGGTAATATATTTGAAGTTCTTACAACGAAACAGACAGAGACGTGTTGCTGGGGAGTTTGTTGCGCCGCTTCTTCTCCCCTGCTCAAACACTAGGAAGTGGTGAAGGGAGGGCGCTTTGGGACTGTCTATAGACCTTCAGGAGAGTTGATCCACAACTCTATTAATTAATGATTCCAGAATTGTGATTCTCTACTCTATTATCTAGAACCTAAATCTTGAATTCTGTATTCTTTGCCTCAGACCAATTAAAAGGGCTTTAAGAGAGATTATCCAGAACTCTATTAAATAAATAATGATTCTTGAGTTTCGATTCTCAACTCTATTAGATAGTAATTCTTGAATGTTGTATTCTTTATCTCAGACCAATAATTCGGTCAGACTGACATGAACACGTGTCTTGCAGATATGCTTGTTGTGCAAAGGGTGACCTTTCAGGGGTTTGGGTGACCACATCTATATCATATTCAGGCCAAGGACTGATAGGGACCATGTCTCCCAAAGAGCATGATGCCGACGAATGTCGCTGGACCTAGCCGCCCCGTAGTTAGACACGGGCGGTCACTCGGTTGCCGCAGGGAAAGCCACTTCGTCACGTTTATCAGTTCGAAAGAACTGCTAGGGACCATGCCTCCAAAAGAGCGTGATGCCGACGCAATGCGTCACTTATGGAAGTGTTGCTCTAAGTACTCCGAGTGTAGATGTGAGGTATCGTGTGAGTGATGACTGACCAAATACCTGTTACGCTAACGTAAAGGTTACTCACAAGTTTTTATAATGATATACTTTGCATCCCTCTATTATTTATTAGCTTTCTAAAACCACATCCAATGTATTTTCATAACGATGAATTCTTATCTTATTCACAATCTCATTCAATCCTTTACTTGCCTTATTAATGGGACAAGGTATCGGACTTCTTCTTATTTGAGAATTCATTTCTTCTTACACATATTGGTGGGAGAGTGTCCAGTCCGGAGACGAGCTCTACAGGGTCATACGGGGTGGAGTGCGGCCCTTCCCCCTAAGGGGGGAACCGACTTAATCACGAATGTTAGCATAATTAGGAAAAACTAAAATTTGATGGTAGGTAGGGTAATTCACGTACAGTCACACAGTTTAAGTTCAAAGGCACTAATATTCACTTAGTGAATAATCTTGATTTCAGGTTTTACAAACAAAATCTATTCTCTATTATCTATTCTATTTTTATGTTGTACATAATAAAGAATATTCTATCTTTCTATCTATTACCTAGACTGATTCTTCCATGCAAATAAGTTCTGTTATGGGTTGTAATTCGAAAATGAAATGAGCCATGTTCACTTATATTGTAAATCTTTCTTTTAGCAAGCCAATATTTAAGCGTCACACATACACCCTGAATATATTACGCAAGCAGTTTCTTAATTTCTATCTAGGAGTTATAATAAATAATGAAATATCTACAGTGGCATTCAATTATTTTATGATAAGCTTTAACAATCAATAACAAAGTCTACGAAAACTTGATTTGCTCCCACTTGTTATATATATTTAAATACGGCATGTATTTAATGGAACCTCAAATATTTCCCATTTTGGGGTCTTTAAAATACTAAATAGTCAAGTAACTGCGACCAACTTGGATGTAATACAACGCGGTTGGTCACAATGGTCACGGTTCTGGGGTGTCTTAGATTAGTTACTGCGACCAATTGTGAGAAAAGGGCAGAAAGTAAAAAGAAGCTCAATAAATTATTTCACAAAAGTGTCCATTAATCAAAACGCAATTTTTTTGAGGTTCAATAATTTAAAAAAGTGTTCATCTAAGTCAATAAGTTTTTAGAGGATCATTTATACATTTCCCTTTAAATACTTGCCCACACACTACAACATACCACCGAGAAATAAGGTCCTATTACACTTGACTAGCTCCCCAGCGGGATGGCAACGCAACGCCGCCGCGCCGGCTCGACGCGAATAACTTTCAGCGATGCATCACCTATATTAAACAGTGTGTTAAAATGTTCACATATTTTATTTTCCCGTCAGTGAGTTGTTGACGGGAAGACTCAGTCATGTGTGAAGGGATCTCTGGTTTAGGATTTTGTTTGGTTTTATGTTTTGCTATTCCTGGATAGCCCTCAACTTTCTGTGTCTGTCTGTTACTCCTACGAGAATTTAGCTCAATAGTGGGTGACTAGCAAAGAAGGATCGTGCATTCAAACCCTTCCAACTATTGTTGTAAAACTTATATTTAAATAATAATTATTATCCTAGTTACTTGGTTATTTCTTACCTAATACCCTACGTATTTAATTATTTTCAGAATGAAAAATCGAACTTGCAACCCATAAAGCTCATGCAACATATCTTCTACTGCGCCAATCGAGCCTTTTATCCCATAAACAAACGGAGTTATCAAACAATGTAGTTAAAATTTAAATATAAATGCACTATGTAATAAAAAGTTGGAATCGTATTGTTTGACTATTATATTCGTGTGACCGTCAACCCTCAAAATTAACGAGTTTTATGTAATACTATGTACAGTCAACCACACGGAGTGGTGGTAACACTTGAACTGCAAAAACCAACCTTACTGCTGCGACATAAAGGCGTTGTCAATGTCAGATTGTAACCATGGATGTGCGGTTGATTGTAGAAAACGTCCTTTTAGTTTGATTTGTCGTTTATGTGAGAATTTTTAAATTAAAACCGTTGCCCGATGTTAGTGATATGTGCCCGTATAACCCTGTCCGCCTCACTTTTAGATAAATTGCCTGAAAAACGTAGAAATGGACGAGTTACGAGCTTCGCAATGTAATCAAACTGGACTTTTGTTGTTACTACTACAATTTATTGTCTGAGTGGGAATTTATTTGATTTTTAACACGATTTCGTTATCAACCCTATATGAATATGAGATTACTAATGAATATCAAACGTAATTTATAAAACAATCGGCATTCGTAGAAGCTTTTACGATAATGTATCATTTAAAGGAACTATAAAAAAATAACGAGTTTTACATTAAAATTTTCACGCCTCGACCTTTGTAGAGTAAGTAAAGAGAATAAATGAATAGTAAATGTCAACAATGGAAGTAAGGTCACATTATTTATTAATAGTTGCTTGACGAAGGATTTGTAAAGGGTTAGCAATGTACCCGGGATTTAAAGTTTCATAGTTTATGAATACCTGTGACCTGAGAAGAGGGAGGTAGTTGCAAGTTCAATGTGAACTGAGACACTTGTGGTAGGTACATCACCACTCAGTGGACACATACAACACCAAGAAACAATGATGGTATGGGTTTGGTAAATTGGTTCTGCAAAAGCTAGGTACCCACATTCCAACCTAAATACAGCAATGCTACATAGCGGCAGGAATAAATAAATGGTGATTGTTGGTAGGTTACTAGGACTTCTACGGCTGACGCATTTCATAAAGAACTTGGTGCCTACAATGAGCTATTATATTATAATCCTAAACCCTTTAACGCTAGTAGGTACCCACATAAGTGTAATAGAGTCCATTATAATCAAAAACATTTCAACACAAATCAGCTGATCACAACTATGAACAAATTAATCAAATAAACTACAAAATACATAAATAACTTCATCCTTTCTCTTATTTATGTTACTCCAACATAATCCCCCTGAAATAACTGCAGAGTTGCAATATTAAATTAGCATACTCAGTTATGCATAGCGTGGAACCATTCCCAATGCAATCTCAGTCAGAGAGATTTATGCGATGTAATGTACAAGTATTTCTTTCAATATTCAATAAGCCGCGACCTCCGATTGGAATGAAAATTTACTGTTGGTTATTTTGTAAAAGATCTAAGGAAGAGGGAGACATTGATTAATTTTTTCATGTTATTGGTTGACACATAGAAAATGTGGTGGACAGTGCATTAGGGTTTTATTACAGCACCCATGTGGGTGCTGATCATCAATGACGTCCAATCGATCACATTGAACATAGATTTGGTGGAAAATCACGATTGACATTGATCAATGTTGTGCAACTCGCGTGTGTTCAATGTTTTGTGTAAAAACAAAACAACATCATCTCTCAAATGAAACAAAACCAATACTTACATCTCTTGATTCCCAAGATCAGCGTATACATCAGGAACCAGCTCTTTGTCGGCATCTTAACGGTTTAGATTAAGGAAATGATTCGAGATAGCAAGATGTACTGAGTCTCAGCGCTCAGCGGATCAAGTTAATCCGCAGATTACCTAGCTAATCCGACTTCCTGCTCAAGTGACGTACATACATACACAGTCCTTATGCCTTTTTAAATCTTAAAGGATCTGTTGATATTGAAGTATAATCATCCTCGAAATTGCATGATCACCATGCAATTTCGAGGTTAAATGACACTTGCACATTGTTCGTCATAAAAAAGATAGTCTAGAAGGGTACAAGGTTCTATTGCCGTTTGACCAAAATCGTAAAAAACACAGTCATCTTGTTTTTTAACCAACAACGTCCCTCTGTCATTGTCATTCAGGCGCAAATAAAATCTTGTAGCCTACGCCTGTAGCAGTGTTTGTTTATGTGATAGAAGTTTCAACCTTTAATGAAATTATATTTCATTGGGAATTGTTGTCAAAAGTGATAAAGCAATTTAGAGGTCGACTATACCTAAGCGGGATATTTTTTTAAATAAAAATTATTGATGTAAAGTCTGTCGATTCAGAAATGAAAAATCATTGCCACAATTTGTGACTCAAAAGGCTTAGCGCCAATTTCGATTACATGCTGAAAATAAACGTTAAAAACTACAAAAAAAATATTTTTAATTCACGTAAAAGCTGGTTCACTGAAAATAATTTTATCTTTGAGAGATTACTTAGAGTAAGTACTATAATTGTTCATCAAGCAATCATTTAAAAGAGTATTGCGTTTTTACGGATGCAAAACATTTTCAGTTTAATGTTTAATTTTTTTTATTAAAACATGCAGGTAAACTTTTTTTGGAGCTCTCTGTAAAATATAATACAAAAATAATATTTCAGCTTGGCAACAGTAATCGCACAGTATTATTCTACCATTTTGCATAACCAACATTAAGTTTTAAAACCAACAATTTTTCAAATGCAAATACTTTTTTTTGCCGACTCACCTAATGACTCCCAATTATTTTATCAAAAGGTTTTTCAACGTTTTTTTGCGGTTAAATAATAGTCACGGTTTTTACTTTTTTTAAACTAAATAAGTACACTAATTCAGACTTCTACTATTATTTTTTCAAGCAATGAAAGAAGAGAACATTCTATTACCTGAAGGACGTAAATCTATGAAAATGATTACAGCGTGTAATATTCATAGATAACCATCAGGAAACCAAACCAAACAAGAATGATCGGCGATTAGTTGAAATTATACCTACACATACGTATAAATTTATTTACTCACGTCTTTTTCCCATGGGGGAAAAGAAACTATAGAATGTTACCTGCTACGATCCTCACACATACTCCCTTCGCTTTCGTTCATACATCTGGTCATACACGAACGTCGGTGCGCGGGAAGTAATAACAATAAAAGTCACTGACCATACATTGGTCGTACATTATTTATTCTAGTTAGGTATTTACAAAATTTACAAACGTTTTACTGACAATTCTTGGATACACATCGACATCCTTATTGCAGCTGAAAGCCTAATAGGTACATCAGACCATCAAATCCAATTCGAGAAACTAATTGTTATAATAAGTATTTGTCTTCCTAGAACTGATATTCAGAACCTCAAAAGAACCCAAAAGATAGGTCCATTCTAAGAATATTTGTATCAATCAAGTAATCCGATTGCAGAGATAACAAGGTAGTCGCTTCCAGTAAAATTTTGATGTTCACCCACACCTGGACCGAATGGATGCCGACCCCGATAAAAGGCTAGCAAGATGTTACCAAACTTGCTACTTCGCTATACTATTTGGAATGGTATTGGAATATTCGCTGGATTGTCTGCAGGATCTGAAATTATAGGAAAATATATTTGAGGCATAGAGGAATATACAGACAAGACAGAGTGATAGGATTAACTTAATATACTATGAATGGCGAATTTGCTGTACTAAATAATACACGGTGTAAGGCGTCGATGCGCAAACTGTTACCATGAATTCAGCACATGATTCTAGATCCCCATCCATATTAATAAATAGATTGGCGTTCCATAATGATTGTAATATTTATTGTTTTTGTTCGTGATAATGTAATGTAATTAAATTTAACTGTAATGACTCAGTTTTAATATAATTTATTTTGTGATTATAAGGATTTTTAAATTTGAATTTTAATGTAGATGCCTACATTGTGTTATTTTAATGATCTAATGAATTTGAATGTACTAATTTATTTGAATAATGTAATTAATTTAATGAATTGAATGTATTTGTGACTAGTATATTGGACACCAAGCCTTAGTAAATAAATAAATAATTGTTATCTTTGCCCCACAATCTGAGTTATTACAATAAACATTGCGGGGAACACCAGCCATTGATATAAAGTAAAAGAAACCGGCGAAGTGCGTGTCGGACCACTCACAATGAAGGGTTCCGTAGTAGTGATGAATTTATCACAAAAACAAACTTAACTTTGTAGTTGAAAAACATGTTCTCCCATACGGAATGTTTGGGAAAACATGTTATTACAACTGCAAATATAAGTTGGTCGATTATTATTCGTTAACTTGTAGGGCCTACTTAGCTGTGATAGTTTTCCTTTTAATTTTGTTATAAACTATTGCTGTGATTTTTTCCCAGATCCAAAACCAACCATTTAGCTGGCAAGGGGGGACACTGGACTCTAACAAAAATTTCAATTTCATTTTTTCAATTTTTTTTTATTTTTTTTTTTTCTTAATATTTCGCAAACGGATCCCTGAATCCAAAAATGGTTTCCACATACTCTACCTTTCCAATGATACCCCACACCATGGGACAGAAAAAAAACAATAGTTTTATTTTACCACTTTGTTGGCGTAATTAATATGAATACCCATGCCAAATTACAGCTTTCTAGTACATAAGAGTTTCAGAGCTAGACCGCGGACAGACAGACAGACATGACGAAACTATAGGGTTCCTTGTTTACTATGGAACCCTAAAAATTGAGCTTCAATGCTCTGTTCAACATGAATAAATACTGTTAACATTCGAGTTTTAATAGTTTGGCTTTGTAGAGCGTCGTCATCATTTCAGCCAAAAAGCGTCCACTGCTGGACATAGGCCTTCCCAAGCATCGCCACTTCGACCAGGTCTGTGTTTCCCGCATCCAGCGGATTTCTGCGGCCTTCATAAGGTCATTGGTCCACCTTGTGGGAGTCCTTCCAACGCTACGTCTTCCGGTACGCGGTCGCTACTCCAGAACCTTTCAGCTATCTGTTTTGCGAGCAATGTGCACACTGCTACTTAATTTTGGCAATTCTTCGGGCTATGTCGGTTACCTTGGTTCTCCTGCGAATGTCTTCATGATTCGATTACGTAGAGCGTAACTCCAAACATAACCCTCTCCATTGCCTTTTGGGTGACCTTTAGCCTTTTAATAAGGCCCATTATGAGTGACTACATTTCAGTGCCATAGGTCATCACTGGCAACACGCACAGGTCAAAGAATTTTATCTTGAGACACTACGGTTTGTGGGACGAGAAGATATTGAACCCGAACGCTGCCCAGCCGAGTCAGATTCGAAGATTGAACTCTTTCTCGAAGTTAAACCTAAATGGGCAGTTTATCCTACGTACTCGTCCACAGCTTCGATTGTAGCGTCTCCGATCTTCATGAGGGTGGGTTATTTCCTTTGGAAGGCTTACAGCTACACAAAATAGACGAGAAGAACTTGAAAATGTGACTGACAGCCAATACAAGTCTTCACATATAATTAACAGAACAATAATAAAAGAAATCTGTGAACAACACAGTACTGCCAACAAAAACAATAAACCGCCAAAGTTATACAAAAGTATACATAAGAATACTAATATAATATAGGTGTGGTAAAATTAGGCTACTGAGGCTAAAATAATCTGAGCAATATCAAGCATCAGGTGAAAAAGTTAAGGTATTTGACATGACCTGACCATTCTTTCAGAAGTTCTACTGACGTCATCGAGCATTGTACCTACTGAGGTTCTCCATAGTCTCAGCCATGACAATTATATCGTTGGCAAACTGAAGGTGAGTGATGTACTCGCCATTGATGTTGATGCCCAGCCCTTTCCAGTCCAGAACCTTGAAGACATCCTCCAGTGCAGCGGAGAATAGTTTCGGAGAGATAACGTCTCCCTGTCTCACATCTCGCTGCAGATGGATAGGTTTCGAGGTCTGGTCCCGGAGTCGAACTAAAATGTCAGTTTTGTACAGACACTTCAGCACCTCGATGTTTCGATAGTCAATCTGGCATCGTTGAAGAGACTGCAGTACAGCCCATGTCTCGATCAAATCGAAGGTTTTCTCATAGTTTACAAACGCTATGTAGAAGCAGGTTATTTTTACGGAATCTGGCTTGTTCGAGAGGCTGGAAGTCATCAAACATGCATGCGAGACGGTATGTGATGATTCTTGAAAACAGTTTGTAGACATGGC
Source organism: Agrochola litura (assembly GCA_949152395.1). Classification (NCBI taxonomy): domain Eukaryota; kingdom Metazoa; phylum Arthropoda; class Insecta; order Lepidoptera; family Noctuidae; genus Agrochola; species Agrochola litura. The sequence continues at coordinate 23,452,760 of OX424505.1, forward strand.
TCAGAAGTGAGATGGGCCTATAATTCTTAAGAAGGGCATTGTCACCCTTCTTAAGAAATATCTATATAGTATCATCACACCTATATTCCATGACTGTGGCGTTTTGGCTTCGAGTATGATGGAATCAAACAACTTATGGAGGACCCTAAGAATGGGTTTTCCGCCGGCCTTGAAGTTCGGCCGTAAATCCGTCATCACCCGGTGCCTTATTGTTTTTTAGCTGTTCCAGAGCCATCCTAATCTCAACAGCTCTGGTTTGGTGGATATGATCCTGCCATCATCGGTCTTCAGTTTCGTAAGCTGGTTCTTCCCAATCGACAGATCTTTTGCAAAAACCTTGAGCATTTATTCCGCTCTATCGCATCCTTAATGCGGTCTGCATTAAATCGGCCTAGGTCGCTTTTCAAGGACTTGGAGATCCGAGGCTACTTAAAGTTACAGTGATGAAAACTCGATGTCTATAATAAAATATAGAAAAATGTTTTATTTTCGCTCTCCAGATTTTTTTATCCGATATAGTGAAATGATCTTTACATGAAACAGAGTCAAATCGCATAAAACTGGCAATTATACTGATATTTATGGAAAACTCACGCATGGCCAAAAATCTAATTATACCAAAAAAAAATCATGGAAAAAGAAGGAGACTCTGTATAATTATTATCGCTCATTAATAAATATGCAGTTATGAAATCATAAATTCACCTTTACCAGGGTTACTGTCAGAATAGTCGGGGTCATTCCAAGGTTGCCTAGCACTGGTACCGAAGATAATGAAGACCGTGTTGGTGATGATGTAGACACCTGACGTCACGTAGAACACGAGATGCCATTCATCGATGTCATACTGAAACGAATTAATTTGTTCAAATATTTGATGAACATAACAGATTGCATTTATTTTTAACTAAAAGACAATAGGCAAAGGTGCTTGAAATATCCACTAGCGAGATCTTTGTAACTGGATTAACTGTTAAATAATGAGTCATTTTAATTGAGAAAACGTCAGTAATAAGTTTCTTATAATTAAATGAAAATTTTCTGTTTAAAAACAGTCTGAAAAGTTATATGAAAATCCATGTTTTTTTTTTTAATCATTAGATTTGTCTTGGCACCACAACACCAATTGGACTATTGGACCAAGCCTTTTTGGCCAAGCATTTTTGCCCAACGTCCTTTGCGTTGCCTCCAGATGATAATTAACTCTTTTTACCTCGTTCTGTAGTACACGGCCAGCAAATAAAGGCGCTATGATGGACACAACGTTGGCGAAGAAAGTGGTGATACCCATCATGATCCCCGCGAAGTTCGGAGCCATGTCGATGTGGACCAGCTGTTAGACATTAAGTTCATTAGAATTAAAACTGTTCGGTGGAAGAAACTGCAGGTGCTAAAAGCAAGGGTTTGATTCTACTACAAAGTTGTTTTATCTATTGGAAATATCTCAGCAACAGTATGAAGTTTGTGCTCGGCAAATGACTATTAATTAACTTTAAGCCAACATCATGCTAAGCCTTTACGTGTCAGTTTGTACTGTCTTCTTTTGAAGGCAAAGATTCCAGATTTGTTTAATTTTTGGTTTGTATCGTTGTTTTCTTCACTCATCATCATCGTTTTCGTAGGAATGGTGAGTGGTCCTGCACTACCCGCTTCCAATGGATTCCCACAACCTTCACATAATGATTCACTAGGTGATCAGTCCGTTACGGTATAGAGACAAAAAATGCATCTTACCATGAATCCAGACAGGTGTCCCGCATTGAGCCCAACTACTAGTGTGAGAAGACTCACAGCCCGGGTGACGTCACCTGGAGGTGAGTGACATAATGCTATCAAGGCTAGCGCTGGCCCGAATGCACCTGCATGTTCCAAACTATAAGAAACTACAAATTAATGGAGCTTCGGAGCTAGAAATTTTGTTAACGAGCTCATGAATGATTAAATATGGTCAAAACAACAATTTATTGATTCAAACAGGACAATATGGTTCATTCACTTACCAATAGAATTTGAAACTTTTCTGCCGGTATTGATGCTAAACCATTTTTTCTTTAGACCGTAATCCGATATGAAACCGCAAGGGAAACTTAACATATACATCACGAAGTAAGGAAGAGCTGACATTATACCATTCTGAAAAGAAAATGAGAAATTCCTTTAACCGCGGAAATTGGTCACATTGTAGCAATAATTAGCTCAGCGACAACTATGTTGCAAATTAGTCGTCATCGAAGTTACACGACCTCAACCGAACAGAATTGAAACACGCCATTGAAAAAATAAAACTCACTGCTTTAATATCAACATTGAGCACAAGCTTCATATAAGACGGCATTTCAGTCATAAGAGTCCAGAAACCCCAGTTATGTCCACTGTGGACCACAATTAAAGACATGAAAGGTAGGCTTGTGGCTAACTTTTTCCATGGGGTTTTCAGCATCTGCAAACAAAAGACTTGTTGGTTTTATAAATGATCAATCAAACTAAAATACCCGAACAATTAAGAGAAAGATTAAACTATGCAGGTTGTATGGCACTTTTTCTCTTTTGGAAACTGAACAAAAATAGCCTAAGGCTTTATATACACGACGCTGGAGTCCGGCGCCGGACCGCAAGATGAAAAAAATTCATAATATCTCAAAATATACGCCGCGACGCGGCGGTCGGTGTTGGCGATTGTATATTCGTATTCGCAAAAATGCGGTCTGGCGCCAGTGTGGCTCCAGCGTCGAGTACAGGAAACATAAGTCTTCACAATACGACCCCTGGATACACAAAAACAGCCGTTAAAAATATAATTGATGGCTATATTGATCAACCTACCTTCTCCTTATCTGTTTGTCCCAGTGAAGCCTGTATAAATTGTCTCTCCTCTAAGCTGATAATCCTCGACTTCTGAGGGGAGTCAGCTCCGAGGAAGACGTAAAACATCACCCAGATGGCAGCAAAACTACCGTTTACGTAGAATATAGCCGGCCAACCCCAGTAATCGGCTATGTAGCCTGACGCAATTAGCTCCATGCCTGTTCCGAGCAACGAACCTACAAAAATCAGTAAAGGAATAAGGAAATAATAACAACTCCATTGTTAGGACAAGTCTGTTCTAATTTACTTATCCGGCAAATAATTTTATTCTCATTTCTTGTCGTGTCTCTATTTAAAATATGAATTTTATCTTTATAGTTACCTCCATATATCAGGGTGCCGAGCCGGCCTTTTTCTTCTAACGGAACCCATTTACCTATAAGATGATGCATTGTTGGGAATAAGCATCCCTGTGATAGACCCTGAATACCACGAAGAACGCAGAGCCCTTTCCAACCCCACTAGAAAATATAAAAGGTTGACAGAAAAGTAAAGCTATATCTATGTAAAAGTAGTAAAGGTTGGCAGGGACATCGACGCGAAAACTGAAACCATGAATTCAGTATACCCCCTGCGTTGAAATTTTTCGTCGGTTATTTAAAAATCAGCTGTTTCATAGAAAAGTGTAATACCTACGCGGTCAAAATGTATGGAACAGCAGATTATTTTTTAAATAACCGACGAAAAATTTGAACGCAGGGGGGGTCAGAATCATGTACTGAATCCATGGTTTCAGTTTTCGCGTCGATGTCCCTGTCACCCTGTATAGTAATATGAACTGGCTGGCATAACTAAAAAGGAAGAAAGGAAAGCCCAAGAAGATTGTTTTGCCTTGGTCAGACTACGGTTGAAAATGTTGTCAGCCCCGTTCTGACTTGAGATGTTATGACCACCAAATATCAGCCACACCAAACGGAAAAACCTTCAAGATAAGTTATCGCAGTAGAAATAGTTGTTGACTAAGTGCGATGAATCGTATTAGGATAATGACAAGTTGCTTACATGATGTGCTCCAAAAGGTATCAACAGCGATGCTACTGAGTTTACAGCGATGGCTGTCGTGATGAAGATCATGCCGCCATACCTGGCAGCCAGCAATCCACTGGGGACCTGCAGCACTATGTATCCCCAGAAAAATGAGGAAAACACCACACTTTGGATCTGCATGTCCCAGTCAAATGTCTGTATGAAATGGTAAACTTTCCATAATTAATGGGTAGGTGAAATCCATTTTCTAGTTCATCTCTGCGTTAATCGTCCATCTAATTTCTATCGATATTCGATCTCATAGAATTTGTAAGTGAGTACCAAAATCGTTAAAAGTGCTGCGTTTCATTTGCAAATAACAATTCAGTTGAAACGAATGGTGTGCAGAAACATAATTATCAATGAATCTTAAAATATCTACAATAGCGCTACATGGTGACAAAATAATGACTTACATCTTCGCTTCGTTTGTCCGTCATGGCGACTATTGCCATGCTGATGTTGACTCTCATGGAAAAACCGAGCACCATGGCAAAGAATAACAGTAACGCCTGCAGGTGTCGGATCCCTAAGATCTTATCTAGAAACAATATGGAGTTTATCATTAGTTTTTTCTAAAACAAATATTTGCTTTCTGAAAGCTTTCGCGTGTTGATAGCTCGCGATGCCCTGGTACCGCATACCAAATCACAGTTTATTTTTGATCATTGGTAAAGGGGTAATCTTTGAATAGCAACTATTGCAGAGCCTCGAACGAGAGTACAGGTACCTTTAATGTATAATTTATGTATAGTTCCAGCTTAATTGGAACTTGGGAAAGTTGCATGTGGTACATACCTACAAAAGGCAATAATTTTGTCTATGTTTTACACTTACTGCAACACATCAGAGGCACTACTATCAACTATCCAGTAAAGTTTCTGATCCATGGAAGTTCTTTTTCTACGCTTAAACGGCTATTATTTGTACCAGACTATCATTTTAAATAATCATAATTGGCCTTGTCACAACCACTGCTTTAGAAATTTACATTTAGCCCTGCTCAAACAGAATAAAACTATGTATTTTATAGAAAGTCCTAATAAAATCAAAAAGCATGTTATAATAAATCTGTCACCATCTGTCACAGTCAGTGGTTCAGTCAGTAGCGCAATGAAATTAATTATGTCAATTTATTTTATAATTTTTACACTATGGATAAAACCTAAAGGTTACATTCCAGTAGGTTTTATTTATTCCTGCATGGCTATTGCTTTTTATATGATCTGTTCTTACTCAATGACTCAATAAAGGGAATTAGTAACTCATTAGTCTGTATTAAAAAAAGGTTTCAACTTTATTTCCCACCACTTTTTCCATCAATTATTTGAATAGCAAATTGAGGCTATAAAATGAACCGCTACTGTCAAATGAAAACGGGTGATTTAAAATTAGAATTTCGGGTTGAAGTGATCAAATAATCAAATTGAAGAGATCCACAGATGTGTTTTCTGATCCATCTGTTTACATTTTCATCAGATACTTTTGGAACAGACTATAGATTACTCACTGTCTGACTTTAAAATTTTAAGCACAAGGTCATCTGCATAAGTGGGACTGGTAGGCACAATTGATGTTAACACCGCAATAGTCCCAATTTAACTTTTCACGATGTCTTCACGATGTCAAATGGTGTCGCCCTGTCTCACTCCCCGCCTGGTCAGTACGGATTTAGATAGGGTATGCATGCGGACCTGCAGAGTAGTCGAGGTGTATAGTTCCATCGTTCACATCCACGTAACGGGTATCAATGTGGCAGCGATGGAGAGCGTGGAACACGGCCCAATTCCCGACGCTGTCGAAGGCCTTCTCGTAATCAACACCCGAAAGGAATGCGTGGTTGAAATAAAATTTTATTCAAAATGTTTAAAGTTAAGTTTATTAAATAATTTTTTAATATTTACGAAGAAAAATGTTACTTTTCGCTGCTGATTTTGGCATCTACATCGCCATATGAGAACTATGCACCAAAGACCTGACGACTCACAAAATCCTGATGTCACACAAATTTGGCATCGCGCAAGCAAAATTTACCACGTGATCAACATTCCGACATCAATCGTTGGGCAGTTGCCCGCCAGATACGACACCCATCTAGTGGGAGAATTATCCCTTTTCTATAGAGGATGAGTGAACTTTACACCCAGTTCCTCATACCTCTAAAATTTTAACCGACTTCGTTGAGCTGTAAAGTAATTTACAAAAGAAAAACTTTAAAAATTCAGACCTTGATTCATGTAATGTTAGTTTTATACATACAAGTAATATGTATTACTAAAGCTGGGTCTCTTGCGCGTGTTTTTTCGAAACATTACACATAAACGTTTATTTTCATATAAAACGTCGTGTTTGGTGTTTGGTCACGCCTCTTTGTTGCGATGTTTTTGTGTAAAAAACACGCGCAGGAGACCCGGCTTGATATTACATGGATCAAGGTCTGAATTTTTTAAGTTTTTTATAAGCTACTAGCGGACGTCACGCGGTTTCACCCGCGTAGTTCCCGTTCCCTTGGGAGTACGGGGATAAAATATAGCCTATGTTACTTGCTGTTAATGTAGCTATCCATTGCTGAAAGAATTTTTCAAATCGGTCCAGTAGTTTTTAAGTTTATTCGTTACATACAAAAATACAAATCTTTCCTCTTTATAATATTAGTATAGAAGTATAGAAATAGATGTTAGTACCGGTAGAAAAAAACCACCCGTGTTTCTTCGGTTGTTCAGTTGCCGGGGGCCACGATCTCCCTTTTGGTTTTCTTCGCAACCCCGGCAGGCATCGGCCCTAGCGGACCCCGTCAATTCTGCTGACATCTCTTTGAGGCGCGCGTGAAACACAACACGCCGTCGACCCGGGCCTGGTCCTTATCGGACGGCGAGCTACCCATTGCTCACCGTCCACAAGCCCGCACCTACGGTGGCCGGAAATCGGCCTGTGATTCTCCACGCCCAGGGCATCTCCTCTTGCGGCGGTCAGAGGCATGAGGGCGCGAAGTTTGCCTCTCTCTCACGCGTTCCGCCTCCTCCTTTGCACCCCAGCGACACCCTAAGCCGAGGTTCGTACCCCACAGGGAATGCCCTTAGCGAGCGATCGCCTAGTTTTAATTTAGAATATAAAGAGCCTAAACAGTATGTGACTTATAAATTTGATATTCCTGTAAGTAAATTATCATTATTGATGGATGAAAACATCTGGCCAGCGGGAGTAGCATTCAGGCGATATGTACATTTTAGTAACAGAGATAAAGACTCTGTTTAGACATTGGCAAATAGGAATAACATGAATAAAAATGGATAATGAAGACTGTAATTTAACATTAATAAGTTTTAATTGCAAAGGCATCAAAAGGTCATCTGAGTGCATAAAATCTTTATGTGAATCAGCAGATATTGTAGCTATACAAGAAACCGGGCTGTTACAGTCTGACATACCAATCCTTGCGGAGATACATCGTGACTTCATGTACACGGGTAAGTCTGCCGTTGACTTATCATGGGTGTATTGAGGGGTAGGCCCTATGGTGGAGTGGCTTTGCTGTGGCGTAAAAATGCTTTCACCTCAGTGTCTATTGTGCCGTGCAAAAGTGATCGTATTATGGCTATAAGAGCCACTATTGCGAATCGAGAGGTGTTGTGTTTTAGTGTGTATATGCCTACTGAATGTCTAGAGAACATTACAGAATACAACGAGTGTTTGAGTGAGATTGTAGCTACGATTGAAGCATGTGATATTGAGTCTGTTTTCATGTTAGGTGACTTTAATGCTTACCCTGGTTAATTATTCGGTAAGGATTTGCAATTTTTTTATTAGAACAGGAATGGGTATGCGCTGATTTAGCTACGCTTGGTCAAGGCAGTGACAGCTATATATTTATAAGTGATCTACATGGTTTGAGGCGCTGGCTTGATCATTGCGTAGTTACTGAAGCTGCGTGGTAGTCGGTTGGTGATGTCACGATTTGTCATGATGTGTACTGGTCTGACCACTTTCCTTTGAAAATAAAGTGTAACCTAAAGGTAACTAGAGTGAAGTCTGTTTTGTGCAATACATCCTCCAGTAATACCAAAATACACTGGGGAGAGCGAGATGTTAAACAAATTAATACCTACAATACATACATTATGTAATACAGTTTTATGAAGCATAGACTTTCCATCCGAATTCAGTGAATGCTGTGATAACATGCTGATGACAGATATAGGTTGGTTATCGACGAACTATACCAAAAATCTGTTATAACCCTACAGGAAGCCGCCATGCATAGTTATGAGACTGGGGGGGTTGGGAGGGGCAAGCATGTAATAGGGTGGAATAAGTGCGTTAAAAGCGATCACACTGAGGCCCGTGTGAAATTTCAGGTATGGAAATCTTATGGAATGCCTTCAGATGGCCCTATTTGTATTGCAACGAAACAGAGTAGGAATCAGTTCAAGAAACAGTTAAAATTTTGTCAAAATCATAAATCGCAAATACGTATGGATTTTATAGTCAAGACCCACGAACAAAAGGATTTTAAGAGTTTCTGGAAACAAACTGGAAGGATGAATCCTAAAACGGGCCTACCCGGGACTTTTGATGATGAGACGGATGCAGGATGCATAGCCAGCATTTTATAGAACGCTATATGGTATCTTCCTCATTAACAGATGCCCGGTGTACGGATGAAGCTCAAGTGCCGGTGGTGTTACCTCTTGGGTTTACTGCTTAAGAGGTGAAGAAAGTGGTAGGAAGTTTGTCAAGAAGGAAATCGCCAAGTCACGATGGGTTTGGTGTTGAGCATCTGTTACATGCGGGACCTCACATTTACCGGGTTTTAGCAATGTTGTATGCGTTTTGTATCCGTCATACCTATCTACCAATGGAACTTATGGAAAGCGTCGTGGTGCCTGTGGTTAAAAATAAAACAGGCGTAATAGCGGGCAAAACCAACTACAGGCCCATCTCTTTGGCCGCTACAATTGGAAAGGTATTTGATGGTCTGCTTGAGCGCCGGCTTGGTGAGTATTTCAAGTTGAGTGATGCTCAGTTTGGTTTTAGGAAGGCGCTATCAACTGAGACCGCTATCCCGGCGCTTAAGCAGATGGTCAAGTATTACACTGATAGGGAAACGCCAGTGTATGCTGCTGTTTTACTCTACCTCTCCAAGGTTTTTGACTTGGTTTGTTACGACAAGCTTTGGTCGAAGCTTAAACTTCTAGAGGTACCCGAGGAGCTTATTAATGTACTGAGATTTTGGTATAGCTCGCAGACTTACAGTGTTAGATGGGCAGGTGCTCACTCTAATACGTACGTCTTGGTGTGGTGTGGAGTGTGGTGTCAGACAGGGTGGACTAACGTCCCCGACCCTGTTTAATGTTTATATGAACCAGTTGATTGGTGAGCTCAGCGAGACCAACGTTGGTTGCTTGATTGATGGCACTATGGTGAATAATCTCAGCTATGCAGACGACATGGTCTTGCTGAGTCCATCAATCAGCGCGCTCAGGAAGTTTTCGGCTGTTTGTGAGTCATATACTGCGTCACATGGACTCACATATAATGTCTATGTTATAGTATTTGGTCCGCACTTAGTCCGTAAGTTGGACCATTGTGCGTGGGCCATGGCGGCCGTTTGGTGGTTATTCCAACCGGCCCACCTCCCTCCAGAAGCTAATTAAATCTCCTGGTCTGTTCAGAACATCTGTGTAGGATCTGGGTGACCCGAGGGTTTCTGTTCTAATCTAGGTGACGCCTGTGCATTTAAAGAGCACGTGCGCTACGGTTTCCTCAGCCTCCATGCACGCCCTGCACAGAGGACTGTCCGTTATGCCTATTGTGTGGAAGTGTTTGTTTAGCGAGCAGTGTCCCGTGATGGTCCCCGTCACCAGGTACAGGCCGTTTCTGTCCAGCCGTAATAAGCGCCTGGTTAGCCTGCTATCCAAGGATGGCATAGCTTCCTTAGACTGCCTGCAGCCCGGTGTCGAGGTCCACCAGTTCCCCGCTTGTGTGTGGGTGAACTCCTGTAGCCACCTGCATATTTGATTGAAGGGGATGGGTACGATAGGCTCGGGTCCACATGCTGCCGTGCCGGATCCTCGTCTAGCAAGTTCGTCAGCTGCGTCGTTACCTAGCAATCCGCTGTGCCCTTTTATCCATTGTAGTGTCATCGTGTTGCGGCTAGATACCGTTGTATGTTCTAGTGCGTTATGACATTCTAGTATTAGCTTCGAGGTAATATATTTTTCCGTAAGGATTGGAGAACTGAGGCACTGTCGGAGAGTATACGTATGTGGATGTCTGTAACCCTCCTGGCTTCTAGGGCGTGGACCGCTTGTATGATGCCCACACACTGCCTGATAGACGGTGTTGAACACGCCCAATGGTCTGGATATATTAATGTTGAGGTCGTGTGAGAAGACTCCGATCCCGGTACCAGAGTCGGTCTTCGATCCATCGGTGTATACTCTCATCTCTTTCGGGCCTGAGTAGTCACACTGTTCTTTTGTGAGTGTTATGCTGTAGTGCCTTTGAAAGTGATGTGTTTTCGGGGCTTTGTCGCAGGGTGATGCCATCATTGGCCGTCGTTTGATCGCATCCTCCTTTATGCGAGTATGCCTAACTCTGGAGTCTTTGCTTAGGGTTCCTGATAAATGTAGCCTAAAGGCAGCCAGGGTCGCCTCCTTCTGCACGATAAGGTGCAGAGGTAGCAGCCCAAGCATTGCCTGTAGGGCAGCAATGGGTGCAGTTCTCATACTACTAGTGATCGCAACACAAGCAAACCGTTGCAGTTTTTCGACATCTCTTTGGGCTGTGCTCAGGTCTGTCCTAGGCCACCAGACCAGTGAGCCGTATGTGATAATTCATTGGACGTCGGATGACTGTGGTGTATAACCAGTAAGTGACCTTGGGGCTAATCTCCCAGTTCCTGCCAAGCAGTCGTTTGCACTGCCACAGGCTTGGCTTTTGTAGTGATGTAGTTGGTATGTTTTGCCCAGTTCAGCTGTTTATCCAAAAAGATGCCCAGGTATTTGGTTTCAGTCAATAGGTTTAGGCATGTTCCGAAGAATCGTGGTAGTTGTAGTGTCATCAGTTTTCTCTTTTTTGTAAAGAGAATCAGTTCGGTTTTTGTAGGGTTCACTGAGAGTTGGTGCTTATTGCACCATTCCTCTACTATTTTTAGGGCTTGTCGCATAAGGTTGCAAAGAGTGTTTTCATGGGTGCCGCTTATTATTATTTTTAAGTCATCGGCGTAGCCTACGGTGAAGTAACCTTTGTCGTTGAGTGTTTTATGAGGCTGTCTACTACCAGGTTTCATAGAAGCGACGAGAGGACGCCCCCTTGCGGGCAACCCTTCGCAACGATGATGGCCCTCGTAGTGTCACCTATAATGTCAAGTGAGCTTCTAATTTTCAAATCGAAGTCTAGCTCGTTGGATAATGTTCCTCTAGTGACTTTAAGCGGAAAGCCACTACAGAGAGTCACACAGTTTTAATACCTAGGGCATGTAGTCACGGAGGACTTATCTGACGATGCTGATATAGCGAGGGAGCGGAGGGCGTTGGTGGTTCGATGCAATATGATAGCACGCAGGTTTGCGCGTTGTAGTAAGGATGTAAAAGTCTCGCTTTTCAAGGCATACTGCCAAACCTTCTACACGTGCAGCTTGTGGGTGAAATATACTCAGAGAGCCTACGACGTCCTGCGCGTACAGTATAATAATGGATTTTGGATGTTAATAGGGTTCCGCGCTTCTGCAGCGCTTCGCAGATGTTTGCAGAAGCCCGTGTTTACGATTTTCATGGTATTATGAGGAAGAGAACAGCGTCTATAATAGGTAGGTTGCGCGGAAGCTCCAACAGCATCCAAAAACTTTATTAGACAAAATGGATAGTCCCTTTATAAGGCACTGGATACGGAGGCACGTGCCAACGTGTGTTGGGCCACGTCAGTTTTAGTTGTTTTAGTTTGTAAAAGTTTACTAACATAGCTTTTAAGTCATTGTTACTAACATTATATGGGTTGTGTGTACTTGTATGTGTAGTCCGAAATAAAAATAATAGTTAGTAACAAATGTAATACAAAATTTAAATTCATAATAATATATCTGTTGTACTCACCTGACGCACCGAACATAATTAATTCGTTGACACAGGAAGAATTAGTATTAATAAAGGAAACATTCATATGCATATGGTAACACAATTTATTAATAAGTATTTACAAAATTTACAAATGCATAACAGAAGGTTATATTTTTTCTTATACTACTTTCTCAGCCTTCTTTTCTTCAACTGGAATTGAAAAAAAAAAATATTTCTAGATTCCACCTAATAAAAACTCACTTAAAAATAAAGCTTTTTGGGAAGAATAAGGTGAGTTGTTAACAATTCGGGTTGAGGAAGATATTTGCTTAGTTGAATTTCATTACAAAAATCAAAGTAATTAGTTAATTAAAACAAAATATGTCCGCCCGAGACGAATAGTCAGGGCAAAAGCTTTCAGACCACACTTTGACTTTACTTTTATTTTTCCTTTTTTTTTTCTTTTGCCGTTACATACGAATATGAACATTATTTGTATAACAACAAGGTTCTTATTAGTCAATCTGCCTAGCCTTTTCCCAACTATGTTTGGGTCGGCTTCCAGTGTAACCGGATGCAGCTGACTACCAATATTTTACATGGAGCGACTGCCTATCTGACCTCAACAATTCAGTTACTGGGCAACACGATACCCCTTGATGAGACTGGTTGTCAGAATTATGGGATTTTGACTACCCGTAATGATTGTCAAAGATCTACGAATGACAGCCAGCACCAACGGCACGGGCAATGGCAGTATGAAACACTTATTCACATTTTGCTCATAGGACTTTAAAGATCATGTTCATTAGATTATGGGTTATATTCGAAAGTATAATCATAGTACAATCAGTGAATTTTGTCCTTAGCATATCCAGAGTTTTCCGGTTATCTCTCAATAAGTAAGTCCATTCTCACCTGAAGTAATTTCTTTGGTTTTTGGTTCGTTCCAAGACTGTCGTTCACTGGTGCCGAAGATGACGAAGAAGGTGTTGGTGACGATGTAGATGGCAGAAGAAACGTAGAACACTTGACGCCATTGATCCGGGTCAGTCTGCAATAGGTAGTACAAAATATTAGAAATTTTTGACATTGCAACTTCAAAAATAAAATAAATTCTATGAGTTCGTAAGATAAAACGGATAAAACTGACCATTTGTAGCTTTTAGTAACAGTCACGTTAAATCTAAAAAAGATAAACTAAGTAATTCTTCATAAAGACGCCAAACTAGGTGTATCATACGTCCTGAAATTGTAGGCCTAAGTTTGATTTTGAAAGTGTTCGGATCATAAGACACATTCAACCAGTTGGGCTCGTAAATACACTCCTTAACGATTGAAAACTTATTTTTCAATGCAGTGTTCAATACAATAAAATCTACCATCACCTATGTCAATGATCTCAAAAATGTTATTTCGTTCTTAAAAATACTTTTATTTTCAAAACCGTGAAGAAAAATATCGTGTGGAAACCGGCATGTCATAGAATGGATTACGGTTCACTCCTTCTCACAGAGAGGAGGCCTGTGTTTCAGCGGAGGGAACATTAAAGGCTAATAATGCTAATGCATCTATTCTTCTTACCTCATCCTGCAGAATAAGTCCAGCGACTAAAGGAGCGGTGATGGACGCAATGGTTGCAAAGAAGTTGGTGATACCCATCATGGTGCCCGCGAAGTTGGGAGCCATGTCGATGTGGACCAGCTGTTGGAAAATCCCATCACGGTTTTGTTGGACACTGCCCAAACAACTAAGGACGAATTTCACCAATGAAGCTGAACGCGATCAGCACTTATAAACCACGTTAATAAGATATTAGTGTCATCATTGTTGTGGAATATTAATACTGACAGCTCTTCAACGTGGTTTAGATGATGTATTAATTTATTTGTAATAATTTCACCAATGATCACGTTCAGTTTCATTGGTGAAATTCATCCTTATTCTTAGTTGTTGCATAATTTTCTACCGCGATTTTCCACAGAGTGATAAAAAGTTCGCTCTTTATCATAGTTGACTTTATACTTTTTTATACGTTCCAACCAAAAATATTAGTCCAACTATTGAGAAACAACGAGAAGAGTTACATATAATTATTGAACTACGACAAAAACATTATTATTGATTCTTACCATATATCCAGTCATATGGCCAGCATTCAGTCCAACCACGAGAGTGAGCAGAGCGACCGCCATGATGACGTCACCGGGGGGAACATACCCCAACGCTATCAGAGCTAACCCGGGGCCATATTCACCTGGAAACATTTTAGATACGACTTAGATTTACAAACATACATACATAAACTCACGCCTTTTTTCCCATGGAGGTAGGCAGAAAGTATAGAACACCACTTTCTGCGATCCTATGGCTACGGTCACATTGGCGCGATAAAGCGAACTACGCTTCGTGCGCTCTCTGTTTACAGCGAGACGTTGACCTGTGTGCGAGAACGCAATAAAGCTGCCTTTACCAAACGACAATTCTAAGTTTATAGTATGCAAAAGTAAAAAAAAATATTCGTACTCATAATTTTATTGTAAGAACTTACTTAAAGATTATCTCCAAACATTAATTTATGATAGTAATGAGGATCTTTTGCTGGGTATTTTATAGTGATATTTAATTATAAATCTAGACATACATACCCACACCCTAGACCTACATACTACACATACACACATCCTACACTGACCCACTACACACGCTTCATCATACGCATAAACAATTTTCAGTTTTGTTTTTTTTGGATTAATTGTTAAAATTTTCCAAATTTCTCAAATTTAATGGCTTTGTTGCTACGGAGATTCACTGACTTCTAAGTCACAGGAACTTACACCTAGTTTAGGAGGCAGAGTGTTTAATTATTGACCTTTTTATAAAGCCGTTTATGTTATAGTAATAAGGATATTGTTATTGTTGTATTATTTAGGGCTTTTGGTGAAATAATGAATTTAATTAATTTAATTTAATAATAAATCAAGATGTAGAGTCGATGGTAATGAAATTGTAGTACTTACCAATACAACTGGAAAGTTTTCTACACATGCTAATGCTGAGCCACTTCTTTGCGATGAAGTAATCTGATAAGAATCCGAAGGGAAAGCTTAACAAGTACATCGCCAAGTAAGGAAGAGCTGACATGAGACCATTCTGTGAACATATATATATTTATAAATATTTATTCTCATTGGTTAGTGGTCGCAAGCGCTACTGCTGACCATGAGGTTCTGGGTTCGATTCGCAGGTCAGGAAAATGTTATTTAATTTTTCCATCAAGGATTTCTCAGTAGCAGCCCGGAATCTGGTTTTGTGCCCGGTTAATGGCTTGCACAACCATAACTGGCGAAATATGGGTGTACTATAGATAAGTACACCTCTGCCAAGCTCTTCAGGGGTTACAAGCGTGATGATAATTTATGATTTTAATTTTACCCCGCTTTTATGATTTTTCACTCACCGCTTTAATATCAACTCCAAGCACTTGCTTCATGTACGACGGTATCTCAGTCATGAGCGTCCAGAAGCCCCAGTTGTGACCGCTGTGCACCACGATCAGCGAGATGAACGATAAGTTCGTGGCTAGCTTCTTCCAAGGAGTTGGCAGTCTCTGAAAAAAAATAGGCGAAAAAATGCGAGCAAGAGCATACTGTAAAGCACTAGTCTATATACGAGTATCTATAACTATTCTATATATTATATATATATAATATATATATATTCTACTTGAGATGTTTATATTTTTTTTAGAACGGCCATAAGGTCTAATAAATGCTATTTCAAGGTTATCCATTATTTACCGGACAACCTGTATTCTGTTCGATTGACTGGGTCGGACACCGGAGACTGAATCTTTTAAATGAAGCAAATTTTTACAAAATATTTTGTGTTGTACATTTCATTATTGCTTAATCTAATAATTATTATAAAATAAGATTCAAGTAAAGAAATATTCAGAATAATAATTATATCTGAAACAGATGTTGACAGAAAAGCCTTAACAATGTTTATTTTTTATTTTTAACCGACTTCCAAAAAGAGGAGGTTCTCAATTCGTCTGTATGTTTTTTTTATTTCGTTTTTTTTTTTTTTTTGTATGTTTGTTACGCGATTACTCTGCCAATTATGAATAGATTTTGATGATTTTTTTTTTGTTTGGTAGATCATACTTCAGAGGTGGTCCCATATAAATTGTATTAACTTTGCTTGGGTAGTTTTTGAGTTAGCTTCAATTATACGTATTTTTTCCCACTTAGTATGTAGATGATATGATAACTAATTCTTGTCACTGTTATTTACATAGCAGGTAGTGGTATTCGAATTTGTGTGGGGTAGGTACCACAACTAAAAAGTGAAAAATAAAAACTTTTTACAAAAAAAAAAACAACCGACTTCAAAAAAAAACACTACAAAGTGAAAAATAACTTTAATTTCGGAAGTCGGTGACAAAGAACGAAAATTCAAAACCAAAGACACCGACTTCCGAAATTAAAGTTATTTTTCACTTTGTAGTGTTTTTTTTTGGAAGTCGGTTGTTTTTTTTCGCCGCTGGTGGCAGCCAGTATTAAGTAAAGCTGTTCAGTTGAGTATCCTATTCTATGGCAAAACTTTGCTTGTCAGTGTTACGTGAAGGAAAAAGACTGTTCAACTAACCGGCTGCTCTCCAATTTGTCCCAGTGACGTTTGTATGTACAATCTTTCCTCCTTCCTGATCATCCTCGACCGCTGTGGGGAGTCAGACCCCAGGAACACGTAGATCATCACCCAGATGACGCCGAGGGCTCCGTTCGCGTAAAAGATGGCCGGCCAGCCCCAGTAGTCCGCTATGAAGCCAGACACTATCATTTGTATTGCTGTACCAAGCATAGCACCTAGAAATTAGAAGGAAGTTTGAAGATACATTCGTTTAATTGACAATTTGAAGAAATTTCTGGCATTGCAGGCACATGAGGCTTTTTCGACGAGTCTCTGAATTGGAAAGTCACCCCTATTGTAAAATAGGCAATTCACTGGGTGTTGCAAGCATCTATTCATGACGGATACCAATTTCAAAGCACGAACTGCCGTTGATGAAGAATACAAAAAAAAAGAACTAACTTTCAATGTTACATTTTTCCAAACTTTCTTCTTGACAATCCTGTTCAATCTAACTGTTGCTAACTTCTCTCAAATTGAAATGTGTCTTTAGTATCTAATCACGTATTGATCTTATCCGGTCTGTTATCAACTGCATTTTTTACGTGAGCTTGCTTTTAGTACTCTGATACGTGTTTTAGCTAAGCGGAACAAGTTACTAAATATATCCACGACTATTGTATTTTATAATGGATTTCCGCAAGGTCACGCCTGAATCAATTAATTATCTTACCCTGATAGAGTTTTGATGAGTGATAAGTGTGATAATCCAGGACTGCCTATTATGCAAAGAAATTGAATAGGCGAAATCCTAACTAATTATTGAGTTTGTTTGTCTACTTGTTTCTTACGCTTTCACGCTAAAACGGCTTTACAGATTTATTTCCGGACTTTGTGTCCGGAAATAACCAACCAAAAAGTGATCAGTTTACTAAAATCTATAAATACCAAACTACTTATAGGCCAACTTAAAGATAACTTTGAAAAGGTCGTTTATCATAACCGTACCTCCATATATCAGGGTCCCGAGCCGGCTCTTCTCCTGTACTGGAACCCATTTGCTTATCAGATTGTGCATCGTTGGGTATAGGCAGCCTTGAGATAAACCTTGAAGGATACGACACGCACACAGTAATTGCCAGCCTCCCTAAAAAAAAAAAGATTTTGATTAAGTCGATTTGAACCAAACGAGCCAATGCCCACGACCTTTCTCCCACTCACAAAGTGAAAAAAGACAAATAAAATAATTATAAAAAATAAACCTATTTAAACCAAATGGAAGGATTGTCATTACAACTGTTATAAATCTGAATGCATATCATAGTACAAAAAATACAACTGACTTCCAAACTACAAAGTGAAAAATAACTTTAATTTCGGAAGTCTGTGTCTTTGGATCAATATTTTAGTTTTTTGCCACCGACTTCCGAAATTAAAGTTATTTTTTAATTTTTAGTTAGGAAGTCGGTTATATTTTTTGTAAAAAAGTTTTTTTTTGCCTTTTAGTGGGTTGGTTTGTAATTTATCTAAGTTACAATAGCCTAATGTCAACTGCTCATCACCTTTTAGAAAATATTGCTTTTCCCGATGCAGGGACTTTAACTGTTGAGGAATTCTCCAGGCACTTCACCATCAGCTCCACTACACCATATAAATTGTGACGAGCATAAATTGCTTACCAACCATATTAAAGTAATCGAATCGAAACCCGTTAAATACATATTATTGAGTAGTTCTGGTGGCCACCTGTGTCCTTCATCATCAGTTCCACTTTACCAAATGGTGCTTTTCGAGAGCAAATGCACGAGTTACTAAAAAAAATACCCAAATCGCTATAGGTGTGCCTATAATATTTGAAGAGTTCCCTCGATTTCTCCAAGACCCCATCATCAGATCGTTACCAAATGGTAATGAGACTAATTTGGGAGTTATAACCCTTACAAACAAAAAATATTTTTTCAAATCGATCCAGTAGTCTTTGAGTAATCTGGGAAAATACATAAAAAAGAAAGATTCCGACGAACTGAGAACCTCCTCCTTTTTTTGAAGTCGGTTAAAAAAAAGCCACACAGTTGAAACAGTTGAAAAAAGAGTTGAATATAATGTCAAATCATTGTAAGACTATGCCATAGAATTAGGTGTGCTAAAATACAATAGTGAAAAAAACATCGTTACCTATATTTTGTGAGCAGTTAATAGACATTTAGAATTGTTATTATAACATACCTATCCAATTTCATTTTACATTTTTACGCTTAGACACAGACGAGAAAATTAATTGTTTATCAAATTCACACACATACTTCACGAACTTAGCTTAATTTCTTTAAGAATCTAAGTTAATTAAGTAATGCATTGTTAATCTTTTTTCTCCTTCCATTTTAGGCTTATGAAAAAAGAGTATTGTTATTATTACTTTTGTCTTTCGTACTCACATAATAAGCTCCAAAAGGTATCAACAGCGAGACAGCAGAGTTGATTGAGATGCAGATTGTAAGGAGGATCTTGCCGCCAAACCGAGCAGCGATCTCTCCGCTCGGGATCTGTACCACCACGTACCCCCAGAAGAAGGAGGACAGGATCACGGACTGGATCTGCATGGACCAGTCGAATGACTGAAAGAGAAAACTAATGTCAAAACTTCAGTTTAAAAAAAAATACCTGAATAGAACATACATAGTTCACATAAATGAGTTCTCCAAGGTTTAGAAGGTTACTACTTTTATCGTCATTGTTATCTCAACGTCTTTTATCGAATGTATCACTATCAGTGATGACCTATGGTACTGAAACTTGTTCACCCACAATGGGCCTTATCAGAAGGCACTCAAAGGGAAATGGAGAAGGCTATGCTTGGAGTTTCCCTACATGATCAAATCAGAAATTCAATTAAGAGATCCGCAGGAGAACCAAGGTAACCGACATAGCCCGAAGAATTACCAAACTTAAGTGGCAATGGGCAGGGCACATTGCTCGCAGAACGGATGGCCGATGGGGTCGAAAGGTTCTGGAGTGGCGACCGCGTACCGGAAGATGTAGCGTTGGAAGGCCTTCCACAAGATGGAGCGATGACCTTGTGAAAGCCGCAGGAATCCGCTGGATGCGGAAAGCACAGAATCGGTCGAAGTGGAGCCTATGTCCAGCAGTGGACCTCTCGTGTGTCTTTTGGCTGAAATGATGAATGATGATGATGATCACTATCTATCATTGAAAACAATCAATCTACCTTACCTTTTCCCGGCTTATTGGTGACTCGCTCGAATTAACTCGCCGGGTAAATCGACCATTTTAATAAATATTAGTTTTTCTTGAGGTGATTTGCACAAATTCAATTTGTTTGTGGACGAATCACCAACTCCAGCAATACGTAGTAGTAAAGTACACTGGTGCACAGAAGTGATTAAGGTAAAATATATTGAAATAAACAAGACTAAAAATTAACAAATTATTATTTAGATTAAAGGTAGCATAATTAACTTGAAACAGTGAAAATAATACAGGGTGACGGTTTAGTCATTCTACCCGTCATATTGAACAACTTTCGCTATGAAATTTATAACCGATTCGTAAAAAAAAACCATAAATGCATCGAAATAGTCAGTTGCTTAACCTTCCATCGACTTGTGCCGCTGATATGTATTCATTGAAAACAAACACCGTCAATACTTGAATCTTAATCTTTATCAGATCAATGTCAAACAAAATAAATTTGTATCTACCCCTTAGACATTTTTATCTACCCCATAGAGAGTTTAAACCATCCACACTTATCTCTACGATGCGATAAGCGACCGATTGTATTTTCCTTGAAGTTTCTTAAATATAAATAGGTATCTAAATAGTGTAGATCCGGATTTTCTTATCAAACAGTTTTCACCATTTTTACATCTTTAGGTGACCTTTCAAATATCGACTTGTATATTATGTTGATTGAATTAGTCTGTTGGATTATGAGCTATTTAAAGTTTTTTTTTTAGTGTTTGTTTATAATCATAATAACAATTATTCTAAAACAATTAAACCATTTATAGGCACTTTGAATGTATCATTCGGGTACTTTTTGCACACTGAGCATTAAATCCGGTTCCAACTTTTCAGTTGTTACGATTTTTAATAACTATTAAATAGTATGTAGATAAATTCATGTAGGTACCTATTTCGCGCCTTTCAAATTAGTATTTTGTGTATTTTGTGATTGCAAGAACTAGTTTCATTTACACAAAACTAATTTTAGAAGCGTAATTCATGACAGTGATAATATTATTCAATTATTATCTCTATGTATTGCTCATTAATAAATTGAATTAAAATTATCCTCAAAAAAATATCCTTACGAATTAAATATATAAAAACCACTTTTTTATGTATTTTTGTATGCAAATTCCGGACGTATAATACGCACGTTTCGGTGAGTTTCATGTGCGTTCCATGTAGGTAACACAATCAGTTATAACAATATTTGAAAGGGTGCTCCTTACCGTTTGTTTAACCCGTATCTGTCATAGTAAGAGAGGAATCCGAATTTTCAAAAATTTGTTTTTTTTCCAGTTTGTAGTACCTAATAATCATAATGGAAGTGTGTAAATAAATGTTTTTAAATTTCTAATGGAAAAAATTACTCTCTTTCTGCGATTGCCAGGTCGCTATGCAAAATAAAAACTGTGAAGTTTTAGAAGCAATTTATTTGATTAATTTTGCAAAATATAATTTAACATCTTCTTGTAAATATCCCCATAATGATGAACCATAGAACATTGACTAAGCCTTACAATGACCCCAAATACCTCTTTTACGATAGCAATCGATTCCTAATTAATTCTGATTCTGGTAAATGCACGATTAATCTAGTTGATCTCTGAGAAACAAGGAATTAATTACAGTGACGACGTTTGTTGTATTAATGAAGCCTATAACATATTGGTAATAAGAAGGAAAAAGTAAATAAACATCAATAATAAAAATAAGAAGATGGCAATCAGTCTTAATCTGTACCTACTTCCCAACTTCTCGGGGGGTGAAGTGGGTGCAAAGTATAAAATAGATATTAACTCTACTTATCTTGATTGTTTGTATTTTTTGTTTTGACAATCGTCGGTTGCTATATTTGTTCATAGCTACGTGTACAGTTAAACCATAAATGGTATGCACGTCCGTAATCTTCGTGTTTTTGAACTAGCCTGAACGTTCACGTCACAGAGTAAGCTAGACCTCTAGCTTACTCTGTGACGCTTTATTAAGTTTAGTACTGCCGCGCTTTGTCGTAGTGCACCTGTCATTGTGTGTTCTTATGAAGTTTTCTTAATGATGGGTTACCTCCAGTCGCAGCTCGTCACAATAATATAATAAGTCACTCAAAAGTTCTAAAAAGTTTTTCGGAATTGCATAGAGCTGTTAATCTATAGTTTTCTAACCATAATGGACAAGTAATTCCATGGTTGTGACAGCTCTATATGAGATTTCATCATCGCGTCTTCGTTTATCGTATTTCTGAAGATGAGACGATGATTGCCTGAGCGCATTCTTTTCCTATACAAGATATCAATTCATCATTTCAACTGGATCGATAACCCCTACTAATGATAACAACCCCACCCATAATAATGATAACAATCTGCGTCATGAACCGAGAAAAACCTCGATTGATAACAGTGACACGAGATAAAAATATTATCCTGTTTAAGATCACTAAATATCATCATATAAAGGTGTATTTTGAAGTTAAGATAAACGATCTTGGTAGATCAACATATCAAATTGTGTTTTATGATAACTCTTGTGATTATTTCGGGGTTGCCCGAATTATTTCGAGCTCGAACGAAACTCTTAGTCATCACGGTAGATCAACTAATCAAATTGTGTTTTTCTGATAACTAAGAACACTTGTCATTGTTTCGGAATTGCCCGACTGATTTCGAGCTCGACCGGAGCTTTTAGTCATAGGTCTCATGCAGACACGTTACCTTAGCGTCTGACAAAAGTTATTATTATTATTTATCTCTTTTTGAGTAATTACTAACTGCATTTACGGATTTTATATAAAATGTACAGTCAGCAAGAAAATAGGCAATTTTCACAAAACTTTTTCTTTCATGATTCTCTCATGTTTGAAAAATACACCCTGTATAAACCTTTCATCAGATTGCGATGAAACTTGAGTAAACGTCGTGCGTACACCTACGACTCTATCGGGAACGAAGTTACGTGCAACACCTAGTTTGAAATAAACTCATCGTTTGTGAGGCCCCTCTATGTGTGAAACTATTTACCACTCGAAGAAACAACTGCAGTAACTGTAGCTTAACCTCACCGACAGTACCAACTAGGCAGCACATTGCTGGTCACAAAACCAGTATAAGCGTATTGAAACTCCGTACTACGCCTAGTTTCTACATAAACATTTTCAGTTTTGTTAAACACTGGGAAACCAAGTTTTAGCTGATTTTTTTACCCAATATCAGTTTACTGATCGACATAATGAAGCAAGTCTGCAGACTTAAAAATTAATTGCATTCACTTTATAAATTCCTAGCTGCTCCCCGCGGTTTTACCCGCATAAGTCTTGATCCTGTGGGAATATCAGAATAAACAGTACATTATGTCCTAACGCAGGTCATGGTCTACTTATGTGCCAAATTTAATCCAAATCCTTTTAGCCGTTTTAGCGTGAAAACGTAACAAACAAACATACAAAAAATCTAATCTTTTCTCTATATAATATAAAAAGTTTAGATGTAGTTTTGACTGCGCTTTAATTGTAATAACAGGGTCAAATTAAATTAGCTAGCAAAACTCTGTAGACGTGATGGGAATCGATGTTTAACGATACAACAAAAATACTTTTTGTGGGTACAACGACCGCTGGTAGTGAAGTTTCTTGAAGTATGAGTTGAGAAAATAAGTTATTTTTGTTTTATCGTGTTTAGATATAGAAACGCTTGCGAAGTTTACACAAAAAAAAGGGTTTTAAACTGGTCATTACTTCAAACAAAGAGATCATCCATTTTTTTTTTTTTATATAACGTTGTCTACTCTATATTAGACAGAACAGCTCTATATTAGATATCATCATCATGCGTTCGTATTTTTAAACATCGACGATGGTTCCCGAAGCGAATATCTTATCTGGTTAACTGTAGAAATGTGTAGTTGTGTGTAGTGTTAAAGCTTCAATATCATAGTAAGGTAACCAAAATTATCGAAAATACTTACGCCCTCAGTTCCCTTATCTGTCATGACAACTATGGCCATGCTAACGCTGACTCTCATGAAGTAGCAGATGACCATCGCCAAGAACAGCATCATCACCTGGAGGTGCCGGATCCCCAGGATCGGTCCTGAAAATATAGGTACGAGAAATAAAGTTATTAAATAGATTAGAATAATTATAATGTAATAGAGTAAAATAGAATATCTTCTTCTGTTTCTTTTTTGTGTGGTTAGTGACTAACCTGGTGTCAGAGTTTCTATGCCGCCCCAGGGCCTCTGACTTGGCTTCATATGCCGTCGAGAAATATCTCTCAGGCATGGCCGGTTTCCTCACGATGTTTTCCTTCACCGTTTTTGAAGCAAGTGATAACTATATAATACGCACTTGAATCCGAAAAGTCTGAGGTTCGTGCCTTGAGTTCGAACTCTATACCTATGACAATAGAATCTTGTTTATTGTTGTTGCGTAAGATTAGTAAATAAATAATGGTAAAACCAAAAATGTATCTGTACAATATACCTCTAGGGTTTACAGTAATACGAACAACAAAAGAATATTCTAGCATGAATAGGATAAACAGAAAACTATAATATACGAGTACATTGCTCTTGGCTTACTTAGGCAGCAGAAACAATAGGAGAAGTATTACTTATCGCACCGTTGGTGTATAAGTATATCTTAATGAGTTTCCAAGACAATTTAAAGATTATTTAAAAAAAAACCAGCCAAGTGCGTGTCGGACCACGCATAATGAAGGGTTACGTAGATGGTATGAATTTATCTCAAGAACAAACTTAACATTATAGTCGAAAAACATGTTCTCCGATACGGAATGTGGGAGAACATGTTTTTGCAACTGCAAATGTAAGTTGGTCGATTATTACTGTGATAGTTTTCCTTGTTGAAATAAATCAATATTATTTATTGCATTAGTCGTAACTTACTATCGCCTCAAGAAAAAAATATAACCACCACAATTAGTGAACTACAAACTGAGCATTTGATATTGAGTTGAGAAAGACGAATTTATTATGACTTGAGTACCAACACTTTCAGTTGAAACTTTTATTACTTTTGAAGTTTAATTTTGTGATTATGGTAGTCATTGAACTTATAAAGCGATTGTATATTTTAGGATCGTGACCGAGGAAGACACGAATGACCAACGGCTTGCTCGGGATATTTTTCTTCACATTTTTAAGAACTTAGAACTATTTGTAATTCTGATTATATTGAACCTAAGACAACTAAACGAGGTCTTGAATATTAAATATTGATAACCTTAATAGGCACATAAATCTCTTTACTGAATATAAAAATATCTACCAACAGCTATTGCAAAAAAAAAAACACCTAGTGTGAGAAACAACATTTACTTGTATATCTAAATAATTTGCTTTTAGCAAATAAAAGAAGGAAAGCAAGAATTTCCCAAAAAATAGAACTAATTGTTGACTTACCTTTGCTAATTTTATACGATTCTTCTTCCGTCATTTTTATTATTTTAATTAACTCAACAAATATCACAAACTAAACATTAAACTATTGATTGACAAAATTATTGCCTTTTAATTTCGAGCACGGTCTTCACATTTGCGTTGCGCACGCGCTACCTGTCGATAGACTTGATCGATTTTTTCTTAATCACAAGCAAATGCAGCTCAGTCAATGCCACGGACAAGTTATGCAATAGCGAAACCAATGCGCTTTGCATTGTTTGTGGTACAACAGAATAGATGTTAGTGTGGATAGCTGGTGAACATTTTTTTATTAATTTTTGTGGTTAAAGGGTCCCCGAAACGATCAATTGCAATGGTCAATGTTATGTGTGTTTATTTTCAATCGCTTTAATTTCATTTTGTAGATTATCATTTTTATTTTTGTGGGACAATTGCAATTGATCTTTTCGGGGACCCTTTAAGGTACAATATTATTTAGTTATGAGGCACACAGAAAATCATGATGTCTTTAGTACAAAAAAGGATTCGGATAGTTATGACCTCTGAAATCTACAAGATATGTGTGGTCAGTTTTTGCCTACACAACACGTACTCATTGTAGGTACGTAACTATGTACGTCCGTCATACAATAGATGTTATTTATGTTTTATTTTTGCCATCCGACACACTAAGAAAAATAATTATTGCTTAAAAATCAGCAGAACCAAAACTGAATAATATGTTCTGCGATTTCGGCGGTCTCTCCAGTTGCGCTTGATGGCGCGCTTCTCCCGGTCTAACTTTCAGCATTTCAGTTCGCTCATTTCAATCTAGGCACTAAAAGCGTGCTCGTGTACTCGTGCACGTCTTTTTACAACGTTCTCACAAACAGTTGTAAATTCAACATTAATGATGTAACTACCTAATATTTATAAACAGTATTTTTTTTTTTTTTAATCTGCAATGTCCTCACATTCACTATAATTAAAGTAACATAATACTTTACAAAGTAATCATTTACTATAATACATAATTTTCATAAAAATTTAAATGTGTATACAACGTGTCCCTGAACGGACAACGCGACCCTGTCCGATACGCGAGGGTGTTGTTAAGAATCGTACTGAGAGTCTATTATTTATGTGACAATTTTCAGGAATAAAAAAAAAATAACTACGCCGCAGTTTTTTTCGATGAGGAATGAACCGGGTTTATTACATGGGCACGGGCGGCCGTGTCGTTTAGGGGGTGTCTACAAGTCATAACTTACGACCACTGTTGGAAATTTGCCAATCTTTAATTGAATCAGGATATATTGGTACTAATAACGTGAATTTAAAATAGCAATCATTTTTTTTTTCAATATTAATAAGTTTTTTTATTACTTTTTGGTAATGTTATTGCAGTACCTATGCGCCCTTTTCGGATCGGACGGGGTTTTTGTAACACATTGTATAAAACAGGTATATTAAAATGATTTAGCATAATAATTAACAGTAAGATTGTGTTTATTCCTGGTATTTAAACTATGAATGTCGGACATTTTCTTAAAATTTAGGGTTCAAATACATAATTGTGAGGCTACAGACAGACAATTTATTTCTTTGATTTTTTCTCGAAGGGATCCCTTTGGTTGTAAATGGCTCACATATTTACAAACATTATAAAAGTAGACAATTTTCCTAAAATTTTACAATTAACAAGTTAATGTGTGAGGAAGTAATCACTT
Source organism: Agrochola litura (assembly GCA_949152395.1). Lineage (NCBI taxonomy): Eukaryota > Metazoa > Arthropoda > Insecta > Lepidoptera > Noctuidae > Agrochola > Agrochola litura. The sequence continues at coordinate 23,479,719 of OX424505.1, forward strand.
AAGTAAAATCAATGTCATAAAAATAATAAATTAAATAATTAAATAAGCAACCAGTTCGATTTTGTCTAGATTCTAGGTTATCCTATGGAGCGTCAGTTAGGCATCTTTCAAATTTTTTTTAACAGCATAGGCGGTTGAACTAAGCCTTCCTGACAATTTTCTATGTGTGGGGTCCGTGTTTACCGTCAATAGTTATTTCAAGAAAAACTGTCGACTCAACAGGGTCCAACTCTATTTCATTAATTTGAATATTAGGCAACAATATATTGTTATCAATGCTATGTACCTACGCCATAATTGTTATGTACATTAGTCCTTTAGTTATTAAGATTATTTCTGGCATAAGTTTAATGTGTGTGATGTGGCTGTGCTTTTTTAAAATAAATAAACATTGGTAGTTAGCTGCCTGACATATGTCGTTGAAAATTTAATGAGTTTAGTCTTAAATATAGATTATTTTCTATTTTGTGAATGTGAGAACGTTGTAGGCCTAGTAGATTGTAGATTTGTAGACCATTTTTTATTTCGTTAAGTTCCTGGTACTTGTTGAAAGGCTTACACTGTCCTCCCGTACCTTTTAATACTGTTATTTGAAAATATTGTAAATTCAACTATTTTTAAAAGAGTAACCGTGGAGTTTCTTGCTGACTCTTCTCCATAGGAAACGACCAATTGGAATCGTGCACCTGGCTTCTGACGTTTCATAAGTGCTCATGTAGGGTTATGTGAAATAAAATATTTAGATTTTGAGTAATTTTTTTATTAGTTCGAAGATTATTTACATAGAGAAAGCATCGTTAACTTGTTCAAAGTTGACCAACTGAAGTTGGATTTAAAAAATGACGACAGTGTCATCTACGTAAAATACAGTTAGTGAAAGCAGCCCACTTCATGTATCCAATGGCTACTAAACATTCATTAAAAAAAAAATTATATACACCGTGACATTTTAGTTGTCTTACAAAGGGCCACTCAATTTAAAAATACCTCTAGGAGCAATTAAAAAATTGTAACAATATCGTTGCTCGCCAATACCGCGAATGTGAAATTTTTGACGAAAATCAGATTTTTGTTTTATTTGATTCTACACGTTTAAATACGTGATCCTGCATTTAAAAATGATTTTCGTCAAAAATTTCACATTCGCGGTATTGGATGCCGAGCGACGATATATCAATTTTTTTATGAATGTTTAGTAGTCATTGGATACATGAAGTGAGCTGCTTTTGTAAGACAACTAAAATGTCACGGTGTATATAATTTTTTTAATGAATGTTTAGTAGCCATTGAATACATGACAGGTCAGTCACTAACTGTATTTTACGTTTTTGAAAGACGCTAAAAAGTTATATTGTTTATCCATATTTGCAAATAAATGACTTTGAATTTGAAGAATCTCTGGAGAAAAAATTATGCTTTTCACTGTCATTAGAAAATTAAATGACGTCATTGGTCTAAAAAATAATAAAACATCCCACTTTGTTGAAAGAGAAAGTAGTATTAATAAAGGAGACATTACATTTGGTAAAACAATTTATTTATAAGTATTTACAAAATTTACAAATGCATAACAATAAGTATTTTATTTTTCCTTAAACTACTTTCTCAGCCTTCTTTTCTTCTCCTGAAATTGAAAAATAAATGTTATTGATATTAGGTGCACAACAACTCCACTTATTTATTACATAATATTATATTACGGTAGGTTTTCCAGAAGAATAAGATGAGTTGTTAACAATTGCAGGTTGCGGCAGATATTTGCTTAGATTTATTTAATTAGTTAATCCATTATGTCCAACCGACGAAAAGTTTCGTTTCTTTTTTTGCCCTTTTATACGAATATGAACATTTACTAGAGTGTAAAAATAAGGTTCTAATTAGTATGAAACTCTTATTCACCTTAGACTATAGGAATTTAAAGAGCATGTGCATAAGGATAAGGTTCATATTCATTTGGAACGCTGACTTAAGAAATTATATAGTCAAAGTACGATCTGTGAATTTTGCCCTTAGCATATATCCAGTTTTCCAGTTATCTCTTAATCTCTCAACAAGTTTTTAATTCAATTTAATTCTCACCTGAAGTAATTTCTTTGGTTTCTGGTTCGTTCCAAGACTGTCGTTCACTGGTGCCGAAGATGACGAAGAAGGTGTTGGTGATGATGTAGATGGCAGAAGCCACGTAGAACACTTGACGCCATTGATTCGGGTCAGTCTGCAAATATAAAAAAAATACATTGTAACTTCAAAGATAAAATAAATGCTGTGAAATCGTATGATAAAATAAAACTGAACATTTGTAACTTTTAATAATAGTCATGTAAAATTTTAAAAAGTGTAATTTAATACCCGAAACTGTAGGCTAATAGTTTGATTTTGAAAATATTCAGATCATAAGACACATTCAACCAGTCAGGCTCGTAAATACACTTCTTAACGATTAAACACTGTGTCTCAGCAAAGGGAACATGACAAGCTGATAATGCTTATGCATCTATTCTTCTTACCTCATCCTGCAGAATAAGTCCAGCGACTAAAGGAGCGATGATGGAGACAATGTTTGCGAAGCAGTTGGTGATACCCATCATAGTGCCCGCAAAGTTCGGAGCCATGTCGATGTGGACCAGCTGTTGGAAAATCACTTTTTAATCATGAGCTAAATACTTTCAGCTGGTTATTTTGGTGACCGCTTAAACAACTAAAGACGAATTTTCCCAGTGAAACTGAACGCGATTAACACTTAGAAACCGCTTTCTTAAGCTATCAGTGTCATCATTGCTGTGGAATATTTACACTGACAGCTCTTGAACGTGGTTTTGATGTATTGATCGCGTTCAGTTTCATTCGTAAAATTCGCCCTTATTCTTAGTTGTTGCGTAATTTTTGATCGCAGTCTGAGTGATGAAAAGCTCGCTTTTTATTGAATTTATACTTTTAAAAAGTTGCACCCAAAAATAGTAATCCAACTATTGAGTAGCGACTAGAAGAGTTGTATGTAATTATTGAACTACTTAATGTAGATAAGACAAAGCATTACCGGTTCTTACCAAATATCCAGTCAAATGGCCAGCATTCAGTCCAACCACGAGAGTGAGCAGAGCGACCGCCATGACGACGTCACCGGGTGGAACATAGCCCAACGCTATCAGAGCTAACCCGGGACCATATTCACCTAAAAAAATGTTATATACGACTTAGATTTACAAAAATATATAAGCTCACGCCTTTTTTATCATAGAAGTAGGTAGAAACTACAGAACGCCACCTGCTATGACTCTAATGCTACAAATGCTGCTCTAATGTTACATCATTGGCACGATAAAACAAACTACACTTCATGCGCTCTCTGTTTTCAGCGAGATGTCGAGCGGCGTGCGAGAGAGAGAGCGTGCGAAGTGTAGTTCACATTATTTTGATTATGTGGCCGCAGCATTACACACTCCTTTTGCTTCGTTCACGTTCATAAATCGGGTCATACACGGACGCCAGATGCCAGTACTACGCACCTGATCTTCATGAAGAACATCATCAATAACGTCACTATGTCCTTTAAGGGAGTTTTTTTTTGTTATTATTGTGAAGACCTTGTTAGTTTAGTAGTTGCAAGCGCAATATTGGGCGTGGGATCCTGAGTCGGACAAAGTGTTATTGTGTTTTCAGTAGCACCTTGGTGTTTGGATTATTTTCGTACCCAGTTTATGGTAGAAAGCTAACCCTGTAGACATACTATGTGAAATGTAAGTGTACTATTTAATTATACACCTAACCTTACACTTTGGAGAATTCTGATCAATGAAAATAGTTTGACTTTAGAATTTAGCACGGCAGTCTGTGGACCGAAGCCTATCGTGCCAATTCCGTTCAACCAAATACGCAGGTGGTTACAGGAGTTCACTCACACACGAGCGGAAAACTGGTGGATCTCGACACCGGGCTGCAGGCAGTCCAAGGAAGCTATGCCATCCTTGGATAGCAGGCTAACCAGGCGTTTATTACGCCTGGACAGGAACAACCTGCGCCTGGTGACGGGGACCATCACGGGACACTGTTGTGTGAATAATCACTAAACGGCCGCCATGGCCCACGCACAATGGTCCACCTGACGGACTAAGTGCGGAAACAAAACCCCATAACATAGAACATAGTTTGACTTTATTTTTGTCAAACACTAGGTAAATGTAATGAAGATGAAGCTGGTAATAAAATTGTAATACTTAATTACCAATAGAACTGGAAAGTTTTCTGCACATGCTGATGCTGAGCCACTCCTTCGCGATGAAGTAATCTGATAAGAATCCGAAGGGAAAGCTTAACAAGTACATCGCCAAGTAAGGAAGAGCTGACATGAGACCATTCTGTGAACATTAGAAAAGGAACACTTAATTAACTTCACCTATATCATTTTTCTTATTGATTGTGACCCCTAGGTCACAAGCACTACTGTTTAGCATGAGATCCTGGGTTCGCAGATCGGGCAAAGTGTTGTGGATTTTTCCGTCAGGGATTTCTCAGTAGCAGTCCGGAGTTTGAATTTGTGCCCGGTTGATGGCAATAGGCTTGCCACCTATTACGTGTGACTTAACCATAACTGGCAAAATATTGGTGTATAATAAATAGGTACACCTCTACCTAATACTTCGGGGATCACTACAGGTGTGATGTTAACGTTTTATCCCGCTTTTATGATTTTGTACTCACCGCTTTTATATCAACTCCAAGCACTTGCTTCATATATGACGGTATCTCAGTCATGAGCGTCCAGAAGCCCCAGTTGTGACCGCTGTGCACTACGATCAGCGAGATGAACGATAAGTTCGTGGCTAGCTTCTTCCAAGGAGTTGGCAGTCTCTGAAAGAAAATAAATGAAAAACTTGAGCCAGAGCAATACTATACAGCACTAGCCGACCACTTGGTTGGTTAGCTGCCGAAACTACATCTATTCTATACAAATTATAAGTTAAGTCACTTTTCATGCCTGCCTGTGTGACCGCGTTGTTCTTGTGGTGGAATTTTGTGGTCACGCAAAATCCTGCATCGTGCAAGCAGGGTTTACCGCGCGACTAGCGTAATTATACAGGGTGGCAGAGACATTGACGTAAAAGCTGTTACCGTGGATTCAGTACATGATTCTGAACCCCCTTGCGTTGAAATTTTTCATCGATTATTTTACCTACGTGGTCAAAATGTATGAAAGAGCTGATTTTTTTTTGAACGCAGGGGAGTTCATAATCATGTACTGAATCCATGGATTCAGTTTTTAGATTTTTTTTTTTTTTTGTTAGGGCATCTCGTAATTGACCTATGAGATCATGACTACTTAAACGGGCTTTCCTGTGGGTGCCTTAAGCTACTACACTTAAAACCTCCAGCCAGGGGTTATTCAACTATGCTAATTAAAACTAGGTGAACGCTTCCTAAGGGCACCCCCTGTGGGGTACGAAACTCGGCTTAGGGCGTCCACCGGAGGGAGGACATCAAGGAAGGGACGGGCTGGATCAAAGTTTTGATCATGGTTATTAGTCGGGGAATTTAAAGCTACCTGCTCAGCTGCAGCAACTGCTGGCACCTCGTTATCGAGTAAGGGTTAGGGGTAAGTATCATTTACTCGAGGACGCGGTCGCGATCGCAAAGGACCTCGGCGGCGAGGTTGGAATGACGGGAGGCGTCTGTTTTTGTATACTGTGCTGGTTTCCCTACTGCTCTCCTGGAGGAGGGTAATGGAGTCGTCAGGGTCGTTAGGGAGGGGTTCAGAATCATGTACTGAATCCATGGTAACAGTTTTCGCGTCGATGTGACTGCCACCCTGTATACAACTTCCTGACATCTATCGTCGGATAGGTTTGATCGGAGGATCCTCCCTTTTATATGGAGGACGAGTGAACTTTAGCATATAGCCAACCAACACGCATGGCTTCAACGGGTATCCTGACCACCAGCATGCAGCTAACGCACATTCCTGGTCATTACGCTCAGCTCCATCAGCAACCTTGGCACAGAACACTGCACTTTTAGCTGTTAATACTTCTCCTGGACGACGCCAGCCGTCAAGCACATTTCGGGCCTGTACCACATCTGACGCACTGGAACATAACGCAGCGCAACCCCGACTCACAGTTGGAAATTACATTATTGGCTTAACCTATTAATTATTATACAATAGGATTCAACTACGAAATATTCAGAATAATAATTGTATCTGAAATAGATGTTGACAGTCAGTCAACAATGACAATAATATCCTGCATCCTAAATACCTGACATTATGTGGTCACGTCTACTTACTATGCCCACTGGCCACGTACTTTGTACTAAAATATAGCTGTACAGTTGAGTATCCTATTCTAGTGCAAAACTTTGCTTGTCAGTGTTACATGAACGGACAAGACTGTTCAACTAACCTTTTGCTCTCCAATTTGACCCAGTGACGTTTGTATGTACAATCTTTCCGCATTCCCGATCATCTTCGACCGCTGCGGGGAGTCAGACCCCAGGAACACGTAGAGCATCACCCAGATGGCGCCGAGGGCTCCGTTTGCATAGAAGATGGCCGGCCAGCCCCAGTAGTTCGCTATGAAGCCAGACACCATCATTTGTAGTGCTGTTCCGAGCAGTGCACCTAGAAATGAGAAAGAAGATTTTTTTGAATACGTTGCCCCACACTAGAAATTTCTCCTGTATTGTGGGTGCGTTTACAAACATTTAAACTCACATTCACAAACAGCCAGACCCGGAGCAAATACTTGTATATTTGTTCCGTGCGGAAGAATCGAAACCGCGACACGCAGCGCAGCAGTCAATCGCTTAACCACTACGCCAACCGTGCCGTAAAAAGATTCATACGAGATACGTGCGTAGGTTAAAGATACATACGAATAATTACGATCGTTTTATTCGTAAATTATTTTGTTATGTACTCATTATTAATGAGACGACTCGAAATACCTACTAGTTATTAATAACAATTTCTATTATGATCTCTTTTTTTTCTTCGCCTTTATTGTCCCACTGCTGGGCAAAGACCTCTCTCTGTCCAGAGCTTTCAAGGACCAATCTTTCTTACGATCTAGATATTAAAAATTGATTTGGCCTGAGGAAGGCCCATTCTACCCACATACTTATTTGTGCCGTAAACCAACATTGCTGTGTTGGATAATTGACAATTCGAAGAAGTTTCCGGTTGTATTGTCTACATGAGGCTTATTGATTGAGTCTCTCACCCCGATTGTAAAATTAGGGAATTCCCTGAGTGTAGCAGCTATTTACGACGGATACCAATTTCAAAGTACGGGCTGCCGTATATGATTGTTACAAAAAAAAACAAAAATAAGTGATAATCCAGGACTGCCTATTATTTACAGGTTGTATGAGTACATATAATTGTTTAGTTTATTTTATTTAACTGTTTAAGTGAGTCAACATTTTTTTTTAATAATGACATAATTATACTCATTAGTACTATTGTATAGAATCAAGTTTTTCTAACTGAACAGACAGCTGTGCTCCTGGGGAGTTGTTGCGCCACTTCTTCTTCCCAGTTAAAGCAGTAGGAAGTGCTGAAGGGTGGGCGTTTTTGTAGGATTGCCTTACGTAATTCTGACGTTCTAAAAGTGCTGATTCTCAGCCTACTTTGAATAAATGACATTTGAATTGAATTGAATTCGAAAAAAGTAGGCAAAATAGGAGATAATGTTAAAAGTCTGAAATGAACAATCATACATGAGTGTAGTCGACATCGAAATTGTTTTATGTATCACTTTCTACAACAACTTCCAGTAGGTATATTGAAACTTCAGGTTGAAACTATCTAAACGTCACATAGACAAATAAACCTTGTCGTTGTAAGACGTGCAACCATCGATTTGATTTACATCAATGCGTGCAACTGATATTCAACCTTAGGGTGGTAAAACAATTACGAGGTTGACTGTACCTACTTATTTCAAAATCAAACAATAAGACGTTAACCATAGGGTGATATTTACCACAGATACCTTTTCTTGACAAAGTACGTACTCGTGTATTCAAACAATAAGGACCTCGCCAGACCTATTAACACACCTAATAAAAACAACAATAAAAACAGAACGTGTAACGCTGTTTATCTCGCATAATAAAGATAAGCCAACTTAATTACCTATGCCTTTCTCAGCCAATGTTTGTTCTTCGCTATTTTTCTATAATTTTTCTTTCTTCTAAGTAGGTATTCTCAATAATAACCTAAAATCTATAAATACTGAACTACACGCCAACTTAAGGGCCACTTTGAAAAGGTCGTTTAATTTCCGTTCATCATAACCATACCTCCATATATCAGGGTCCCGAGCCGGCTCTTCTCCTGTACCGGAACCCATTTGCCTATCAGATTGTGCATCGCTGGGTAGAGGCAGCCTTGAGACAAACCTTGAAGGACACGACAGGCACACAGTAACTGCCAGCCTCCCTAAAAAAAAACAAAAAAATAATTCGATTTGTACCAAATGAGAAAATATTTTTACTGAATGTTCTCATATTCATAAAAAAAAAAAAAAAAAAACCTATTTCAACGAAATGGCAAGATTATTATTACATCTGTTACAAATCTAAATGCACATCATAGTAAAAACCGGCCAATTGCGTGTCGGACCACGCACAATGAAGGATTCCGTAGTTGGGATGAATTTATCCCAAGAACAAACTTAACATTGTAGTTGAAAAAGATGTTCTCCGATACATTCCAACTGCAAATATAAGTTGGTTGGCTATTACTTGTTAACTTGTAAAGCCTCCTAAGCTGTGATAGTTTTCCTTTTAACTTCGTTATTATATACTACTGCCGTGAATTTTTTCAACTACTCAAAAACAACCATTTAGATGGCAAGGGGCACTTGACTCCAACAAAAATTACCACTTTAGAATTTAATATTATGTAAACGGATCCCTGAATCGAAAAATGGTTTTCATAGGCCGGCAATATTTTTGAACGGTCTATTCAATGAAATCGCACTCCATGGGATAGACGAGAAAGAAAAACATCATCTCCACTTTACGTGCAAGGGAGGTAGCAACATTTTTTTTTCCCCTTTGTTAGCGCCATGCCAAACTGCACCTTTCTAGTACCTATTAAGAATCTCCGGGCTAAGCCACGGACAGACAGATATATGGACATGGCGCAATTATATATGGGTTCCTTGTTGACTGAACCCTAAAAGGCCACAAATGAAGAGTTAAAAATAGAGTTGGATACAATGCCAAATCATTAATCATTGCACTAGGTGTGTAAAAAATAAGATAAAGAAAAAACGTTGTTATTTGTCAGCAGTTAGTAGACATTTAGAATTGAATAGGTATTTCAAACCATCAAGTAACAGGGTGTGTTCCTGTACTAGAATATTAAACATGTTTTCATATAATTTAGGATTGAGATTGAGATCTTTTAAGTTTGCATGGCCATGACTAAAACCTTGAAGACTTAGAATGCATGGAAGCTAAATTTAAGTCGTGTTTAGAGCAGCAACTTTATCCTTTTATTTCTTTATGGGTACCTAACCTGATTCACGGTGATCACCTTTAACAATAATTATTATCATCACACCAATTCAATCTTATTTTAGATTTTCAATTATCATTTCTGAGTCATTTATACAGGCAATAAAATTAATGGTTTATCAAATTCACACATTTCGACAATTTATAGCACTTCATACAACAGCCAAAAAATGTCAGTTGTGATTTGAATACACCGACAATGGCAGTCAATTTGATAAACAATTAATTTTCTGGACTTTACATAAGGTACACATTTACCTACTTTAAACTTTGGCTGCTAAAGTCTAAAGTAACTTATACGTAACTTTTATCTACTATCATCATCATTTAAACATGAAACTATAAGTTAGGCTTCAGTAACTGGCTAGGAAGGATTACTGACACCTGAGATACAGGACATTTCCTAGTTTGGGGAGTTTCACAAAATTGAGCGTGAACTTAGCCTAATTTCTATATGGATCTAAATTCTCATAAGTAAGAAGTAATGCGTTGTTAATTGTTTTATCTCCTTCCGTATTATGTAAAAAAAAGTATTTTTACTATTTCTTCATCTTTCATACTCACATAATAAGCTCCAAGAGGTATCAACAGCGAGACAGCAGAGTTGACAGAGATGCAGATTGTAAGGAGGATCTTGCCGCCGAACCGAGCAGCGATCTCTCCGCTCGGGATCTGTAGCACCACGTAACCCCAGAAGAAAGAGGACAGGATCACGGACTGGATCTGCATGGACCAGTTGAATGACTGAAAGGGAGAGAGATGATGTTATTACCCCGGTGTGAAAAAAAAGCTGAATAGAACATACATAGTTCACATAGATGAGTTCTCCAAGGTAACGGTAAAGTGGTAACTTCTTTTATCGCCATTGTTATCCGCATTGATAGCCGACTATGTTGTGGTTGACTTACACGGCGTCGATGTTGTCTAACCGGATGCATCTGAATACCAGCATTTTACAATGAACGACTGCCTATCTGACTTCCACAACCCAGTTACTGGGTAACACGATACCCCTTGGTAAATCTGGTTGTCAGACTTTTGGGTTTATGACTTCCCGTAACGATTGTCAATGATATACGATTGACAGCCGGGATCAACGGCTTAACGTTCTTTCTGAGACACGTAGGGATCTCGATATGTAATGAATGGTCCCAGCGACGCCCTAAGCCGAGGTTAGTACCCCACAGCCCTTAGCGAGCGTTCGCTTAATTTTAATTTAGAATAGTTTTTGCCCCTGGCTGGAGGCTGGAGGCTTTAAGTGTAGCAGCTTAAGGTACCCACAGGAAAGTTCGGTTAAGCAGCCAAAACCTTAGGCAATTAACACACTGTCGCACCACGCAGCGTAGCGCGTGAATGCGTGTTTTAACGTTGCTTGTAAGTATCTCCGTTTGTATAGAAAACACGCACAGTGCAACACGCAGAAAATGCATCCACGCGCGTTCATTCAGATCGTTGACACGCAACATACAGCGTGATGCGGTGTAGTGTGATAATCGCCTTAATGGTAAAAACTGCGAGATGCCCTTGTTAAAAAAAACCCCATCCACGAACCGACGAACAACCGCAGGAGTCGATCGAAAGTAGTTTAACCTTCAATGGATTCGTGCCGCTGTTATCTAATCATTGAAAACAAACACCGTCAATACTTGAATCTTAATCTTTATCAGATCAATGTCAGATACAAATCAATTCTTATCAACCCCTTAGACATTTTTATCTACCCCTTACAGTGTTTGAACCATCGATCGGCACTTATCTCTGACTTAAATCCATAATATTATTTGCTAAAAGTTCGATATGGCACCGATTGTATTTTCCTTGAAGTGTCTCAAATGTAAATAAATTGTGAAGAGCCGTGTTCTTATCAAACAGTTTCACAATTTTTAAATCTCTAGGTGACCTTCTATAAAATAATTACTTGTAATAGTTTTGAATTTAAAGTCTGTAAGACCTGTGTTGAGTCGGAGGTGAAGAAGAGCATTAAATAAAACCTCATTTACACGATGAAAGTTTCTTCTGTATAGTATAAAATAAAATTGGTAGGTACAAACACTGATGAGACGGTCCAACATATTTCTTTAACTTACGAGTATGGTATGCCACAGGCAATTAAATGGCACCGTGTAAATTAGGTTTAAACAATATTTTTAAAACAACCAATCTATCATGAGTTCTTATTCATTCTTACTTTATATTATACTTTAGAGGCATGAGGAACAGGGTGTAAAGTTCGCTCATCCTCTTTTGAAGAGGAAGGATCCTTCGACTAGACGGGTGTCGTGTCTGGCGGGCAACTGCCCAACGGTTGAAGTTGAATAGTAGGTATTATAGATGTCATTCTCGCGGTAATCTCTAATTGCGCGATGCAGGATTTGTGTGACATCATGTCTTCTTGATGCGTAGTTCGTATGTGGCGGTGTACCCGCTACAATACAATTGCACGTGTTAAACAATGGACATTTATTAGTTATTTTTTTGCAAGAGCATTCATGACTTGTTCATATTATTTTAACGTTTCATGTTTTCTAATGTGTTACTTTTTACATCACGTATTAAATAATACATGTTAGTTATAGAATAAAATAATTGATTGTGAAACATATGTAGTTAGGTACATACAAAGTTCTTAAAAATTTGGTAGTGTGCTACATTTTGTCCAATAATGTTATATAAATTATTCATTATAAAAAACTATTAAATACGTCTTACAAAATTAAAACGTTAAATTTAACCTAATAGTCGACCGTATATTTATATTATTTATCTATTGACAACTTTAGACGACAATTCCCGGTAAATTGAAACTTCCCTAAGTGTTTTTTTTTTTACTAAATAAAATATTCTTATATTTCCTTAAAACTAATTGAATTGAAAGTGAAACTATCTAACTGTCACATAGACAAGAAGACCTTGTTTTTTTTAATTTATTCTACTTGAGAGTGGTAAAACAATTACAAGGTTTAATATACAGCTATGGATATACTTTGGATAAGCCTGTAAAGAAGAAAACCATTTTCGAATTACTCGAGTCTTCAACAAAAACCTAAACTCACAATTTTTCGTAATGTTTCAATGTAGTTTCAGAGACTGGACAAACATAACCTTCAGAAGTTCTCACACGATTATTTTATTCCAAGTGTAAGTTACAATCCTAATGTTTGTATGAGAATTTGTATGAAGTAGGTAAGCGTAATTAAGTAGCAAACATTACTGACTGTTTCTCAGTTTAAATTTAATTAAATGAATATTTCAATCGAAATTACCGAGCTTAAGAGTTATCTACTTGAAGAAATTATTATTTTTGTATCATTGTTTATAATAATAACAACAATGAATCTCAAACAAACCCAAAACATTTATTTGAATTATTAACCCTTTATAGGCACTTTGAATTGATCGATATTGAATGACATTCGGGGACTTTTTGCATAGTGAGCACTAAATCCGGTTCCAACATTGCGTTTTTTTTGGATTTTTAGTAACTGTTAACATACTTGTTAGTTAAATCCATGTAGTTACCTCTTTCGCGCCTTTTAAATTACCTATTTTGTTTGTATCGCAACCATGAAATAACTAGTTTCATTTACACAAGACTAATTTAAGAAACGTATTCATTACAGTGATAAAATTATTCAGTTCATTTTCCTTATGTATTGTAAAAAGCTCAATAAATAAAAAATTTAATTAGTTGTGTAATTAGTATGTGTACCGGCCGTCTAATTTACGCAAGTTTCGGAGAGTTTCATGTAGGTAACACAATCAGCTTATATAATATTTGAAAGCTCCTCCTTACCGTTTCTTTAACCCGTATCTGTCACTGTTAGGTAGGTTCTCACTCACATTTTCATCAATTAACATATTTTTCAGTTTAAATAATATTAATATGGAATTGTGTTGAGTGTTTTAAAATTTCTATAATATGGTAAAAGATTACCCTCCAGTAAGGTATGAAGGAGTTGATTTTTTGCCTGTGAAAAATATTTTTTAGACACAGTAGGATGTAAACTGAGAACAGTATACCAACTTTTGGGAGCACATGAATGTAGTAATTTACTAATAAAATAATAATTCATTTATTTTTCAGCCAAAGTCCATAATAACATTACAATAAATTTAAATTAAAACATGAAATTGATCACACAATAAAGTAATCCTCAAACATTCAAATCAAATAAAATTTCGATACATACACATGACAGTGACGATGTTTGTTGTAATAATGAAATTTGTAGCATGGGTAATGGTTTACATCAAAAAAAAATATCAAGAATTATTATATATATGAGGAAAAAAGTAGGTAAATAACCAAATGTATAAAAATAAGAAGATGACAATCTGTCCTAATCTTTACTTTCCATTCCAAACTTCACGGGTGGTGAAGTGGGGGCAAAGTATCATACATGATATCTCTTAATATCTTGATCTTTTTGCCGTCGGTTGCTATACTTGTTCATAGCTAAGTTAAACCAGAAATGATATGTACGTGATCTTCGTGTTTTTGAATTAGTAAGAACGTTCACGTCAAAGTCAAAGTCAAATAATTTATTTCAATTAGGCACAAAAAGGCACTTTTAAACGTCAAAAACAAAAAATAGAATTGATTCTAGTCGCCCCTTCCAAAGGGTAGTTTTCGTATGTAGAAGAATGGGCAAGAAACTCCACCGTTACTCTTTTAAAATGTTTTACTATATTTTGTATACATTAATTATATAATTATATGTGAAAATGATGCACCTGGAATAAGATTACTATACCACAATAGGTAAAAATAAAAATGAAGCAATGATAGAAAAAATAATTATGTAATGGATACATGGTGTTCACATATTTACAAGCATTGTAAAAGTAGGTACCAATACGATATTCCTAAAAAAATTACAAGTGATACTAATTCGTCAGTGTGTGAGTTCAAGTAATCACAGAATGTAAAAAAAAAAAAAAGTCGAAGAGCAACCTAAGAGGCAAAGCTTCTAAGTTTAGTAATGCCGCGCTTTATCATTGCTTTTGCGTTTGTTTATCGTATTTCCGAAGATAGTGATTGTCTAAACGCATACATTTCCTGAGATTTGTATAAGGAGGATACAAGATATTAATTCATGATTTTCAACTTGATCGTATATTATCTTATTATTGATAACAACTTGCGTTATGAAGCGAGAAAAACCTCGATTGATAACAGTGACACGAGATAACAATATTATCTTATTTAAGATCGCGAAATATCATCATCTAAAGGTGTATATTTTGAAGTTATGATGAACGATCTTGGTAGATCAACATATCAAATTGTGTTTTATGATAACTCTTGTGATTATTTCGGGGTTGCCCGAATTATTTCGAGCTCGAACGAAATTCTTAGTCATCACGGTAGATCAACTAATCAAATTGTGTTTTTCTGATAACTAAGAACACTTGTAATTTTTTCGGAATTGCCCGACTGATTTCGAGCTCAACCGGAGATTTTAGTCATAGGTCTCATGCAGACACGTTACCTTAGCGTCTCACAAAAGTTATTATTATTATTTATCTATCTTTATAAATGTAAAATGAAAGTTTATTTGTCTCGTATGCATTCCTATAAAAGGTGGATTTTCAGACGGGGCGGTACCTTAACGATAGTAGCTAATGGAAAACATTCGTAGGAGATCTAACCCTTAACTTTTTGAGTGCCTCGTTGGTCTCGGTGGTCGAAAGCGGTACTGCTGAGCATGAACTCCTGAGTTCGATTCCAAAGTGTTATTGTGTTTTCCATCTGGATTTTTTCAGTAGCAGCCCGGAGTCTGGATTAGTACTCAGTTAGTGGCAATAGCATCGCCCCCATTACACGGGACTTGAAACATAACTGGCGAAATGTGGGTGTACTATATGTACAATTCTGCCTTACCCTTCGGGGAAATCAGGCGTGATGCTATGTTATATTTTTTTATGCTCTCATGTCTGAAAAATACATCCTGTATAAACCTTTCATCAGATTGCGATGAAACTTGAGTAAACGTCGTGCGTACACCTACGACTCTATCGGGAACGAAGTCACGGGCAACACTTAGTTTGAAATAAACTCATCGTTTGTGAGGCCCCTCTATGTGTGAAACTAGTTACCACTCGAAAAAACAACTGCAATAACCGTAGCTTAACCTCACCAAAAGTACCAAGTGTGTGGTATTTGCCCATATACCTACGGTAGACAGCACATCACTGGTTACAAAACCAGTATAAGCATATAGAAACTCCGTACTACGCCAGGCCAGCTCAAGGTCAAAGTGTTACCACTGACGTGCAGCTTATTGTACCTAGTGTACTATCGAAATTGATTACAAAATAAGAGAAATGCGAGGAACTTATCATTTCACGTGAGTAGGTTGTGTCATCTGAGGGAATTGTACTGTTATCGCGATTATCAATGTAGCACTCAATATTATTATAGTTGTTCTCAAACCTAATACCTACTGGATATATGGTATTACCGCTATCCATCAGTTTACATGACTATGTGAGGTCATAATATTTACAAATTAGGTAATGTTTCCTGTTAGTCTCTACATAATCATTTCAGTTTTGTTAAACACTGGGAAACCAAGTGTTCGCTGATATTTTTTTGCAATAGCAGATTAATGATCGACATAAGACGAAGCCAGTCTGCAGATACCTTTACAAATAATTGCATCACTGTATAATTATTACACATAACATAACATAACATCACGCCTTGTTCCCCTGAAGGGTTGGGCAGAGGTGTCCCTGTAGCAGGTACACCCACATTTCGCCAGTTATGTTTAAGTCCCATGTAATAGGGGGCGAGCCTATTGCCATCAACCGGGCACAAATCCAGACTCCGAGCTAATAATCTAATAGCTGATAATTATTATGTAATTTAAACTTACAATCGGACAGTGTTATTGTTGCTACAATTAATTACTACGCCTTATAATTTATAGCCTATAGACTGACCCTAACTGTGTAACACACGATCAATTATAATACTGTATGGTAGATCATTTTGTTATACAAAATAGGCAAGTACTTTCATGGTTCTAACACTACTACTAAAATTGGTTTAGTATTTTTTTAGTCTATCCATTACAAACAAAAAATCATTTTTTTATCTTCTTTATAATATTATAAGTTTAGGTTGGATCATCATCGTGCGTTCGTATTTTCGAACATAGACGATGGCTCCCGAAGCGCATACCTTATCTGGTTTTACTGTATCTATCCATTAACGTTTAGTGTGTAATTGTCGCTTCCATATAACAATAAGGTAACCAAAATTATCGAAAATACTTACGTCCTCAGTTTCCTTGTCTGTCATGACAACTATGGCCATGCTGACGCTGACTCTCATGAAGAAGCAGATGACCATCGCCAAGAACAGCATCACCACCTGCAGGTGCCGGATCCCCAGGATCGGCCCTGAAAATATACGAGAAAAGAAGATATTAAATAGAATATTATATAATATAATAGACTAGAATAGAATATTGTTTATTGTTGTTGTAGGTGGTTAGTAATTAAAAGCGTGTGTGTCAGCTCCCACGCACTATTAGAGTTTACTCCTTAATACGATTGTTGAATGTGTAAAAGACGTACACGTTAAAAGTGTCCAACATACAGCAAATAGAAAAAAAAATAAGCCATGGCTGCTAAGAGATGACCAGTCCTAACTGTAGGCGCTTACACAAATATACATGACGCATGGATCAGATCATAATTATTGCTTAATGATTTTCCAAGCCAATTAAAAAATTATGAAATCAACAATATTTTTTTTGCCTCGGTGATTGAATTAGAATTTAGTCCAACACTCTGGTGTGGCAGCAATAGGTAGCTCGCCGTCCGATAAGGACCAGGCCCGAGTCGACGGCGCGTTGTGTTCCACGCGCGCCTCAAAGAGATGTCAGCAGAATTGACGGGGTCCGCTAGGGCCGATGCCTGCCGGGGTTACGAAGAAAACCGAAAGGGAGATCGTGGCCCCCGGTAACAGGGCAACCGAAGGAACACGGGTGGGTTTCAGTCAGTAAGAGTCTGACAGGCTAGGCTCCGCCTAGAGCGGGAGAAGTTATTTGATAATTCCCCACCCAAAAAAAGGTTAAATTCATCCCAACTACGGAATCCATCATTGTGCGTGGTCGGACACGCACTTGGACGGTTTTTTATTTTATTCGACATCTTCGAAACATTTTGTGTTGAGTGAATCACAAAACGTTTACACACTAAATGAATCAAAAGTAAAAAACATTTTACTAGTGAACCGATCCAACGATGTTGCATTTCCTCACTCGGCATCTTTCGCTCGCCTACTGAACGATCGAAAAATTAAATAAAAGGAGCAGAAAAACGTTAAATTTCTATGTAATTGTGTCGGTGGTGTGTGAACGTGGAACAAAACAAAAATGTACAGTGAAGCGTCTGATATCAGGTTTAGCTTGTATAGAGCTGACCTTCTCTTCCTGCCAATCTGTTATGTGCCATATTGGTGTCAGATTTTAATGAAGACTTTACTTTAAACCGAACGCAATTAAATCGACTTATACCAATATTGCACTAATGAGTTTTTGCAATTTTTGCATAATACTACTCGAAGTGCAATCAATTCTTGGGTGGAAGTATTTTGTTTGCTATTCATGGTGTTTTTATAGCGTTTTTGTTTACTTTGCAATACCTATGTTGTTCTTATTTATGGATAAGATAGATAGGTACTAAGATTGCTGATCTCAAAAATAGTTTAGCATTTTCGTGAAAACTACACTTCGTGGTCAGTGTAGGAAACCTGGAACTATGGTCTGAAATCGTGAATACACAATACGCAGGGAGAGCAAGTGAGGTTAACAAAATAATTTAATTTAAGATTGATTCTTAAAACAAAAATACTTGAAGCGTTAACTAGGTATTTGTGAAAGTGAATACATTCATGTTTAAGCTGCTACATAATAATAACATCGTTAGACTCATCCATTCAAGATATATCGCTAAGGTGAAAATAATCGAGCTCATCATCTTGTATTTATATATCGGAATGTCAATACTAACCTATAGTTACACTTCTTGTATATAATAACATACGATTACACATAGTACATCGTAAAGCAATGTTCGATTGTTTGTAAAAGCGCAAAAGTCGCAAAAAAAATTAGGTGTATAGGTACATATTGCAGACCAGGGAAGCATGGCACAAAAGGCCTATACGCAGCAGTCGTTGGATCAAGGCTGCTAAATCTTGATAATGATGAGGGTGTATTGAAACCCGTACAATCGTAAACACCTGTGCTAGGCACGTGGGGAGCCACCTAAGCTTCATCTAAAAGCTAAATTCGGGGATGAAGTGTTAACACATCTGGATGGCTAGAGCTGGTCTTTGTGGGCAAATCTTGGGCGAGGCATAATGTTCAGCTGTAGACGTCTTTTAATTGTTATGACAGGCGTTTTTGGATGGTAAACATACGTAGTAGGTATAACAAGCACTGTGTGAGTATGACAATCACTTGTAAAATGTTTTTTAGATTATCTTTAAAATTTATTATTGGGTATTTTCATAACATTCTTAGTATATTTTCATTGCTGCTCCAATGAAAGATGTAATGAAATAAATCATAACATTCGTGGTAATGTACGATCATTGGATTAGAGAATGTTATTCATACTTCAGTTGATATTTGTGGGGTTACTGACATCATCTTGATTGATCAGAGGCATTGGTATGTTTCTAAAACAACTTAAGGATACTTACTAACTTTTTTCACTAGGAACCGCATGTGATGTCGACTGTATCATATTTTTGCAAGAATCATATTATGTATACATTCTTGAAATGAGTCAAAGTTTGGACTAGGACACACACAGGTCAGAATGTTCCTTACTTTCATAATAATGTTAGAAGAAAAATAAACAGAAGCCTTGTGGAGCAGATAATGCGTTGGATTGACAAAACTGACAAGCAAGAGTTTGACATTTCCAATCCCAGTCTGTCTTGTAAATAGTAATTATGTCACATCACTATTTATGTTGAAATCGATTTATAATATTACTAAATTACCAACATCTCGCTTAAAAATACATTCAACAAGCCCTCTGGTATGTCAATAAAAATATATAATACGTTACCTGTATCAATACGAAAAGAAAAAATAACTCTATCTATTCACGTATTCGTAATACATATAACATAATACATCAACAACTTTTTTTAACCAGTTATATTATAAGAAAAAGTACTCATCTCTACCTACTATATTTCTTGTGCTGTGCCCGACAGGGTCCACGATTGTTCTTTCAAACAAATGTTTACCACCTAAGCATATGCATTGTGGAATGCAATAAAGTATTGAGAATTAAATCTGTTCACTAGATTTTGATGGCATAACCACCACCAACTCAATTGAAGAGACAATCTGTGAAAGAGAGGAAAGCCTAGGAGAGGTATGAATTTACTCGCTAGGCCTGCTCATACTTTGTACAAGTGCAATCTACTGATGTAATATACATAATCATGTCAAAATATTGCGATTTTTGTGCTGTAATATAAAAACACTAGCATATTATTGTCTCACTGTAAGGTAAAAGCATCTTCTCATACAGAGAAGGCACGAGCATTGATCACCCTTGTTCGAGACGTTTTGGTTTAGATTTTATATTAACTATAAATCTATGTTTCTTCGCGCTGTATTCCTTCACTGATGTCAGAAATGTTCAAAGAAAGAAAGAAAGAAAATACATTTATTTAGCACAGACCAAAAAAACACACAATATAATTAACAGCAGATAGAAAAAAAAAATTAACAATAAAAATCAAACAAAAGTGTAAAGAGCGATGTTAGAAATTGGCAGGGGAGTGTGCCTCACGGCTGCGCCAAAAAGGCCCAGTTCAGCAAAAATGCCAGACAACAATAAGTGCCTGACGCTGGTTTTCAACTGTACCTGAAAGTGTGATGTGACGGATGTAAATCAGTTTTATAATGTAACGTGTATATGTATACTTAAATAAAATAAATTTGTGTCAGATAAAAAAATAAATAAAATAATGAATGTGTAGGTACAATAAATGAGTAAGTGAGACGGACGCATGATAGACCATTGTATACTTAAATAAAGATATCCTACGAAAATGAGTCTGAACAAAAAACCTGCTTTGAACGATGCCAGACTTCCATGTTCCAACAAATTGTCATAATTTATTAATGCAACAAGAACAAGAACCTCCGGCTCGAGGACATACGGGATGTGAGCCAGTGAGCCGAGCCGAACGTCAGCATGAGCCAGAGAAATTCCCAGCAATGAAACTGTATAGTATAACAGCACACGGACACAGCCACTGACACATACTCAATACTCAAGTGGACAGGTACATAAGATAAAAGACAGATTCAGAAAAAGACGCATTGGTATTATGCATGAGAGGCAGGGCCTTAACCACTGGACCATGAAATTCTGTGCTATTTAAACTAAGTTTAAATATGAATAAATTCAACACTTAAAACTTCCGGAATCAAATTAAAAATACTAATATAAATTCACACAACATGATGCACTAGCATCATAAAATTAACCATTGTACGTCCAATCTCTGTAATGAGATGGTTAAACGATTGTTTGCTAGCTTATCTTCACGCTCGTGTGGGTTTGTGTGTGAGCAGGCATCCAGCTATTGTGTGCGTTCAAAAATGATTGCTCATAAATATGTTTGTGTTTCAGCTGCATCAATTAGTGCGATGACATTAAGTTTGATTTGATTGGGTTAATTAAAATTATTAATAATTCTACTTTGGCATAAAACAGCTGTCTACAATAATAGTAAAACGCTGATACACTATGCGAATTCTAGCTAATTGCAGCTTGTTATAATTTCGTGTGTAGTTGTTAATCAAATATAAAGCATCCCTTGTCTTCACCTCAAAAAGCCTGTCAAAAAGCCAGGTAGCAATCAGGTAAAAATACGTATTGACCTTTTAAGACAATTTGCAAATAAATCAATAGGTACCTATTTATTAGTCGTAAAATATCAGCTTAGGGAAAACCATAATAACCACGACAAGATATTTTCTTGTCAAAGAATGAGATAATTAGCGAATTACAAACGGAGCATTTGACATTGAATTGAGGGAGACGAATTAATGATGACTTGAGTATCAATATTTTTGGTCCAAACCTTTCATTACGTTTTATTTTGTGTTATAGAAGTTATTGAACTTATCAACCGATTGTATATTTTAGGATCGTGACCGACGAAAATACCAATGACCAACGTCTTTCTCGGGGATATTTTCCATCGCATTTTTTATGAACTTAGAAATATTTGTAATTCTGATTTTAATGCGCTGAAGACAACTAGACGAAGTTATTAAATATTGATAATATTAATAGATACAGAAAAAAACAATCTCAAATCTCTTTACTGAATATAAAAAAAAACATCTAAAATAAAAGATTATATTTCTTTGAATGTAAATAAATTTTATTCAAGCTACGTTTATTTTAGCAAATAAAAGAAGGAAAGAAAGAAATTCCCAGAAAATAAAACTATTTATTAACTTACCTTTGCTAAGTTTGTACGATTCTTCTTCCGTCATTTTTATTATTTTTATTAACTTAACAAATATCACAAATTAAATACTGAACTGTTGATTGACAAAATTATAGTCTTTAACTACATAAATTATTTATTTTACCACTAAAATAAGTAATACAGGTTTTGTTCTAAAATTTTAATTTCGAGCGCGGTCTTCGCGCTTGTGTTGCGCGCGCGCTACCTGTCGATAGACTTGATCGTTTTTTTCTTAATCACAGGCAAAGGCATTTCAGTCAGTGTCACGGACAAGTTATGCAATAGCGAAACCAATGCGCTCCGTATTGTTTGTGGCACAACAGAGTAGACATTAATGTGGATAGCAGGTCAAGATAGCCTATAGGTTAGTGAACAATATTTTTTTGAAGTGAAAACTTCTTTAAGCGCGTTGGGTATTTTTGAGATGGGAAAAAACAATTGAACTCGCGACACTGTTACCTACCGTTACCGTTACTCACTAAAAGTATTTCCTGCACAATAAAATTGTTCACGTCATAGAGGAAAGTAATACCTATGTAGTTCAAGTTTTCACTTCTGTCGGCACTCCCGGAGTGCCACTGTTTTTTTTTTAAATATAATTTTTCTGGTTAAAGGTTCCGCAAAACTATCAATTGCAATGGTCAATGTTTTGTGTGTATATTTTTTATCGTTTCAATTGTATTTTGTAGACGATCAATTTGCGCATCAAAGTGTATGAATCACGTACCGGACCCTTTACAGTTTTTTTGCGCGTAATGCGTTTTGTCATGTGTATACAATACAATAATTATGGGATTCGGTTTAGAAACGTGCCGCCAGAAAAAATGGAGGGTTCTAGAGGGTCTTTTGAACCCTCTAAAACAATTTTTAACACAAAGGAGATGTCGGTGGTTCGTACGCTCGCTTTGCTCGCTCACTTAAGCCCATCGTCTCCTACGTGTTAGTTAGTAGTTCTTTTAAAACGATTTTTTAATATGACATCAATCTCATAGAAAATCGGGGCCGGAGTTTTCGGGGCTCCTATTTATGTCTGCAAGGTTTAAAGGAACCTAAAATTTACTCATCATATTAAAAAACCGTTTAAAAAAGATTTCCCGTCCATTATCCCCTATCGTGGCGGCACGTTTCTAAACTTAAACCATAATATGCAGTGGTGAGGCATTGGCGCACAGAAAATCATGTTGTCTTTACCAAATTATTCTTATTCTTAGAAAGATTCTGCTACTTAGGACCTCTGAAATCTACAAAAGATGTGGTCAGTTTTTTAACACATAGGTACTCATTGTAGACGTTTTTTTTAATGATTTATTTCTGCCATCCGGTACGCTTAGAAGAATAGTTATTTGAATGGAATGTGTGTATTTGTATGTTTGGCCGTTTGCCGATGAGATTGTTCTTGTCGATGAAGATGAATCTGAGATCCAGAGCAGATTGGAGAAGTGGAGAACAGAAGCTTGAGAATGTTGGCTTCAAATTCAGCAGAACTAAAACTGAATAATGTTCTGCGATTTCGGTGGTCTCTCCAGTTCTGGTGTCACAGCGCTTGATGACGCGCTTCTCCCGGTCTGCTCCGACTTCTGGTATTTCGGTTCACTTGTGCAAAGATATGGCGAAGTAGATCGGACTGTTAATTCTGCACCTGTAATGGGAACAATCTGCGACTCCTGCATTCCCCTTATTCTTAAGTTGGGCCACAAAAGGGATGAATGAAATGCTAAGAGGGATGTGCGGTGTTACGCGAATGGATAGAATAAGAAATATGTACCTATAATAGAGAAATTCTGAAAATGGCACCGGTGACTGAAAAGTTGTGTTGAAATCGGTTGTCATGTTATGGGCATGTGATGCGGAGGAATGAGGAAAACTTTGTGAGGAAAGTTTTGAGTATGATGGCTATAAGAATGATGACGATGTGTGCATATGTGTGCCACTTTTATGTGTAATAAATCGGTGGGTACGTTTTGTTATTTACACCTACTTACAACAAGCTATCTAAATGTTTATTTACCTAATTAAAAACATAACACTTGACACCACCATCGAAAATACTTTACAAAAACTTCTACTGTGGGAAATGTGCATAATCACTGCTGTAGAAATGTGCATAATCACCGCATTTGGCATAATCACTGCTGTTAGCAAACACATGCATCACATCTTCCCACACTTCCTTCAGGGATAATGAGTGTAGACGTCACGTATACGTAGGTATACATTACGAGGCAGCTTATATACGTAAGTAAACATTACGTAGGGCGTAAGTGAGTAAGTAAAACTCGTAATGTATCACGTCAATACTTTTCCCGGCTTTATTTCCTCAACCTTAGTCATAGTGGTTAATGAACTTATACTTATGACAGTCATGTCTTGTTCACTACACTACGTCTTTTAAATAACCTGTCGAAGCGGTTGTTATTTTCATCTAAACAAAATTGCTTTTCATGTCTGTCTGTGTGACGGCTTACTTCTGAACTGCACAATGGATTTGAATGCGGTTTTCACACTTTTCACCGCTTTTCCGAAAGGTTCATGTCTATAAAACATTAATATTTAACTTAGATATAGCGCAGAAACCTCGATATTTCAATATGTCGCCACATCAGTAGATTGTACCCGTGCGAAGCAGGGGCTGCTCTAATAAAAAAAATTGCGCTCCTAAAAATATTATTGACCACTCAATCCAAAATCATCCATATTTTAATCACTTTTGAATAACTTTTTAATTGACTCGAGCGTCCGAAAAAAACCGGTCGTCTACAGGTGAACCTTTATAAAATCAGAAATGATTTGTTAAACTCAAAACCTATTTTGGTCCACTGGAAACAATGCAATGTACATTATACTATGTCACTCTTTTATATTTTGATTCATGAAAAATTTCAATAACGAGCTACTTGTTACAATGATGGGGTCCTGCGGGTCAAGGAGGTTGAAATGAAAATCCAAGTTGGCGGCCGTAAAAATTTCATTTTTTTATGGGTGTCGTTTTCATGGTTCTCGAAGGTTTAAAAAGAAGCGCAATAAAGGTCCTTGTTGTTTAAAGTTCAAAAAGGGAAACGCCGATTAGGCCATGGTTTGCCCAGCAATGTGGTAAATACAAAAAAAAAACCCATTTAGTAACTAAAATATTGTTATTACTTATTTGTAACGAAACCTCCGGAATTAAAAAGGCACATATAAATACAGGCACAAGAGACATACAAATAAGAACTATAATTGCTGGATGGATTATACCAAAACTATAAATATGTTTTTTATTAACCTTAAATTTTTATATATGATTTTTACAAGACCAACCGAGTTCTATGTAAAAAAATTCTTCATCAATGATGTCAACCCTAATGTCTATAATTTGTTTCTTTCATGGGCGTCACTTGGCCAAAACCTCTTTATCGAATAGGCATTAATTGCCTTTGTTTGACGCAGAGTTAAATATTTCCGGTTCTTAAAATTTAAAAAACACGGCCTTTTTAACATCATAAAAATTTGTTTTGTTTACAGTATTGTTTCAGGTTTCAGACAATTTCATCAGCGCTTTTTTCGGGTGTTCCATCTGAAACAACAAAGTACAAATTAATTAAGAGATTATGAGGTTTTATTATGTAGATAAAAGGGAGTGCTATGTCCGTACGCACGAATATGGTAGCCCTCAGGTTTGCACGACTGCAGAAGTAAAAGTGACGCTCTTTAGAGCATTCTGTACAACTTTTTACAGATGCAGCTTGTAGGAGAAATATTTGCAGGCTTCGTAGTGTGAAGCCCTTTGTATTTCATTTAATAACGCGTTCAGAAAACTTATGGGATTGCCATGGCGTTGCAGTACGTCAGGGATGTTTGCGGCGGCGCGTGTAGATTATTGTTACACTATAATGCGCAAGCGTGCAGCATCAATGGTGGTGAGTCATGGTCTGCTCCAACAGGGTGCTGAAATTTGAAAGGTCATAAAAAAAGTAGTAGAGATGTCACAGTAATTTAATTTTTATTGTAAAATACATCATCAATTTTTTTTATAAATAGTTTTGTCGATAACATCGGCATAAAAACTGTCCGGCAAGAAATAGTCCAAAGCAGCACCAAGAGAAGCTAACAACCCACGTGAACAACTTGCTCGGACTCTGAGTGGAAAAGGTGGACTCCAATATACTCGGTTGAGGAGACATGACATCCCCAATCTCACCAAAAGATTCCCACAATGAGACAATGAGAGAGTTTGCTGGAAAGAAACTTTTCAACAGTTTATGGTTCTCGTAGATCACATTTAAAACAGATATTTATCAGCCAAGGAAGTGGTTTTTTGTTCTTAGAACAGATTTCCATGTAGCAGAATCAAAAAAAAAAATACATCGGTCAAATGACGGCCCTCATTGTCATTGCATTGAGCTACCGACGATTTCTGAAGTTTTGTTCAACTCTTTTAAGCATGTCGACGGGTATGTTGGCGATGGCTTGGCGTACATTATTTTTCAGGTAAGGTAGGCTCCTTGGACGATCATTGTAAACAATTAGTTTCAAATAACCCCATTAAAAAAGTCACAAGGAGCCAAATCGGGCGAGTGGAAGAAAGAGATGAGACGCTCTGGCGGCCATTAAAAAGAAAACCTCGACGGCAAACGCGCGCTGCTCGTTGGTCCAACCTCAGAGTAATAACTATACTCTGAGGGTCCAACGCATGGCGCGAAACACAAATCGGCAAGTTTCCGCGCCGCAACCTGTATATTGCAATGCTGTCAGTTACATGTGTCACCGTATCGTGTTGTTTACTAATACTAACCATATTATTAAACGAATATTTGCTAAAAATAAAGATTAGATTTGATTCTATTTTAATTTTCGTACTGTAAGGCAAACGCTTTTTCTTTTAATGCAATTAGGTCTCGTTCGATTGTGCCGATCTTATCCTATCTCGTATTTTGTTTCTACTCTAGACTTAGAAAACGTTTTAACCGCTCAGGCGCCGTGGGTGGTCCGCGCCGTGACAGTTTTATGACCGCACTTAAATAAACAAACACTCGGATTTCTTTACAACGTCTCAAGTAGTATTGTTAATGTTTTTTGCTACTCGAATAGATTAGGAATACGTTTCAAATGGTTGCAGTCTTTGTAAACAACGTTCACTTATCTTTATTACCCGCTTTTGTTATTATTTCTTTTGTTCTTTGTGATAACGATTTCTGATAAAACTACCGTACCAATTCACACGAAATTTTGCAGGGTACATTATGGATAGATAAGTTATCTAACAAAAGCGTTTTTAGAGACAAACATTCAAAACAAAAAATTCAAAAAATCTAGATTTTAGATAATCTAGAATTTCTAATGCTTACGTAACTTTCTCCGTCCCAAAAAAATATTTTTTTGTATTATTTTGTTCTAAATGTTGTCTAATACGATGATACATGTAATATAGAAAAGAAATAAAACACTTACGGATCAGATCCATACAGAAAAACCACAAAATATCACAACTTTCACTTTGACGGGAACTTTCTCTTATCTGTTTGTTTACACTTTTTTGGTTGGGTCAAAATAGGTATAATATGATGTTATTTAGTGCGGATATTATCTAAAACGATGTAATATTTACTTCAAAATGAAAATATCACCACTTTCCGACGATTTACACACAAAAACCATTAAAAAACTAATTATTACAGCGAACGCGCGCGTCCCGGGAGTGACATTTGACTGACATTTTACCGCGCGGGAATGTCATTTTCAACATTTTTTTAAAATGTTGCCTATTCATATTTTTGCTTTTAGTCGATTTATTTGATCATAATAAATAAGAATATTTATCCGACCATAGACAAAAAAATCCACAGACGATAATAGCCATTACAGCAAGTACAAATAGAGATGTAAGTCGCGTGGGTGTGCCGTCTCTAATGAGAGACGCCGGTCCTTTTTTAAATTATAAAAAAAACGTCTTACCATGAATCCAGACATTTGTTCCGCATTCACCCGAGTACCAAGGTGAGAACGACTCACAACCCGGGTGACATCGCCTGAAGGTGAGTAACATAATGCTATCAAGGCTAGCGCTGGTTCAAATACACCTGCATATTCCGAACTATATGAAAGTACAAATTAATAGAGCTTCGGAGCTAGAAAGTCAACGAGCTCATGAATAGTATTAATATTGACAAAATATTCTCAAACAACAATTTATTGATTCAAACGATAGATGGACTGTGTGATAGATAATATGGCTCGAAAAGGGGTAACTACTGAGATGACGACCAATAGAGAAGTATGGAAGGATAAAACATGCTGCGCCGAAAATGAAAAATATCTTTAAGCAAAAATTTGTCACATTGCATTGTAGCAATAGTTAGCTCAGCTAGAACTATTTTGCAAATCAGTTGTTATGGAAATTATACGAACAGCATCGAACAGAGATGCAATCAAAATTGGCACACGACTGACTGTAATAGGTGTATTGTAAAATTGAGACATCAGCCATCATTAGCACAATATAAATGAAATTAATCAAAAGAGATGACCGATAATGGTGATATATGGAAGAAGACACGCCATTGCAAAAATAATCATAAAGAGAGTGTAGAAACTCACAGATACAATTCAACATCAAGCACGAGCTTGTTTAAGATTTCAGTGAAGAGTGATTTATGAATTTAGCATTTTTTCCAAAAATCAAAGTAAAGGACTTGATTTGTAATTGGCACTCCAAATTGACATCCACATTCCGCAGGTATATTTTTTGATCCATCTTCATAAAATATTATACTTTTTTTCAGATTTACACTATAGGTCACTCTCTCTCTTTTACGTTTTTTAAAGACTAGAAAATAATATAATATATCTCTTCTAAAAAATAATTATAAATAACAATATATCTCCGGAGAAAAAATGCTGCATTTCGCTGCCATTGGAAATGACATCGTCGTTGGTCTATAAAGTAATAAAACATCACTATTTTGTTGAAATAGAATGTAGTAGTAATAAAGGAGACTTAATTTGGTAACACAATTTATTCATAAGTATTTACAAAATTTACAAATGCAAACAGTAAGTAGGTATTTTATTTTTTTCTTAAACTACTTTTTCAGCCTTCTTTTCTTCTCCTGAAATTGAAAAAAAATTGTTATTGATTCTAGGTGCACGATATTTGGGGTGCGTACAGAAAACCTCCACGTGTGCCTGATACCTGCTGGTCCCTTATGGATACGTTCGGGGGGAAGAGCAGTTGTCAGGCCGGTGCACCCTGGGCATGAACAATATACTCTTCGGAAAAGGTTTGGGAGTTTTTCGGAGAGGGTATTGTTTGTGGCTAATTTCTGCGGGCGGGGGAGCAGCATGCTCCTCGACGTTCTTCCGCGTGTCCCTCTGTTTTGCAGAGGGCACAGTGGAGGAACGAGGGAGGCGGGTCGCTCCTGATCGATCGACGTTAGTCGATTGACACTGGACGTGACCCAGCCGCTGCGGTGCAGGCGCACCAAAGCGGCTGTCGTTTCTCCCTCAAGAGCGATCTTGAGGGAGAACTTTCGGCGGGTTCGCTGAGCCAGGTTATCTGGACAGCGAACGGAGGCATGTTTAATGCCGCCGCCGGGGGCTTGGCTTAACCGCCCGGCCCAGAGGAAGGACACCTCTAAGATAAAAAACCACCTAATCCTAAGTTTCGAAGCGCGGCGAGAGGATGAGTGGCTGGTGGGGGACCAGTCGTTAGCGCTTCCCCTGTAGATACCTGCCGAACTCTACAGTATGTAGGCTTACCTAGGCAAGAGGCTCTGCCTAGGTGGACATTTATTTCCTCATTACTCGTGGGAACTGTATGGATAACTCAAATTTAAAAAACAAAAATGATGCTAACGTGCCAAAATTGGCGGAGAAGGAACCGCTTGCCGGCGACGGCAACAAGAGTCGAGGAGGCTCATGTCCCTCAGGGGACCAAAGTATGTCCGACCAGGACGTAGGACGTGGTGAGGGCTCCAAATTCTGGGGCAAAAGGTCGCGCGGGTCGGAGCGCACAGGATCGGCGGGGCAATCCTCGAGCGAGGAAAGCCTCCCGATCGCGAAGGTGCCGACGGTGAGGAGAGGCCGAGGACGAGCGGTAGCGGGAGCAGCTTCCGCTTCGAGGCCGGGGCGGGGCAATCGGGGTCGCCTCAAACGGCCTGATACCCCGGTTATCAGTGCGGAGAGCGACCCCGGGGTCTCGTCATCCGAGGCCTCAACAGAGGAGTCGGAAGTGGTGGTTGCCGCCTCACTGGTGGGCACGAAGATGCGGCCTGACGCCGCGAAGAGTGCTCAGGGTGGGGTGGTCGCCGAAATGGCCCGTCCGCTCCGGGAGCGGGCCAAAACAAAGCCGGACCACCGTGGTGGTAAGCCGGACGCCGCTGGCGGCTCCAATTCGGAGCGAGCGGTCAAGTTCGCGGAGGAGGTAGCGGCCGCGATCAGCGAGGTGGCCTTTAAGAAGACGAAGTCTTCTAGAGGCAAGGCCATCTCCGTGGCTACTGCCTCAATCATGGCGGCTGCGGAGGCCCTCCAACCCGGGCCTCCGTCGGACGGTATGTCAGAAATGCGGGCGGAGATCGCCCGCTTGACAGCCGCCATGGAGCATCTCCAAAAGGAGAATGCGGAGCTCCGAGCGGACTTGGCTGGGCTCCGACGAGCCGGCCCCCGAGAGGTGCCGCAGGAGGGGGAGCAGCACGGGCAGGGACGGCCCGTGACTGCCGAGGACCGGATCCTCAATCTGGTGCGGCAGGAAATGGCTGCTCTACGGAGCAAGCTTTCCACCTTGGAGGCCATAGTCCTGCGCCCCCCATTGGCGGCGAGCCAGCCGGCCTCGGGCCAGCGAAAGGCGGCGTCATACGCCGCCACCGCAGCTGCCGCAGCCGGACCAGCCTCGTCAGGGCCGACCAAAGGTGGGGCGGCTGCACAGGCGGCGAGGGCCCCAGCCAATGCGGCGGAGGCCCCGGTCAAGGCGTCGGGGGCCCCGGCGAAAGCGGCGGCAAGGGCTCCGGCCAAGGCTGCGGGGGCCTCGGCTAAGGCGGCGAAACGGCCGCCCCAACCACCTTCTGAATCTCCTCCGGCCGATGCCGGATGGCAAGTAGCCGGGGAGAAGAAGAAGGCTGGCAAGGCGGCAAGGGCGGCCAAGAGAAAGGCGAGGCGGCAGCGGCGCAAGGAGCGAAGCGTCGCAGATAGGCTCCGCGCCCCGAAGTCCGCAGCTGTAGTGATTACGCTACAGCCGGAAGCGGAAAAGAAGGGCGTGTCCTATCAGCACGTGCTCGCCAAGGTGGATGCGGCGGTTGATCTAAAGGAGACCGCCAATGGGGTCCGGCTCAAGATCACCGCGACTGGGGCCAGGATGCTGGAGATCCCCGGTGCAAACAGCGGCCCGGCGGCGGACGCTCTGGCCAATAGGCTCAGGGCGACCCTAAACCCAGAAGAGGCCCGAGTGTCCAGGCCCACCAAACGCGCTGACTTGCGCATCCGGGGCCTGGACGACTGCGTGACGGCGGAAAAGGTTGTGGCCGCGGTCGCCAGGACTGGGGGGTGCTCTGCCGAGGAGGTGAGGGTAGGCACCATCCACCCTGACTCCACGGGGATGCGAGCCGTAACGGTGAGCTGCCCCGTGTCGGCGGCCAAGCTTATAGCCGGGGAGGGCCGAAGGCTTCTGGTGGGTTGGGTCTCCGCGCAGGTGAAACTGCTGGAGCCCCGACCTATGAGGTGCTTCCGCTGCCGGGTGGGCGACCACGTGGGAGCGAAGTGCACCTCGGAGGTGGACCGCAGCGACCACTGCTTCCGCTGTGGTCAGCCCGGTCATAAGGCCGGCTCGTGCAACGCCGCGCCGCACTGCGTCGTATGTGCGGCGGCTGGCAAGCCGGCCGATCACCGGGCTGGGAGCAAGGCCTGCGCTCCACCCGCCAAAGCCAGAGGCAAGGGCAAGCCCTCCGCCACCGCCGTCACCGCCGCAGCCGCCGCTACTACTGCTGCCGCCGCTGCCGCCTCCACTGACGTCGTCGCCGCCGTTGCCGCCGCGGCGGTGCCCTCACAGGGGGCTAGGGAGGGGGTTGAAATGGAGTGCCAATAACGGCCCCATTACGCCTCCTCCAGGCGAACATCAACCACTGCGCCGCTGCTCAGGATCTGTTGCTCCAGAGCATGGCGCAGTGGTCGATTAACATCGCCGTGGTCGCTGAGCCGTACTTTGTCCCGCCCAGGGATGACTGGGTGGAGGACCTGAGCGGCTCAGTGACCCTCATTTCGTCGGCCGCCGCTGGTACCCCGTCCCTCGAGTCTGTCAAGAGAGGACGGGGTTGCGTGGCAGCACGGTTCGGGGAGATTGTCGTGGTAGGGGTATACTTCTCCCCGAACCGAACTCTCGCCGAGTTCCACAACTCCCTTGTGGAGTTGAGAGTCGTTGTCGTCGGGTTCGGTTCCCTCCCCGTGTTCGTCCTCGGGGACTTCAACGCCAAAAATCTGGCTTGGGGTTCCCGCTTTACGGACACACGGGGCAGGATGGTGGAGGACTGGGCTCTGGAGACAGGCCTGGTCGTCCTAAACCGGGGTTCTGTCCCCACGTGTGTGCGGATGCGGGGTGAATCAGTGGTGGACATTTCGTTCGCCAGCCCCGCTCTGTCGCCGCGTGTGATCGACTGGCGCGTCATAGAGGAGGTGGAGACCTATTCCGACCACCGGTACATCCGGTTTGACGTCTCCACCCAGACCTCGAGCGCGCCGGTCCGACAGGCCCCGAGTGGTCCGCGGTGGGCGCTGAAGCGGCTGGACCGGGAGCTCCTCCTGGAAGCCTCGATCGTGCAGGCCTGGGTGTCATCACCGGACAGGCCTGCCGACATTAACGACGAGGCGGAGTGGTTCCGGGAGGCCATGTCCAATATATGTGACGTGGCAATGCCCCGAGTCCACCCTGGACGCGCTTCGCGCCAGGTGTACTGGTGGTCGCAAGAGCTGGAAGCTCTACGCAGGGCGTGCGTTGCTGCGCGACGCCGGTACGCCAGGCACCGCAGGCTCCGTATCCGTCCTCCGGATACGGAAGCCATTCAGGCGGAGCTGTACGAGGGGTACAGAGCGGCGAAGACCGCCCTCCAAGCGGAGATCCTGCGGGCCAGGGCACTGGCCCGCGAGGAGATGCTGGAGACTCTGAACAGAGACCCGTGGGGACGCCCATATAAGATGGTGCGGGAGAAACTCCGCCCATGGGCTCCCCCGCTGACGCAGAGTCTCCGGCCCCAGCTTGTGGAGGACGTGGTGAGCGCTCTGTTCCCTTCAAGAGGGGAACATACGCCCCCGCCCATGGCTCCGCCCATTGCGGTGCCCGATGCGGACCACACCGCCGACGACGACGACGATGCTCCGGAGGTGACCGAGGTAGAGATGAGAGTGGCGGTACGCAGGATGAGTGCGAGGAATACCGCCCCAGGACCCGATGGCATACCCGGAAGGGCCTGGGTCCTGGCCATGGGGACTCTCGGGCCTCGACTGAGAGGGCTCCTAAGCGCATGTATGGAGAGGGGCCAGTTCCCACTTTGCTGGAAGACTGGGAAACTGGTCCTCATCAGGAAGCCGGGGCGCCCAGCGGACTCTCCGTCCGCCTATCGGCCCATTGTGCTGCTCGACGAGGTGGGCAAGCTCTTTGAAAGAGTCATTGCAGACCGCCTCGTCGGGCAGCTGGTGCGAGTGGGGCCGGATCTGGCGGAGAGCCAGTTCGGTTTCCGCAGGGGGCGCTCTACGGTGGACGCCATCATGCGCGTGCGGGCCCTCACGACGGGGGATGCTGTGGCCCGGGGTGGGGTCGTCTTGGCGGTGTCTCTAGACATCGCCAATGCCTTTAACACCCTGCCCTGGAGTTGCATCAGGGAGGCACTTCGGTATCACCGGATGCCGACCTACCTCTGTCGTGTGGTCGAGGCCTATTTGACAGACAGGTTTGTCATCTACCCCGGTCACCAAGGAGAGTGGAACCGGCGAGAGATGTCGTGCGGTGTCCCACAGGGATCGGTCCTGGGGCCACATCTGTGGGACATCGGATACGACTGGGTGCTGCGCGCCGACCTCCCTACTGGCGTCAGCGTCGTTTGTTACGCTGACGACACGCTGGTCCTGGCGCAGGGGAGGTCGTACCAGGCGGCGGCCGACTTAGCGACACGCGGGGTTGCGACAATCGTCGACAGAATCCGGCAGCTGGGACTCGAGGTGGCCCTGCACAAGTCCGAGGCCATGGGTTTCTATGGTCCTCGTAGTGCGCCACCGTCGGGCTCCCAGGTATTGGCGGGAGGGGTTCACATCGGCGTCGAGTCGACGATGAAGTATCTGGGACTCGTCCTCGATAGCCGGTGGAACTTCGTGGAGCATTTCCGACGTTTGGCTCCCAGACTGGACCGGGCCGGGGCTGCCTTGAAGCGGCTCCTGCCCAATCTGGGAGGTCCAAACGCCTCCTGCCGGAGGCTCTACGTGGGGATCGTGCGGTCCATGGCCCTTTACGGGGCGCCGGTGTGGGCGCCTTCATTGAGGCGGCAGCCAGGCCGCCGGCTGAACGCGTCCCAAAGGGTCATGGCCATCCGGCTGGCCCGAGGATACCGCACGGTCTCCTGCGAGGCGGCGAGCCTCCTTGCCGGAGTACCGCCATGGGATCTGGAGGCAAAGGTCCTCGCGCACATTTGGGAGTGGCGCGAGGAGGCGAAACGCCGGGGCTTAACTCCGATGCCGCAGGAAGTCGCGGCACAGCGGACAGAGCTCCGGCGGGATCTCATGGCGGAATGGAGAGTGCGATTGTCGCAACCCAGCGCTGGGCACGCCACAATTGCGGCGATAAGACCCCTCTTTGAGGAGTGGCTAGAGAGGCGCCACGGCGTCCTCACCTTCCGCCTGACGCAGGTACTCACCGGACACGGCTGTTTCGGGAGGTACCTGTTCAGGATAAAGCGGGAGGAAACGCCCGGATGTCGTCACTGTGTGGATCGTCCGGAGGACACGGTGGAGCATACGGTGGAGGTCTGCCCGGCTTGGGCAGGGCATCGCC
This sequence comes from Agrochola litura, assembly GCA_949152395.1. Classification (NCBI taxonomy): domain Eukaryota; kingdom Metazoa; phylum Arthropoda; class Insecta; order Lepidoptera; family Noctuidae; genus Agrochola; species Agrochola litura. Next base: position 23,514,779 of record OX424505.1, read on the forward strand.
GTGTCCTCGTGGATGCGATCGGCGGCGGTGATCTCTCGCGTCCGGCCCTGATTCGGGCCATGCTACGGAGCGAGAGGAAATGGGAGGCCGTCACCTCTTTCTGCGAAGCAGTAATGCTCGCGAAGGAGGAGACGGAGCGCGTGAGGGAGAGGCAAATTTCGCGCCCTCGCGCCCCTAACCGCCGCAGCAGGAGACGCCCTGGGCGTCGGGAATCGCAGGAAGATTTCCGGCCACCGTAGGCGCGGGCTTGCGGACGGTGAGCAATGGGTAGCTCGCCGTCCGATAAGGACCAAGCCCGGGTCGACGGCGCGTTGTGTTCCACGCGCGCCTCAAAGAGATGTCAGCAGAATTGACGGGGTCCGCTAGGGCCAATGCCAATGCCGGGGGTTCGAAGAAAACCGATAGGGAAATCGTGGCCCCCGGCAACATGGCATAGGAAGGAACACGGGTGGGTTTTAGTCAGTAAGAGTCTGACACGCCCTCCCGCTCCACCCAGAGCGGGAGAAGTTATTTGATAATTTCCCACCCAAAAAAAAAAAAAAAAAAAAAAAAAAAAAAAAAAAAAAAAAAAAAAAAGGTGCACGATATTTATTACATAATTACGTAATAGATTTTCCATAAGAATAAGATGAATTAGTAAATCAAATATGTCCAACCGTCCAACTTTTTTTTTTTTTCTTTATCCTTTTCATACGAATAAATAAGATCATTACTTGTTTAAAAATAAGGTTCTTATTAGTATGAAACACTTATTACAGGAATATAAAGATCATAAATGCATTAGGATAAGGTTCATATTCATACGGAATGATAAATTTACTGAATGTATAGTCAAAATACGATCTGTGAATTTTGCTCTTAGCATAACCAGCGTTTTCTGGATATCTCTCAATCTTTGAAACATTTTTTAACTGAAGTCTATTCTCACCTGAAGTAATTTCTTTGGTTTCTGGTTCGTTCCAAGACTGTCGTTCACTGGTGCCGAAGATGACGAAGAAGGTGTTGGTGACGATGTAGATGGCAGAAGCCACGTAGAACACTTGACGCCATTGCTTCGGGTCAGTCTGCAAATATTACAATTTTATACACTGTAACTTCAAAGATAAAATAAATACTGTGAGATCGTTCAATAAATCGGATAAAACTGACTACAGTCATATAAAATCAAAAGAACGTGTAACTGAATACCCAAAACTATAGGCTACTAGTTTAATTTTGCAAGTGTTCGGATCTTAGAACACATTCAACCAGCCAAGGTCGTAAATACACTCCTAAATGATGAAACATTTATTTTTCAATGTAGTGTTTAATAATGTAATGAATGAATCTGCCATCGCCAATGACAATGATCTTAGCAAAAATTACTTTGATTTGACTTTCTTACTTTAATAATCTTTTTAGTTTCAAAACGGTGAAGGAAATCAGCGCGAGGAAACCGGCATGTTAGAGAACCAAAAAATTCGAAAACATGCGTCATCTATCAACCCGTACTGTGCCCGCGTGGTGGATTACGGTCCACTCACTCTCACGGAGAGGAGGCGTGTGTCTCAGAAACGGGAACATGACAGGCTGATAATGTTAAAGCATTATTCTTCTTACCTCATCCTGCAGAATAAGTCCAGCGACTAAAGGAGCGATGATGGAGACAATGTTTGCGAAGCAGTTGGTGATACCCATCATAGTGCCCGCGAAGTTCGGAGCCATGTCAATGTGGACCAGCTGTTGGAAAATCACTTTTTAATTGTGAGCTAAAGACTTTCAGCTGGTTTTTTTGGTGACTGCCTAAACAACTAAGGACGAATTTCACTAATGAAACTGCAGCGCTTATTAACCGTGTTCATGAGCTGTTAGTGTCATTCATCATTGGTTGTGGAATGTTGTTACTAACTTGCGCTGGTCGCGTTCGATTTCATTGGTGAAATTCGCCGTTAGGTTACTTAAATAAGTTGTTTTTTGATTTTATTATTAGTTGTTGCGTAATATTCCATCGCAGTCTTAGTGTTGAAAAGAAAAGCTTGTTCTATCATAATTGACAAAATACTTTTCGAAAGTTCCCTTCAAACCAAAATTAGTAATCCAACTATTGAGAACCGACTAGAAGAGTTACATAAAATTATTGAACTACTTACATAATATAGATAAGACAAAAATATTAATAATAGTCCTTACTAAATATCCAGTCATATGGCCAGCATTCAGTCCAACCACGAGAGTGAGCAGAGCGACCGCCATGACGACGTCACCGGGGGGAACATAGCCCAACGCTATCAGAGCTAACCCGGGACCATATTCACCTAAAAACATTTTATATACGACTTAGATTTACATAGAAATAAAAACTCACGCCATTTTTCCATGGGGATAGATTAAAACTATTGAACGCCACCTGCTAGGATCCTTACATAATGCTTTTGCTTAGTTAACGTGCATACATCAAGACATACACATACGCCAGTTGCGAGTACTATGCACCTGACTTTTATGAAGAAGATCACCAATAAGGTCACTATATGTCCTTCTAGGGAGATTTTTTTTTAAAGATATTTATTATTTATCAATGGGACTGTGTCGCCTGAAATAAATGTTTTTTTTTTTTTATTGTATTGACGACCTTGTTAGTCTGGTTGTTGCAAGCGCAAATATTGGGCGTGGGATCCTTAAGTTGGGCAAACTGTTATTGGGTTTTCAGTAGCACCTTGGTATTTCAATTTGATTTGAAGATATGAACCGATATGTGATAGTTAGCTAACCCCTAATACACACTATACTTAAACATATCTGTTGAAATTTTAGTATACTATTTAATTCTAAACCTCGGCCAAGCCCTTTGAAGATGAAGATGGTAATAAAAGTTCGATGCTTACCAATACAACTGGAAAGTTTTCTGCACATGCTAATGCTGAGCCACTTCTTCGCGAGGAAGTAATCTGATAAGAATCCGAAGGGAAAGCTTAACAAGTACATCGCCAAGTAAGGAAGAGCTGACATTAGACCATTCTGTGAACATTAAAAAAGGAACACTTAATTAACTCCACGCGTATACATTGACATCTGAACGAGCCACCTATTTTCTTGAAACTTGTTGTAGGTACAACAAATTTGTGTTACCCGTTAGGTATTAGTATACACATCACATTTGTGGAGTTTTGCTATTTAATTTAATTTTACCCTGTATTTATGACTGTGTACTCACAGCTTTAATATCAACTCCAAGCACTTGCTTCATGTATGACGGTATCTCAGTCATGAGCGTCCAGAAGCCCCAGTTGTGACCGCTGTGCACCACGATTAGCGAGATGAACGATAAGTTCGTGGCTAGCTTCTTCCAAGGAGTTGGCAGTCTCTGAAAGAAAATAGGTGAAAAAACTTGAGCCAGAGCATACTGTAAAGCACTAGCCGACCACTTGGTTGGCTTAGTTGTATAATCTATATCTATTCTATATATATAAAAAATTAAAGTCGCTTTTCGTGTCTGTCTGAGTGACTGCATTGTTCTTCTAAACTATGCAACGGACTGTGATGCATTTTTCATCATCATTTGGAGATTTCATTCAGAAAAGTTAATGTGTACAAAACATTAATACTAAAGACCTACATGATTTTATAATACATTTTTTTTTCATGTTTTTTGACACGTCGTAAAATCCGTGCGAATCAGGGGTGAGTCGCTAATTAACTTCAATTAGACAATTGTCACAAGGCCTGACAAATGCTTGCACTGACTGGACAGGTCCACTCAAATCTGTGTGAACTTTAAAACAGACTGCGACTTCTGAGTTTGTTACGACATTTCTTCTCAGAGTAGTCGGATAGGAAACGCCGAACTCATGTAGCTTATTTTTAATATTTTTTTATATGAGTGTAAAAGTGATTCCTATATCCTATTTACAGAATAAACAATTTCATTTCATTTCCTGAGACAATAAGTGGCTGGTGAGTCCCCGTTCCATTCCACAAGTTTTTACCAAACCAACAACATATGAAAACTTCTAAGATGCCAAAAACATTCTTAACTGTTGAGATAATCTCCCAGAAGATATGACGTGTGCAACGGGATAAAATTTTATAAAAGAAACAAAGATAATCTAGATTTCTGGATTTCTTGAATTCATTGATTCAGCTCCTTGCTGCTGCCGATACTGCTGATAACGATAAATTTAAATTTCAACCCCATTCATCACTACACCTACATCTAGAAATTTTACAATAATTTTGTAGGTTTTCAGTATTAAAACTATAAATCTCGATTACGACTGTAGGTACCTGTTCTAGACCCTTGTTATCATTCCTACAAGCCAGATGTAATGTTCTGGATAATTTATATACCTGGTGATAACCCTACGAGGTGTAAACTGTCGATTGGAAGATTTAGAGAGATCTGGGTTACCTAGCTATTCGATACCATTGGCTCTCGGAATAAACAGATTTATTGTTATTGTGTTTTTTTCTTATAGCAACACTAAATTCTTTTCAATTCACTAGATAGGACAGCGGAGTCACGATCTTTTTACCAGTTTTTTTTATTTTTTTTTATCTTACGTTTCGTAAATCTTAATATTGGCTTTAGCTATTAATTATTATACAATAAAGAAATATTAAGAATAATAAATATGCATTCGAAATATTTGCTGACAGTAAAGCTGTAATTGTCTTATTATGTCCTCGTTTTCAAGTTGATTAAGGGGCAAACTGAAAGTCTGCCTTTCCGTTCTTTAATTAGTCTTATGGAACCTCTTTTATGCCTACAGTCAGAAGGAAACGAGAAATTCAAAACTTCGAAGTTTGTAAATAGCCATATTTTGTTCGTTAGCATGAAATCACTTTCATTTTCATATTTTTTTTATCGGGGGAAAATCTAAGTTCAATTATTTTTTTAAATTTTGTACTCATTATCATCAGTTTAGTTTCGTGTGCAAACTGCAGTAGCCTAGCGCCTCTGGAATTCCTTTAGACAATACTTAAATAATCTGGAACGACACCTTTTTGATCTTGACTTCCAAGAAAATTATAATGTTCCGTCTTATTACAAGAAGATAGAAAATTTTGTTAAAGAATGTTTAAAAAATCTCCAGATCAAGAATCACGACACGAAAGATCAATTATTTCAAACAAAGCTAAAAAACTCATGGCCCGACGGAGCGTATTACAACACAGCAGTAATCTATCACCATCAGAAATAGAAGACCTCAAAGCTACAAACAAAGAAATAAAAATAAATTACAAGTAGTACAGGCAAAACATAATACTAACTCATCTCAAAACATCAGTGAAGCCTGAAAAAGCTATGAAAGAGCTAAGAAACGTCAAAAAATAAATTCCATCACTCAATTATAAGTTTACGAAAACTCAAACTCACCTGGAAGCGATAAACACAGCCACAAAGTTCTACGGATATATCATATATATAATATACCATATACTGCTCTCGAAGACCCCGATAGTGCAAATGACTTGAGTACATCCAAATACTCACCATTCCAAGAAAAAATAATTTTAAGGAAAAACTTAAATATAAAGGCTCAAGGAACTGATGGCATATCAAACGAGGCAATACAAACAGCACGAACTATATTGCTGATACATCACCCACCTATTCTGTTTGCATGAAATAAGGAGAAAGCCTATCGGCCGCTATGCCAACTGAATTTCGAAACTAGTTGTCAACAAAGAAATAACTTTCGTTCTATGCAACCATTAGTCTCAAATACCTGTCATTCTATGGTAATGTCTACTTCATGTGCCCACTGGCCATGTACTTTTTATGCTTAGTTGAGTGTTCTATTCTAGTGCAAAACTTTGCTTGTCAGGGTTATGTGAACGGACAACACTATTTAACGAACCTTTTGCTCCCCAATTTGTCCCAGTGACGTTTGTATGTACAAGCGTTCCTGCTTCCCGATCATCTTCGACTGCTGTGGGGAGTCAGACCCCAGGAATACGTAAAGCATCACCCAGATGGCGCCCAGGGCTCCGTTCACGTAGAAGATGGCTGGCCAGCCCCAGTAGTCCGCTATGAAGCCAGACACCATCATTTGTATTGCTGTTCCGAGCATAGCACCTAGAAATGAGAAGGAATATCAAAATTACATGTGATTCAAGACGAGTTTGTTAAACATCGGGTTATAGATCGATAATTTTGTATGAGGTTTTTTTTCAGTCAGAAAGTTAATTTACAATTATTATTATCAATTTCTAGCGTTCATAAGGCTATTCCGGTAAAGTAGTTGTTCGTATGATAGCTTGGCAACACAAAGAGCCGCGGAGGAGATTTTTTTCTGCGCATCTCTGAATTGCACTTTGATTTTGGTTCACATCAATGTGTTCCAATCTGAAGAAGGTTCCGATGAAAAGGCAAGCACATATAAGGCCTTTTGACGTCTAATGGTTGAAAAATCATGGCAATTTCCTGGGTTTTGCAAGTGTTTATTTAAGGTGGATACCAATTTCAAAGTCCGGTAGGCTGCCGTAGATGTTTGTTTCATTTCAAAAACAAATTCTTTTCTAACGTTCAACGTCCCATTTTCCCAAACATCATTCATAATATGAAGTTTAAAAAAGTAGATTGAAATGTGTCTTTAGTATCTAATCAGGTATCGATGTAATCCGGTTTCTTATCAACTGGATTTTGTACTTGAACCTACTTTAGTACTCTGATAAAATTATGAAGACTGTCACCCAGGACCGCATTCTTTAAATAACGGCAATCTTTAAGACCGTTTATTCTGAAAGTGGGCAACGTCACAAATAGATGTCAAATCTTTCGCTGTTTTAATTAATTTGGCAATATTACTGTATGGAAATAAGAAATGTGGCTAACTAATTCCCTAGAATATTAATACTGAATTGCAATTATAACACTGAATTTGATGTTGTAACAATTTTAGGTGTTAAAAAGGCATTTGGAAAGTTTCCAAACACTTTTTTTTACATCTTAAACTAAATATTCGGTATTACGATATTAATTATTGCATTTCATAATTAAATAATTTCAAAAGCTTTTGACCTGTGTCATATGACTTGCTGTGGTCTAAACTTAAAAAAAACGGGCGTGCATGCACAGGTGCAACGGATCTTCCACCACTGGTATGCCAACCAGACCAATAATGTCAGATGGGCAGAAAGCCTCTCCGAATTGGAGTGCGGGACGAGGCCAGGTGGTTTGACCTCCCCTAAGCTCTTTAACCTGTACATTAACGACCTGCTAGCTGAGCTCAGCAGCACTCATGTCGGTTGCTCAATTGATAATGTTTGCATGAATAATATTAGCTACGCGGATGACATGGTGCTGCTGAGTCCAGCTGTCAGTGCAATAAGGCAGCTCTTACTGGTCTGTGAAAAGTATGCCCATAATCGTGGTCTATTGTATAACAGTAGAAAAAATGAGTTCGTGGTCTTCAGGGCCTCTGGCAAGTGTTCGCCTAGTGTGCCCGCCATGAAACTGAATAGTGTTGAGCTAAAACGGGTGTACCTGTTCAAATACCTAGGGCACTATGTCACTGAGGATCTTGATGACCAAGTTGACATTGAAAAGGAGCGCAGGGCATTGGCGAGAGGAAATGGCAGGCCGTCACCTCCTTCTGCGAAGCGGTAATGCTCGCAAAGGAGGAGGCGGAACGCGTGAGGGAAAGGCAAATTTCGCGCCCTCACGCCCCTAACCGCCGCAGGAGGAGACGCCCGGGGCGGGAATCGCGAGCCGATTTCCGGCCACCGTAGGCGCGGGCTTGCGGACGGTGAGCAATGGGTAGCTCGCCGTCCGATAAGGACCAATCCCGGGTCGACGGCGCGTTGTGTTCCACGCGCGCCTCAAAGAGATGTCAGCAGAATTGACGGGGTCCGTTAGGGCCAATGCCTGCCGGGGGTTCGAAGAAAACCGATAGGGAAATCGTGGCCCCCGGCAACAGGGCAACCGAAGGAACACGGGTGGGTTTTAGTCAGTAAGAGTCTGACACGCCCTCCCGCTCCACCCAGAGCGGGAGAAGTTATTTGATAATTTCCCACCCAAAAAAAAAAAAAAAAAAGGGCATTGGCGGTTAAAAGTAATATGATGGCACGCAGGTTCGCTTGCTGCAGTAAACAGGTAAAGATTACACTTTTTAAAGCTTACTGCCAAACTTTTTACACGAGTAGCCTGTGGGTCAGCTGTACTCAAAGGTCGATCAATGCCTTGCGTGTCCAGTATAATAATGGATTCAGGATGCTGCTGGGGCTGCCTCGCTTTCGTAGCGCTTCGGGTATGTTTGTGGAGGCTCGGGTTGATGGCTTCCATGCTATAATGCGCAAGCGAACCGCCTCCCTACTAAGCAGAGTGCGGGCCAGCACTAACAGTATCCTTCAAGTAATTGCTGAGAAGTATGACTCGGCAGTCATGAAGGCTTTCGTTCGGATTCTGGTCAGATAGCGTGGCAATCTATCTTGAACTCGAGCGAGAGGTTTCATGACTACACCTTTTTGTAATTTATATCTGTACTTTGTGTTATAAAACAAAGTATTTATAACTGACAAATAATACTCGTGTATATAGTTAAACAAAAAGTATCTCGGAAGATCTATTAACACACCTAATAAAAACAGAAAGTGTAACGCTATTTATCTCAAATACTAAAGATAAGCTAACATAATTATGTTTTTCTCAGCCAGTGTTTTTCCTTAGTTATTTTTCTACTAATTCCATGTTACCATGATAGTAGGTACTTACTAATTCCATGCTGCGATGTCATTATTCTAAGGTAACCATCTTGTTCTAAACTTTGGGCAACCGAATTCTGCTCGGGTGAAAATATGGAGAAAACGAATTTTCCCAGATATGAGACCTAACTAGATCGATTTTTCGCCCCCGAAAACCTGCTAATTTCATCGAAATCGTTAGAGCCGTTTTCGAGAACTTGATTCAAATTTCTACAAATATTGCTCGTAATAGTATAGGATGAAATCCCAAAGAATATTAATTTGGTTAAAACTTCACATTTATGATTTGGGCCACATTTAGCGCCACTAAGTGAGTCTACAAAAACGATCGTGCTTAATACTTTTCTAGTCAAAGCTAACTTTCCTAGGAATATACAATATTCTTTACAGTCTGTTAAATAAAACCGTTCTCTTTTATTTTTATTTTTTTTCCAGCTCGAGATACAAACGACGAGTTGATGATATCAAAAACTGGATGAACACCGCCCAAGACTTCAACCATACAGGGGCCATACAATAATATATATTATGTTGTACATCATTAAAAATGTAATTTTAATTGTATGGATAAATAAAGTTATAAATATATTAGAATGTTACACCCTAGAACGATTTACAAATAAAAAATGTTGAAATCCTTTCTTTCCGGACACAAAATCAAAGAAAGTAACCAGTTTCCTAAAATCTATAAATTTAGAACTTTAGGCCAACTCAAAGGCTACTTGAAAAGGTCGTTAAATTTCCGTTCATCATAACCTTACCTCCATATATGGCGGTCCCAAGCCGGCTCTTCTCCTGTACCGGAACCCATTTGCCTATCAGGTTGTGCACCGTTGGGAACAAGCAGCCTTGAGACAAACCTTGAAGGACACGACAGGCACACAGAACTTGCCAGCCTCCCTAAAAAATTTAATGATTTGTGCAAAGTTCGGGTCATATTTGTTTATTTTAATACACCAAACAAGCAAATGTACATTAAATCCCCATTATTTTTGTGCAAACAGGGATATTCTTCATTTTGGATCATAGGTAGGTTCAAAATACAGGTGTTTTATGACATACATAATAACCAGCTTTGTCGATGCCTCTTAGGCATAAAACTACGTTTATAATAAATGTATTTCATTGGTTTATGGGCTACCCATACCAAAATATCAATAAAATAATTATCTTGTTCTGATTTTGTTTGTTTGGTTTAATATAAACTAAAATTGTTTTTTTTATTTAGAATTACATTCATAATAATACTGGTCTATGTATAAAATCTATTTATAATAATTTTGAACGAAATATTTCAAACCCTCGGTTTCAGGAGTGTACCTAGGCTAGAATATTAAACATGTTTTTATATAATTTAGATCGAGTCCTTTTAAGTTTGCATGGCCGTAACTAAAACCTTTAAAACTTGCAATATTAAAACTAAATTAAATTTGTGTTTAGAGACTAAGTAACAATATACTTATTTTTCCTTATGGGTAACCTGATTCACGTAAGGCACTCTTACAATCATTTATAAACACGGCTATGTAATTAAATTTTTGTATGTTACGCTTCGCATACACCTAATCCTTGCACGCACTCAGTTTCTTTTACTTTGCTTTGGCCGATGACGGTTTAGGTGTACGCCTCGCGTTGCTCATCAGATTTGAGTAACTACTTTTCAATGTCTACATTTACTTGAAACTTTAGCTGCTAAATAACACCAACTAGTCTTTCGTAATAACTCACATAATAAGCTCCAAGAGGTATCAACAGCGAGACAGCAGAGTTGACAGAGATGCAGATTGTAAGGAGGATCTTGCCGCCGAACCGAGCAGCGATCTCTCCGCTCGGAATCTGTAGCACCACGTACCCCCAGAAGAAGGAGGATAGGATGACGGACTGGATCTGCATGGACCAGTCGAAATACTGAAAGACAAAGACGATATTATTACTTTTCATTTAATTTTATTCGATTTTTTTTTATTTGGCTGGTGGGTGTTATGTTATTTATCAAACACAAATCTTAGAACACTTCATATCGTATCCTGCGTGTCCTGTTGTCTGCATGTTACAGGAACTGATGAACGCTACTGAAAGCGCCAAACTCGTGGCCGAATTCTAGGCCGATGCAGTTTAGTTTAGTGTAAGCACGCTAAGTGTAGTACAGTTCCATAGTATTTATTTTGTACTTTTTAATTACATTATAATTAATAATATCTTAATGATATTTATTTAAGAAGTAAGTATGTATGTCTGTATGTATGTAAATATATTCTCATAATATAAGTTTTATTTTATTGAGTGAATTGTTTTGATTTTATGTATTTTTGACCGACTTCAAAAAAAGGAGAAGGTTTCTCAATTCGACCGTATATATATATATATATATATATTTTTTTTGTTTCTCGGGTATAACTCCATCATATATAGACGGATTTGCAAAATTCTTTTTTGTTTGAAAGGATATGCTTCCAAGGTGGTCCCATTCATTTCAAGTCAGGATCTGATGATGGAATCCTGGAGAAATCGAAGGAACTCTTCAAATATTATAGGCAAACCTATAGCGATTTGGGTATTTTTTATAGTAACTTGTGCAGTTGCTCTTGGAAAGCACCATTTGGTGAAGTAGAACTGATGACGAAGACCACAAATAGCCACCGGAACTACTCAATAATAAGTATTTCACGGGTTTTGATTCGATTATTTTCATATGGTTGCAATGCAATTTATGCTCTTCACAATGCATATGGAGAAGTGGAGCTGATGGTGAAGTACCAGGAGAACTCCTCAACGATGAACGTCCCTGCATCGGGAAAAGCAATATTTTGTAAAAGTTGATGAGCAGTTGGCATTAGAATAATGTAACTTAGATAAATCACAAATTGACCCACTAAATAGCGAGAAATATAAACTTTTTTTTTGTAAAAAAGTTTTTATTTACAAAAAAAAACAACCGACTTCCAAAAAACCACTACAAAGTGAAAAATAACTTAAATTTTGGAAGTCGGTGGCAAATAACGAAAATACAAAACCAAAGACATCGACTTCCGAAATTTAAGTTATTTTTCACTTTGTAGTGGTTTTTTGGAAGTCAGTTGTTTTTTTTGTAAAAATGTTTTTTATTTTCTCTCTACTCTTACGGTGTCCACATCTCTCTTTTTATCCTCTGTCCTATCGCAGGTATGCTGAAAGAGATTTCTTTAGAAATAAGCATCACCTTTGTACGTATTTTTCTGTTCTTTTTGTCTTGCCTGTTTATATATGTGTGTACATAAATAGTTAAATAAATAAATAAGGAGAAGAAGATGTTATTTATCAGCCTGCTATAATAAAGTTTTGGCTCGAAGATTTTAGGTGTAAGCCATTATGTGATTGTACTTATCTAAACTTTGATACATTCTTTAATAAATAACATCATAGATAACATTTCATCACTTCTTTATTTCTTGAAAGGTAACTGGAGTCTATAGTACACCCACAATTCGCAACTTAGATGTAGTAATTGGAGTCAAGACTATTGTCACTAACCGAGTACAAAGATAAACTCCGGGCTGTCAATATTTTTAAATTATATTCTGCTTTCTCACGTAAGTGGTCTATTAGATAAATTTTAATAAGACTATAGGTATAACATATTCGTGTTCTTATCAACTACATATTCCACTCGTTGTGTGATCGTATCCAGATGAATAAGAAAACGATAATCCATGTTTATACACGTGAAAGTTACTCTGGTATATCCGTCTATTTCCATATCCTGGCTTAAGCTCTGAACCCAACGTTTCAAATTTAGCAGACCCTGTAACCTGATACCTGGAGAAGCAAAGGCTAATTTTTCATCCGGGATATTAGTTTTGAAAATTATGAAATTTTATGTTAATACAAAATACACGCAGATGAAGTCGCGGGCAGCTGCTAGTCTGCAAGTTATCGATAACAAACACCGTCAATACTTGAATCTTAATCTTTATCAGATCAATGTCAGACACTTTTTGAATCTTGCTTACCTATAGTTTAATAGTCACCAGTTTTGTATTGTTACAAAGCAGGTTCAGAGATTGGACAAATAATAACCTTCAAAAGTTCTCACACAATTATTTTAGTCCAAGTGTAAAATACAATCCTTATGATTGTAGATTCGTATGACGTAAGCGTTATTAGGGAAGTAGCAAAAGTAAGCCTCACTGTTTTAAGTAAAGCAATTTCGTTCGAAACAACTACGATTATGAGTCATTTAAAGTAATTTTATTTTTTAAATCATCGTTTATAATCATAACAACAATGATTACTTAAAGCATTTAATGCAATTAAACCGTTTACAATCACTTTGAATTGATTGATTTTGAATGTCAAAAAGCACTTTTTGCATATTTAGCACTAAATCCAGTACCAACTCTGCAGTTTTTTGTATTTTTAGGGTTCCTAAGTAAACAAGGAACCCTTATAGTTTCGTCATATCCGTCTGTCTGTCTGCCCGTCTGTCTGTCTGTCTGTCCGCGGTCTAGCTCCGAGACCCTTAGTACTAGAAAGCTGTAATTTGGCATAGGTATACATATTAATTACGCCGACAAAGTAGTAAAACAAAATTATGAAAAATATTTTTTTTCGGGTTCTCCTACACGTAAAGTGGTGATGTTTTTTTTTTTTACCCATTTTGTGGGGTATCTTTGGAAAGGTCCTTAAAAAACATTGTGAGTTTGTAAACCCATTTTTGGATTCAACGATCCGTTTGCGAAATATTAAGCTTTAAAGTGCTAATTTTTGTTAGAGTCAAGTGTCCCCCACCCCTGCCAGATAAATGGTTGGTTTTGGATGTGAGAAAAAAATCACAGCAGTAGTTTATATAACGAAATGAAAAGGAAAACTATCAAAGCTAAGTAGGCTCTACAAGTTAACGAGTAATAATCGACCAACTTAACTTCGCAGTTGCAAAAACATGTTTTCCCATACATTCCGTATGGGAGAACATATTTTTCAACTACAAAGTTTGTTTTTGCGATAAATTCATCCCAACTACGGAACCCTTCATTGTGCGTGGTCCGACACTTGGCCGGTTTTTAATATCTACTAACATACGAGGTAGGTAAATAATAAAGGTGTTTTAAATTAGGTTTTTGTTTCGCGACCTTGTTAGAACTAGTTTCTGTTATGCAAAACTAATTTAAGAAACGTATTGATGGTAGCGATAAAATTATTCAATTCATTTTTTCTGTGCTAAATATAATTAAGCTCAATAAATAAATTTAACAAATAAAAGCATTGATTATGACGGTCACCTAATTTGCAATTTTGTTTTCTAAAAATATTCCTACCAACTTAAATAAAAACCGTTTTTATGTATTTTTGTATGCAAATTCCGGTCGTATAATTTACGCACGTTTCGGAGAGTTTCATGTGCGTTCCATGTAGGTAACACAATCAGTTATAACAATATTTGAAAGGGTGCTCCTTACCGTTTGTTTAACCCGTATCTGTCACAGTTAGATAGGTACTCACATTTTCATAAATTAACATATTTTTCAATTCCAAATAATAATAATATGAAAGTGTGTCAAGGGAGTGTTTTTAAATTTAGAAAATGGCAAAACATTATCCTCCTTCTTGGGCAATCGGGTAGAAAGGTGTTAATACGTTAATACAACAGCTTACAACTCTTAATGTAAATCAGTTTACATTTGGAGCAAAATGGACATTGAAATTGTAGAGAAAATTATTTTATTGTTTTATTATTATTTTATTTGTAAATTATATTTTATCTTCAAAATTTCATCTTGTAAAGTCCACATAGTGGTGAACTATAGACTTTTGATCATGAAATCAATATACAGCCTTTGATTAACCACTGCAATGATCCCAAATTCCTCCTTTACGAGTACAATCTGTATAGATTGATGCTCACAAATAATAATATAACAGATAAATCATTATTAAGATATCTAATTAATTATATTATGTGCATGATTAATCTAGTCGATCTCTGAGAAGCAAGAAAGAAATGTATGTGTTGTAACCATATTAATGTATTGTACCTGTCAATTCATCATTTTCAACAGTAGGTAATTGATAATGTTTATCTTAATAAAGAAGACTTGATCGATTTTAATGATAACAACCTGCGTCATGAAACGAGAAAAAACTAGACTGATAACAATGACGAGATAAAAATATTATCCGAAAGGAAGATCAAAAAATTAACACGTCCCATGTAGAGGAGTATTTTGAAGTTATGGTGTACGGTCTCGGTAGACCGACTTATAAAATTGTGTTTTTATGACAACTAAGAACTCTTGTGATTATTTCGGGATTGCCCGACTTATATCGAGCTCGAACGAAACTCTTAGTCATAGTCCTACCACACGCAGCCATTGAAACAATGTCGGTACACTTATCAAATTGTGTTTTTATCATAACTTTCGTGATTATTTCGGGGTTGCCTGATATATTTTGAGCTCGAACGAAGCTGTTACGATCAATTTACATTGCCGTGGAATGGAATGGAAGCGAATTTTTGTTACGAAATTGTTTCATAGCATAATGAACTTTATGTCAATTGTGTAACGTTCAAACTAGATACTACATTACAGTATTTATACTACATTGAGCCTTAGTCATAGTCACATTGTCTAAGCGTCTCACAAAACATAATATTATTAAATATATATATCTATCTATATCTATAAACAATAAATACGAATCAGCTTTTTGTATCTGTCTGTGTGACCGCTTAACTTTTCTAAAGCGCGCAATGGATTTTGTTGCGGTTTTCCCTTCATGAAGAGACTAGGCAAAGCACAGAAATATCGATTTTTGCCACGTCACCATTGCACCCGTGCGAAGCAGGGTTGCTAGTAAATAATAATTAATGTTTATTTATTTTCTCTCGTATACATTTCTAAACCTTTCATTGGTAAGTTGTAGTGCGCACACCTCTGCGTAGGTAGGAACGGTGACAGATTCGCGGGCAGCAGCTACATAGTTAGAAACAAAACTTGTTTGTGAGGCCCCTTTATGTGTGGAACTAGTTACCACCCCAACAAGCAACCGCAGTAACAGCTTAACTTTACCAAAAATCAAAGTCCAATAATTTCAAGTAAGCTATTAAAAGGCACTTTTGAACGTTAAAATTCTTCTCTCTTGGAAAATGATTACAAAATAAGAGAAATGCAAGGCACTTATCATTTCACGTGAGTAGGTTGTGTAATCTGAGGGAATTGTACTGTTATCGCGATTATCAATGCTGCAGTCAATATTATAACAGTTGTTTTCAAACCTAATACCTACTAAGTTTATTGTGTTACCACTGTTCATCAGTTTACTTGACCATTTGAAGTTATAATCGGCTATGATTGTTGCTACAATAATTAACGCCTAATTATATCTACAGATAAATAACATAAACATAACATCACGCCTTGTTTCCCCGAAGGGTTGGGCAGAGGTGTCCCTGTAGCAGGTACACCCACATTTCGCCAGTTATGTTTAAGTCCCATGTAATAGGGGGCGAGCCTATTGCCATCAACCGGGCACAAATCCAGACTCCGAGCTGCTACTGAGAAATTTCAGATAGAAAAACCCAATAACACTTTGCCCGACCCGGGAATCAAACCCAGGACCTCATGCTCAGCAGTAGCGCTTGCGACCACTAGACCAACGAGGCAGTTAAATATCTACAGATATCCCAAGAAAAGTATGAGCTTCGGGAATCATAGTCTATCTTCGAAAATATGAACGCACGTTGATGAAATCTATTAAAGCTGTTATGACCATGGAAGTACTTGCCTTTTGGATTACCGTTATTATAAAACTATAGATTACAACTCTATGCAATTCCACAAAAACCTTTTCAATACGTTTATGACGATCTACAACCGGAGTCGATAACCCGACAGAGAGGTGTGACTGACTACAAAGTTTGGCAGTACAAAACGTAGAAGTTTTGCCTCTGGCGCGACGTACCTGCTGATTCGGAACACGAAGATTACCGAAACGAATTCCTTTTCAGGTTTAACTGTATCTATCTATTAACGTTTAGTGTATAGTTCTAGCTTCAACATAACAATAAGGTAATCGAAATTATCGAATATACTTACGTCTTCAGTATCCTTGTCTGTCATGACTACTATAGCCATGCTGATGTTGACCCTCATGGTGTAGCAGATGACCATCGCTAAGAACAACATCATCACCTGGACGTGCCGGATCCCCAGGATCGGCCCTGAAAATATACGAGAAAGACGTTATTAATAATACATTAATTTTTATTCTGTAGTACACATACATACATTTGCACATTTAAGATGATTTATACATAAACTCATTGCAGTTTTGCACCATAATCATTGGCTACAGAATTTAGAGAATAATATAACTTAAGGGTTGGTTACAGGAAATCGAGTTATGGGTATTGGATAAGTTTATATAGAAAATTTAAAGTAGTAGCCACGAAAAAAAACGTCTGGCTACATGAAGAGTTTCACCAGTCACTGAAAAAATCGGATTGAGGATAAACCTTGTAGATGTAGAAGATTGTTAATAATATTCTTACATCCTTATCCTCACATATTATAAAACAAAGTCCTCCGCCGCGTCTGTCTGTCTATCTGTCTGAACGCGATATACTCAAAAACTACCGAACGGATTTGCAAACGGTTTTCACTCATAGACGGAATTATTAATGAGGAAGGTTTTGGTGTATAATTCATTATGGTTTTTTGTAAATTGGCTTAAATATGACGATTATTGTTGAAAAACTCAGAAAAAATCACGCCGACTGAGTGCTTTACTGGCGCCGCGTAAACCGCAAAAGGTACTAATAATTTATGTGCTACAGTATTATTTATCTTAAAAAGTTCAACAAAAAATCTGCGATGACATATGTCTATATTCTAAGGACGACCCACTGTAACCATTATTATCTTTCAGCATTTGATAAAAGTTCATTATTATTTCCGAAGCTATTTTGACCGGTGTTATATAAATCATTATCGAATAAAACATGTTATTTAAATTGGGTATTTAATTTATATTAAAATATGCTGTGACATCATATTATTTAAACGAATAGTTTAAAAGATATCACAGATGCAAAATTACGCGGAACTACATAATTATGGTTAACGGCAACGCGGCGCAGCGGTATTAGTCAATGACCTTTCCTCGAGCATTAGGTATGTAATCCCGGTAGTACGTTTCCGTGGGATATTTTTCGACATCCACGCGGGCGAAGCCGCGGACAAAAGCTAGTATATCAATAAAGACAACAAAGAACAGTGTTCCAAAATTCTTTAGTCTAGTTTTGCATCAACATTAGTTTCATACCAAAACGACTACTTACTCCTTATTCCTATACCACTCAATTCATACACAACATAGTACAAAGTTCTAGAATCAAAATATTTCTTCACTTTACAACAAACAGTAAATCATAACAACAGTTCGTTTTGACCCGACAGAGTGTCGAGACTCCCATGCGACGTCGTGTTTCACCCCAAAACCATCGTCACAGAAAGATGGGTACAGAAGGTCGGCACCATACAAGGAGCAAAAACCGCACGCACACATAGAGTTGTTTGAAACAGAGTAAAAACTATGTGTCAAACGAATGGTTGCTGGTAAACTCAAAGATCCTTGTGTTTGCTGCATAACGAATTTTCCCATTCACACTAACAGTACTAACTGTTTCTTTTCTGTCTATTTTCTCATTTACACTAGTAAATGAGAAAATTAAAAACCGGCCAAGTGTGTGTCGGATCACGCACAATGAAAGGTTCCGTAGTTGGGATGAATTTATCTCAAAAACAAACTTATCTTTGTAGTTGAATTTTTTTTTCCCATACGGAATGTATGGAAAAACGTGTTTTTGCAGCTGCAAATATAAGTTGGTCGATTATTTTCCACACATCCAAAACCAACCATTTAGCTGGCAGGGAGGGGGGGGGGCACTTGAATCTAACAAAAATTAGCACTTTAAAGTTTAATATTTCGCAAACGGATCCCTAAATCCAAAAATGGTTTTCATATACTCACAATGTTTCTGAAGGACCTTTCCAAAGATATCTCCCAGTATGGGATAGAAAAAAAAAAACTTCACCACTTTATGTGTAGGGGAGGTACAGCACCGACCAAAAGTCCATAAGCAATCTCACAAAGCAATAGACTGACGCTTCGGTTTGACTTACGACCTTCTTCTATAAGTTGTTACAATACTCACGCACATTACACACACACACACTCACTTTGTCTGCAACTCATAGTAATGACTAGTTCGATAATTATTAGTTTCTTGTTTCATTCGTCTTGTTCACATAAATATTAAAGTTTAGCAGGTAGACCACAGAAAACTAAGTAAATTATTTCGATTTCTGTGGGGTAGACAGATGCAATTCGTTACGAGTATTCACTTAGAACTTTGTTGGTTCGTGATTATTGTTGGTGACGAGTACTTAGCTATTAGCGGTGTTGTGGTTATTATTTTCAAAATGCAGTCAAATAAAAAGTGAATGCAGTAAAAGTGAATGTAATTTACACAAATTTCCAATGAAACCAGACTAAGTGTGAGTTATCATTTAAATATTTCATATTTTACTAAACATAAATCTTGATCAAAGGTATTGTTGATATAACAGAGGTATTTTTGAGATAGAAGATGCATTTAAAGTTTGAAATTCATTATGACGTATAATTCGATTAGTGAATGATAAATAATTAATTATTATGTGTAATAAATACACTGTTATTCTTTGTTCTAGAGAAATACTGTGAAGGTTAAGAGATATGAGGAATAGGCTTATTATCGAGGTGCAGCGACGTCAAATGGTGAATGAATATGAAACAAATGGCTTCATACCAACGAGATATTTTGATGAATTATTAAACACGTCATTATGAACCGTTCGCCGTGCACTCTGAAGCCTTGCATCACTGAAGACCAGCTAGAAAACCGTTTTTGACAGAAAGGCATAAACCTGAACATTTAAGTTTCGCACGATTATATTAATTTAGATTTCAAGTGGGACACTGCTATATTTTAACCTTAAAATATTTACCATACCAACTTAATAAACAACAGATTGAATTTGTGGTAACGAATTATTAAGCACGTTTCAATATGGTGTTTGTCGTATTTCTTGCAGATAAACCGAAAATGTTTAAGATTATTTTAGTCATATTATTATTTTAGGATAAAAATTTGAGGTTTAGTTTCAATCTTCTTTTCGTAAAGAAAATGAATACTAAAGCTATAACCTCAATACCAACCAATATTAAATAAAATAAAAAAATAAAAATTAATACAAATAAAATATAAACATACTGCCTATATTTAACCTTAAAATCACCTATTCTGTAAGTAGTTTTTTTACATTTTAAGTAGTCTAGTATTCTTATTTATTACTTAATTACTTCGACCATGATCAAAGCTTAATATTTACGGTGAAAAAATCCATTTAAAATTTAAAATATTTCATAATTTAAATATGTCAAAATAATACAAACTGCTTCTAAGTTTCTTGACATCTATTTCACATCTTATTCAGCTGAAGTAATGATAAATAATTGTAGCAGTTTGTTAACAACATAAAAAAACTTTATTGCAATAACAACATAAAAAAGCAGCAATATTTAAAAAATACTTATTATTATCGAAAACAAATACTTATTATTATTTGCAAAAAACCGCACTGTGCTTTACGTGATTAGAACCTGAGGCAGTTTGAATTTCATACCAACGCTTAACGCTTTCTCCTATCTGCACTTGTTAAGTTACTCTAGAATTTTAGCAATGCCATAAACTGGTCAAGGTCACGCACATAATGCGTGTGCGCTAGCTTATTTAAAGTGACGGAAATATATTGTTGTTTCGTGTAGTCCAAAACTGCGTTATCTGTGGTGTGTGTATCGTGTTGCTTACACATACAAATGTACGAGCTATATCGCGTGTTCACAGCAATACGACTCTTAACGTGCCTATGCACTTTTGAACGCTTACTGTACCCTAAAAAATTTTTTTTTCCTAATTTTGTTTTACCACTTTGTCGACGTAATTAATATGATACCCATGCCAAATTATAGCTTTCTAGTACTAAGACTCTCAGAGCGAGACCGCGGATGGACAGACAGACAGACGGACATGACGAAACTATAAGGGTTCCTTGTTTACTACGGAACCCTAAAAAAAGAGATTGTGTTTTTTTATGCCAGACACCGTTCTTTCAGACAAACAAAAGATTCGCGTAAGGTGCTGTAAGTAGACGCGTGTCTATGTGCGTGCATGCTTGTCGCTCGTTTTATCGAGTCATCCTTCTGTACCTATCTATTAAGTGCCATCGATGCCAGAATTTAATTAAGACTTCGCCTTAAACCGAACGCAATATTAAATCGACTTCATACCTTAGCGCGTTAATGAGTTTTTGCGATATCTGCATAATATTCTCGAAGTGCGATCAATTCTTGGATGGAAGTACTATTTTGTTTGATATTCGTAGTGTTTTTATGGCGTTTTTGTTTACTAACAAACAGGATGTTACGGATGTTTACGGATCTAATGCTTACTTTGTTTGCATGTTACATCTGATCCTATCAGTCTTATCAAAAGTCAGTAAACGCATGCGGTATTTTCAGGGTTATAAGTGATCTAATGAACGCCACTGACGCTGCTATTAACGTGGTTAAGTACTGAGCACACCTAATTTAAACCGTACCATTGACTTGAAAAGAATAAGAGAAAAGGTTATAAGTGTAAAACCTCTCTGCTATTTTAGTGAAGACACCTCTGATTTAAAATACAGGGAAACCTGCCAAGTAAACCTGGAATTAATGACCTGAAAACGCCAAAACGCAGTCATTACAACTCTTAGTCCTCAAAGACTTCACAATACAGTGATACTACATTAGCTCGGTATTTGTGAAAGTGAACACATTCATGTTCAAGCTGCAACATAATAAAAACATCGTTAGAACCATCCATTACAAGATGTATCGCTAATGTGAAGATAATCGTTGGCATCATCTTGTGTTTACATTTCAGTATGTCAATACTAACGTATTGTTGCACTATGTGTTTAATAA
The DNA here is from genome assembly GCA_949152395.1 of Agrochola litura. NCBI lineage: Eukaryota > Metazoa > Arthropoda > Insecta > Lepidoptera > Noctuidae > Agrochola > Agrochola litura. The sequence goes on from OX424505.1 coordinate 23,536,511, forward strand.
CATACAATTACACATTCTAAAACCATGTTCGCACTAGTGCATAAGTAGCAACATACAAGATCAAATAAAATAAAATAAAATTAACTAGCGAAACTTTGCAGACGTGTTGGGTATCGATATCTTAAAAGGATTACCAAAAGTTTTTTTTTTTTTGGGATCCGCCACACCTTGTATTGTAGTTATTTAATATTAGTTTAAACTTCACCGACTTAGGCTAGGTAGAAGCTTCATCTAGACATAATGGTCGAGCATAACGATCGGGTTCATTTCTAAAAGTTCGGGAATAAAAATGATATTTTTCAGTAACACTTGCTAAATGAATGCCTTAAATTTAACCTGCCTGCTTGCCCGTCTTCTTTGCCTTGGTTTTTTACGGAGTTTAACATCTGGATGCTTAGAGCTGGTGGCTGTGAGCGATTCTTGGGAGAGTCTGACATGATCGTATTCTATTCGTCCGCAAACACGTCACAGTCAGGTTTAGCGTCCAAGAGAGCATTTTGAGCGTTAAGAGTGCGAGGGACGGCGGATTTATGCTAAGACTAAATTATTTACATGCACCTCTAAGCATTCACAAACTTCCGCTAGGGCCCACAGACGTATCCCAGCGACCATATGGGATCATCTGTGTCCTATGATCATAGCCTGGCAACTGCCTAATCGCTGTTTTAAAATGGAATGAGTTTACTTTCTATTTCTTTGACGTCCTTTTTTAGCCTAAAAGACATTTTTGATGTGAAACATCTAATGCGATGGGTCAGTCTGACTGTTGGCGTGGCGACGCGGCCAACAGCCAACCTCCAAACGAAATTTAAATAAAGATTTTTTTTTCTTTAAATATATCGGAATATTTTGTTTTTGACTATGCCATATTTATTTACTTTAATAAACCATCCTTTGTTTTCTATACCAAATAGTTTCGGTGTTTCACATCTGACAAGCGTCTCACGACGACTCTATTTTTTTTAAATTATTTGTTCTAAGAACAAACTGAAACACACAATATGTTAATTTAAATGTGACGATATTATATTATTTTATGATCGAGGTATCATCTTCTGAGTATATAATTCTCAGACTAATCTTCGAAACGACACAACTTAGTAATACAGTATAATTACTTTATTATAGTGTGGTAAAACACTGATACACTGTGTACCACTAGCTAGTTGCTGCTTGTTTTAATTTCGTGGGTACCTAGTTATTAATAAATTTTAAAGAATCCCTTGGCTTCTAAATTTGTAGTCTTTCAAAAAACCAGACAGTGCTCAAAAAACGATAAAGACTCTGGTAAAGGTCTGTAATAATCTTTTAAGATAATTTGCAAATGATTCAAATTTTATTAGTCGTAACCTATCGGCTCAAGGAAAACCATAATAACAACAAGATGTTTCCTTGTTCAAAGAATGAGATAATTATCGAATTACAAACGGAGCGTAGCGTTTGACATTGAATTGAAAGAGACGAATTAATAACTAATATTTGTCCACAAGCTCTAGCTCTACGGCTTGAGGATTTGGTTAAAATCTTTTATTACTCGTTCGGTATCATTTAGGGGTTATGGAAGTCATTGAACTTATCAAACGATTGTATATTTTAGGATCATGACCGAGGAAAACACCGACGACCAACGGCTTGCTTGCAATGTTTTCCTTGACAGATATAAGGAATTCTGATTATATTGAGCTAAAGATACCGTCATAAAATATTATTATTAATATTAAATATTGATAAACTTATTAGACTATATAAATTAAAGAATAATGTAAATGCCCGCTTACAGCTACTGCAAAAACATATACCTACGTAAGGTAGATAATTATCTACTTTTTTAAAAGTAAATTAATTTTGAAATAGAATTAATACTACGTTTCTTTTAGCAAATAAAAGGCGGAAAAAAGAAATTCACAAAAAATATATTTTGTTTTTGACTTACCTTTGCTAAGTTTATACGATTCTTCTTCAGTCATTTTATTATTTTAATTGACTTAACAATATCACAAATTAAATACTGAACTGTTGATTGATTTAATTATAGTAATTTAATTTCTCTATCACCTTTATAATTTTATTTTACCACCAAAATAAACAACACAGGTTCTTTTATTAAATTTTAAATTTCGAGCGCGCGGTTTTCGCGCTTGTGTTGCGCCCGCGCTACCTGTCGATAGACTTGATCGAATTTTTAATCACAAGCAAAGGCATCTCAGTCAATGCCACTGACAAGTTATGCAATAGCGAAACCAATGCGCTCTGCATTATTTGTGGTATAACAGAGTGGACGTTAGTGTCGATGGCTGGTCAAAATATATTAGGTATTTTGTAATTTTTGGGGGTAACAGATTTTTTTAATGAACCAATACTTATGACAGTCATTCTGTTTTGGTTACTACTTTGACACGCCTTTTTAGGGTTCCGTAGCCAAATGGCAAAAAACCCTTATGGATTCGTCATGTCTGTCTGTCTGTCTGTCCGTATGTCACAGCCACTTTTTTCCGAAACTATAAGAACTATGCTGTTGAAACTTGGTAAGTAGATGTATTCTGTAAACCGCATTAAGATTTTCACACAAAAATAGAAAAAAAACAATAAATTTTGGGGGTTCCCCATACTTAGAACTGATACTCAAAATGTTTTTTCATCAAACCCATACGTGTGTGGTATTTATGGATAGGTCTTTAAAAATGATTTTTTTGTAAACTGAATAGTTTGCGCGAGAGACACTTCCAAAGTGGTAAAATGTGTCCCCCCCCTGTAACTTCTAAAATAAGAGAATGATAAAACTAAAAAGAATATATGATGTACATTACCATCTAAACTTCCACCGAAAATTAGTTTGAACGAGATCTAGTAAGTAGTTTTTTTTTAATACGTCATAAATCGTAAACCGCAATTTTTTAGATAATGGTACGGAACCCTTCGTACGCGAGTCCGACTCGCACTTGGCCGGTTTTTTTTAATTTCCGTTCGGTTTCTTTCGGTTGTTATTATCATTCTAAATAAATAAAACACATTTTCTTTTCAAAATAAAAATCTGCTTTATTCACAGAACAGTTTCAGGTTTCAGACAATTTTGTCAGCACTTTTTTCGGGTGTTCCATCTGAAACAAGCAAGGATTCATGAATTAGAAAATATGAAGTTACAGATAAAAGTAACAAAACCTGTATAAAATTAAGGCTTTTGAATTTAATATTTTTCGCAAATGCACGTATTAACACAAAAAAAACTGTTCATAAAAGTGAATTTTAGTAACATATTTAACCACTTCTTTACCGTCAGTCTCTTCCGTTGGTTCGTTCCATTTCTGCCTTTCACTGGTGCCAAATATATTTTATTTTTATTTTTATTCAATAGGAACAACAAACAGCTACAATATAAAACATAGGAACAAGAAATACATAAAACAATATAGACAATATTGCAGCCCACAACGCTGTTCACGGATTAGCAACAGGACAGTGACAGTGAAAATAATCGCTAGGGTTACATATACATTTTTTTTCTTAACTAACGTATTTATAGTATAACCATATAAATTTTAAGAAATGGTACACAAAAATAGAAGAAAATGTGTTCAAGAAAGCTCCTTGAGTATAAGAGATCTGAACGTATAGGGAGCACAAACAAAAATGTCTATGTGTTCAAAATTCCCATTGTAGGAATCGACCATTCTGCGAACAGGCGAACGCAGGCCAGAGTTGGACTTGCAAGTACCCACTGAGAATAATCTGCCAGCGCGCACTTTTCGCTTGTGGACTGTCCTAGGAACCGCATAGCATACCATGTTGGACAATTCAATGCAGTCAAATATATTTCTTACAATATTATATAGATTCATGGCTTCTAAGAACTTACGTCTGTTATCAAGTGCTGCGAGCTTATACTTTGCAAGCAAATCTTGGTATGGCAAATAATATCCATAGCATCTATAATGCATGGTACGCAGGAATTTGTATTGAACACGCTCAATCATTTCAACGTACTTTTTGTAGTATGGACTCCAGACGGACACGGCATATTCCAGTTGAGAACGTACTAAAGACTTGTACAAGCAAATATAGGACGAAGGCTTTTTAAAATCGACAGTTGATCGCATTACAAATCCATATAGTTGATACGCTTTATTAACTATCTTTTCTATATGAAGGTCCAAGCAAAGCTTAGAATCAAGGATAACAACGAGATCACGAATGAAGTCCACTTTAAGTAGGGGGGCATTGCACAACGTGTATGCGTAGTTTAATTTATTTTTATTTTTAGTAAAATTTAAATAGTTACATTTGGGTAAACTTAGTTGCAACTTATTTTTCTGGCAATAACAGGATAGTCGGTCCAAATCTTGTTGCAGCAGAAGGCAATCATTTGTTTGTCGTATGGCTCTGTATACCTTGAGGTCGTCGGCATATAGCAGAAACTTGGTATTGTGAAAGCATTGACTGATGTCATTTATGTATAAAATAAACAAAAGGGGACCAAGTATAGAGCCTTGAGGCACGCCAGAGGTCACCTGTGCGATGTTAGATTGGTGACCATTGATTACAACCCTCTGACTGCGATTGGTTATATAAGAAGTAAACCATCGCAGAAGATTTCCACGGATTCCATTGAACGCTATTTTATTTAATAGTATTTCATGGTCTACCTTGTCGAAGGCCTTACAGAAGTCTGTGTACACTGCATCTACTTGTACACGGCTATCAACACAATCAAACAAGAAGCTAGAAAATAATAATAAATTTGTAGTTGTTGACCGCCGTTTGACGAAACCATGCTGTTGTTGAATAATGATGTTGTGGAGTACAGGATAGATTTTATTATGGACTAATCTTTCAAAGAGTTTCGACAAGGCAGACAGGATGGAAATGGGACGATAATGTTCTACGCTGCGCTTAGATCCACTTTTGTGAACGGGCACGATATACGCATGTTTCCACAGTTTCGGAACAACTCCCTCAGAAATACATTTATTATAAATTATAAAAAGGGGCTTGCAGATGGTAGTCGCAGTATTTCTAAGGAAGTAAGGCGAAAGTCCGTCGGGTCCGGGGCCTTTCACAGGATCTATGGATTTAAGCTCCTTCAATATATTATCCTCACTAAAAGAAAGGTTGCAAATAGAAACATCGTGTAGTTCATTGTTGTCTTGCGGAGGCTTCCATTGAGACAACGATGGAGAAGGCGGTTCATATACCGAGTAAAAAAAGTCAGAAAACATATTACAAACCAAATCTGGACTATTTGTTTCAGTATTTTTGTATTCAAGCTTAGATGGGATTCCAGGTTTATCTTTACGATTAGAAACATAGGTCCAGAAGTGTTTCACATTTCTACTTAGATTGTCCTCTACAGAACTGATGTACGAACTGAAACACTTATGACATGTTTGGTTAAACTTTTTTCTATGGTTTGAAAATGATTCATAATCAGAAATGTTATTATATTTCTTCCACTTAATCCAAGCCCTTTGCTTCTTTTTAGAAATACTTATAAGAGTGCGAGAGAACCATATGGGATAGCCAACTGATCTAGGTCGGGCTAGTGGGGTGTCTTGTTTAATGATATTATCCATTTCGGTGTAGAATTTATCCAGAGCCTCTTCAGAATTCATAGGGCATAGCAGTTCAGACCAGTTGAATATAAGATAGAATGTATTTCCAGCAATGTATACCGCCGATGCTATGTAGAAAACTTTGCGCCATTCATTGGGGTCTGTCTGTAAATTTAAGAAAATTCCTTATTAGAAGACAAAGAAATATTAAACTGTGACAAAAATATTTTGATGGACACGAAATAGAGAAAACTTTACCATCCTCTCGAGATCTGAGATTGAAACTAGATTATTATAAAAATACCATAGGAATACTGGCCTCATCTTTTAACACGACTCCTGCAACTAGAGGCGCTATGATAGATACGATGTTGGCAGCCATGTTAGTGATGCCTAGCAAAGTGCCCACGTAGTTAGGAGCCATGTCTAGGTGCACCAACTGTGGGAAGAATAAAATTGTTAATTAATTCAGGCGTGACCTTGTGGAAATCCATTAGAAAATACAATAGACGTTGATATATTTAGTAACTTGTTCCGCTTAACTGTCGCTGGTCTCTGCGACCAGCACTCAGTGTGGCAATACGCCGTGTTCGGGTTCGCGACAAGTCACTCGTCATCTTGAGGATGCCTCTTTGAGAGGCTAAACACGTGTCGATTTCTTACTAGGTTTATTATGGCTCTGGAATAGTTAAGTGGAACAGGTAACTAAAAATACTAACGTCTATTGTAGTTTAAAGTTGGACGTATACAAACGAAAACACAGTGATAGCTTAGTGGTGTGACCGTCGGACTTCCAACCTTTGACTTTTCGGATTCATGTGTGTATTGTATAGTTATCAATTGCTTCAAAAACTGTGAAGGAAAACATCGTTAGGAAACCAGCATGCCTGAGAGATTTTTCTCGACGGCATGTGAACCCAAGTCAGAAGCCCATGGGCGGCATAAAAACTCTGACACCAGGTTAGTCACTAACCACACGACAAAGAAACATAAACAAAAATACTCTATTCACTAGGCAATCGCTGTAAAATCTTTAAAAAGTAAGTAATAAAAGTGCTTCAGGGTAAGGAGCACTATCCCCAGTGTCCCCCCTCTCTTCCTTGCCATGGCACACTAGGAACCATTGTCTACCATACTCTTGTCTCAAGTTCCGAAATACCACCCGACGCATCCAATCTAACTCCTCATGACGACCTAGCACGTATACTATTCAATGTTTACCAAGTTAGGTTTGCCGCTATAGTGACATTAAATAAAAGAGAAAATAGAGGTTAAATAGAAGAGCAAACCATAAGTCCAGTAAGATGTCCAACGTTAAGGCCGACCACGATGGTAAGAAGAATGACTGCCAGAGTCACGTTACCAGCTGGCACGTATGACAGACCAATCAGGGCGATGGCTGGACCGAAGAAACCTGATGAAGATAATACAATCTTTTGTTTTGACTTTTGAGACAAGGGCAGGAAGAGTTGCCATTTAAATAAATTCCGTTTTGAAATCTAGAACAACTTCAATCACCAGAACACTGTTAGCTTTGGAATCTAGAAATGAAGAAATGAGTTTAACAAGAAACGGTAAATCAAAACTTATAATCTATTTTATGATGACACCATACCCACTTCTTATTTGATGGAGACCGGTTTATTACTTGTTTTGGTTTTTAATATACATTTTCGAGTAATTTATCCTCAAGACTATTTACCTTCCTTAAGACTATTTACCTTCCTCAAGGTTTTTTTCCTATACCTTCTCGTGAGCACCCAAAACGCATTTCTTTTTACCTGCATAATGGGAAAGCTCCCCATTTACGTAGGTTAAAAGAAATGTGTTGAGCTAGGTACCCACCTACAATGACGTTATTTAAATAGAAACTTTACCTACCTATGGAATCATACTTGCCTATAGAATTAGAAAGTTTCCTCGTTGCTGTAACACTAAGGCACTTCTTGTTCGGGAGGTAGTCAGACATGTAGCCAAAGGGGAAACTTAAGATATACACAGCCAAGTAGGGCAAAGCTGACATTACGCCATTCTGAAAAGAAGATATTTTTTTAAATGGAAACTGATACATTTTTAGAATGATTAAAGTTTGGTTGACCATCTCGTTGGTCTAGTGATTATAAACGTCACTTCTCAGCGTTATTGTGTTTTATCGGTAGGACATTCTCAGTATCGACACGGATTTTTGATTTATATTTAGTTTATGGGACATAAATAGGACTTGAAAAATGTAATTTGCAAATTGCTACTCTGTCTGTTGCTTACGGTAATGACCATACGGTAATGGCATAAGTTATGATAACCTCATTAAAATTACGCACTTACTGCTTTTATATCAACCCCCAATACTTTTTTCATGTAGGATGGCATCTCCGTCATGAGAGTCCAGTATCCCCAGTTCTGACTGCAATGCAGCACGATCAGCGATATAAACGGAATAGACGTCCATATAGCCATCCACGGAGTTTTGAATTTCTGAAGCAAGAACATAATTAGTTGGGTCTAAAACAGACAGGTCAGAGTTATCTACTTTTTAAATATATCTCGGACCGGTTGGTTGAATGTCTCGTGACTTAAGAGCTGGTTTTTATTTTGGATAAAGCCTAGCCACTTTGCCAAATACGTGTAAATGCCAACGGTCTTGGGCACACTACCGGTCGACAGCAATGTGGAAGAATAAAATATCGATGACATCCTTAGTTTGTAGTTAGTTTTTAATTGTTTTGGATTTAGGATATTTTGTTGAGTTGTATACATTATGTTGCCACAACATTAGAAAGTAGTAATAAACCTTTGGTTCCCCAATCTGTCCCAAAGATGTCTGTATATATAGCCTTTCCTCCGCACTGATTAACTTCGACTTCTGGGGTGAGTCTGACCCCACTATAGAATATAGCACCACCCATACTGCACCCACTGCACCGTTCACATAGAAGATAGCTTCCCAGCCCCAGGCGTCTGCTATGAAGCCTGATATGAGTAGCTGGATGGCGTTACCGAGTTGAGATCCTGGAAGTTATAAAATAGTGTATATTTTTTTAAAGTTTTTCTTTAACGTGCTATTTTGATGTAGCCTTGGATCAAACAGAAATCTTTTTGGCAACACAGAATTCTTATATAATTGATGGTGAGTTTTATATTTCAGAAACCACGAATGAGGAGACTGGTCCTCTTTCTCCCTTCAATATTTGTAAACTTATGATTTAGAAAAGCTTAACTGACCTGAATTAATCATGGCACCAGTCCGGCTCTTCTCTTCAACGGGCGTCCACTTGCCAATCAGGTTGTATATCGAAGGAATCACAAATCCTTGCGCCAGACCTTGGACTACACGACAAGCGCATACTAATGGCCATCCGCCCTGGAAGTTGAAGACTGCTAGATCTTGAATGTCTACTTTTGATTAATTAAGGAAGCAATGTTTGCTTGAGGTTTAAAATGATTAATTTTTTGGAGCATATCTCAATAGCTGATCCACCATCTCGCAATGACCTTGCGTGACCTGCTCACTTCTCTCTCATGTGGAGGTGGCGTGAGCCTGATCAGTAGGTGAAAAACGCATCTTTTTATGTAGTGTATCTATGGTTTTCTTACCATAGATATCTCAGGTTTGTTCGTAAATGACATTATGTCTGCACAACTTCACAACTTCAAATAAGACTTCGAATACTTACATTATAAGCAGCAAATGGGACCACGAGTGACACAATGGCATTGATAGTGATCGCTATGGTAACAAGGATCATGCCGCCATATTTAGCAGCTATCTCTCCAGCCGGGATCTGCAGTATGATGTACCCCCAGAAGAATGATGAGAGGATCACGCTTTGAGTCTGCATGCTCCAGTCAAAAGACTGAAAAAAAATGTATTTACTTCCTAGGTAGGTATACTTTCTCTTTCAAAAGTGGTGTGTTGTGACTTTTCCAGGAAAGGTCTAATTTCTTTCGGGATAAAGTGATAAATCGTGAAGCAACCTAGCAACCTTAGTGATGTAATCAAAATTACGTCTGGTTATTTACCGTACATTGACTGTAAACATGATTCGGTATAAGTTAACTAGACTACAACAAGGAAGTAAGGTTACTCCAGTCATGTTAAAAAGACATGATAACAACACCATCATTATTATTCATTTATGTTTAAAGCCTTTGTCCAGACAGAATACCTTTTCTAAGTTACGTTACAACAACTATCTCTTTTGCCATTCAAATTAACGATGTCTTGTTTTTCTCCTTAGGTCGAGAGGACTCGAGAGTCTCAGCTATCAGTGTGGGATTTATTTAGGAGTACCTATCGCTTGTAAAATTGTAATTAACACTTACGTTTTCAAGAGTGTTATCGGTCATGACGACTATAGCCATGCTCATGTTGACCCTCATGCCGTATGCTATCACCAGCGCAAAGAACATCATGATTGTTTGAACATGACGGATGGCACATATCGTCCCTGTAATTTTTTTTGCAAGTTTAAATTATAATCAATATTTTTTATGGCACAGTCCTGTTCTATTTTCTAATACAAAAAAGTATGATCATGATCATTTATCTGTGTTCTATTTTTATGCTTAGTTATGTGCCAATAATGAAAAAAGCCATTTTAAGAGTTTATTATTTATAAACAATAATAAAAACATGACACACAAAACATTATTTGTAAATAACATTCTGGTAGTGTGTTATTGTCTCGCCTGATACACAATACAAATTATCATACAACGTCGTTTTGAACAATTTCTTTGAAAAGCCGTGAAAAATTATAATAACTAATCATCATTTTATGCATAACACTTTAAACAAAGAATTTTTCAATAAAAGTTAAGGAAATCAATACGTTTCAGGATTCAAGAAACCACTTGAGGCATGCTTCTATTAGTCGTATGATCAACCATATGTCAGTAGTAACACCTAAACGAAGAAAACTGCTCTTTCTGCTACGAATTGAAAGTGCTGTCAACGTCAAATTGCTACAACAGACGCGCGGTTGACTGTACCCACTACTACTTCACAATGTGAAACGTTCGAAAAACTAAATAAACGAAATAAATCAAAATTACTTACTTGGCTTCTTAATTTCCACATCTTCTCCACTCATTCTGGAATTCAAACGTATTAAACTATAACAGTACCTATAACAATATCTAATTTAAATAAATAAAATACTGTTTGGCTAACTTGTCGTCGGGTATTTTATCGATAACGCCTTGACACAATCAGTTTACTGCCGCGATATTGTCAAGAGATCACCCAGGGTGATCATAGGTGATAACACATCTTAATATTTGACCCTGAAGAGATTGTGACAATGAAGGGAATTATTTAAATTTTAATAAAAGTCCACTCTAGACATCATTGAGATTGACATAAAACCACCCTAGGTACTAGTAAGTACCTACTGTATTTTAAAGAAACGTATTTATTGTTTCACCGACTCCAGTTATATTCCTATTTGCAGTATCTCGTAGATAATTTTTTTTTTAATTATTATTAGCCTTTAAATTATTTTCCATTCTTCTTGACAAAAATGAATATCTCTTAGCATTTGTAAACTATAAGACAAGTCTGTTAAACAAATTATGTTATATTGATACTGAGTCAGATAACACTAATTTAACCATTTTGCGAATTAGGTTTTTATAGAACTAGGCATTTTGAGAATTAGCCACGTATAGAATTGGCCATTATGAAAATTAGTTCATTACGGACTCATTGCCATTTTGAGAATTAGGTATTCTGCGCCAAAACTATATTTTTTTCTTATATCTTCTGAGATAATTGGACAGATAGGTTATAGTGTCTAAGATAGACGGACTTTCAGAAAATAGTCACAGAAAAACTAACAAAGAAGCATCATTGTTAGCATTGGTGTACTAACCTACTGTCTCCATTTTATACGCACTGGCTGAATAAACTTTTGGTATGTAAAATGATCCATATGTGTAACTTTTTTCATTGATTTTGATGTGTGTTTACGTGTATTTTTAAGAAAATACGTTATTTTAGTTTTGGAGTTTAATTGCTGAATTTGAGTCAATATTGCCAACTAAGTGTTTTATATTTCAGCAGATTTGGTTATTTTATATATGTCGGATCCGGTCATTAGTACGGACACGAAACGAATCGCAAGCGCGCCACTGGCGACATCAAGAGTGAACTACCTACAACAAAAAAGGCGCGCTTCTATAGAGTCGTGATGTTTGAAGGCCACGGCGACGAGGGCATTCAGCCTCGGGTCGCATTGGAATCAAGACGTCACGGAACTGTTCTCGATTCGTTGTGCTCAGTAATTGTGTTAGTTGTAATTTGTGATCATTGTGTTAATTGGTGATTTTAATAAACGCTGTCCCACCCAGTGTGTGTATAATTTAGCTGTGATTCATTTGATAGTAAATTATAATGTGATCTGAACTGCAAACTGTTTTTCTATTGCGCATCAACCAACACTACCCACACTACGCCCAAAATAGTTAAAATATCGCTGATAATAACGAGAGTCACATACCCGTCTCCGACATCATAAGTGGGATTCGTGTTCGTTCATGCGCAATATAAAAACGTTGAAAATGACCTTTGGCGTGCCGTGTTTGAACATTAAAATAAAAACATGCAAGCGTTTATGCGTGATCATGGTGCGCGACAGCCAAGCCAAGTCGATTGACAGCAGAGGAAGATCTGTGACGTCTGTAGTATCGAGCCAAGCAGCCCCGCAGCCGTCAGCGAAACCCTTCGGGTGCTTCATTTTCAGGTGGTGTATTCGAATCATCGGTTACAAACATTAAATAGATTGTGATCCGTATAGTACAAATTGATGAAGTTGAGGTCATGTGAAGGTCACATTTTTCTTTCTCTAAATTTATCTCCTGATTAAGTTCACGGATGCAAGGGGAAGTAAAATCTTGTTATTTTTGAGCTACGACCTACCGTTTAGAAGATATTCGACATTTTAACTTTTTCACGGCTTGTTCGAAAAGAAGTCAAACCCGTTGTTATGAGTTTCAGATAATGTTTCGCGACAGTGAAGCATCCTCACGGGGCACCAGCTGGTGACCCTAGCACGAGATGGTGTCCATTCGGGGGTGGAACCGGGAACTGGTCGCAGTCATGGCTGACACCATAGAGGTCGCGGCCGCCGTGGTTGGGGTCTCGGTCGCGGCGGACCGCGGGATGTGCGAGTGGGAGCTAGCGTGAGGTGGCTGGGCGCCGGTGCGGCTGGGCGCCGGTGCGGCTGGACGCCGGTGCAGCTGGACGCCGGTGCAACTGGACGTCGGTGCAGCTGAACGCCAGTGCAGTCGCACCTGGTGATGGTCAAGATCCTACATTCACCTGTAGGAAACCAGGACACATCGGGAACCGGTATACGAACAGGAGCAGCCAGTTGGATGCTGGCTCTGGATGCTGTACGTGTTGCAAGCAGTGAACAACTAGTGGAAGATTGCGTCGCACAACTACCCTCAGACACGTTAAAATAAAAAGGTGAGCTGTATTGTTTTGTTAATAATTCTGGTGTTGAATGCTCGTTAGTAAAGGAGAGTTGTGTAGCCAAATTAAGTGGCAAACGAGTTAATAACGTTGTTGCGTTGACTGGTATTGGTCAAACATGTGTATTCAGCTCAGAACCAATCTTAATGTAGCGTAACGATTAGCGAACACCAACTTGAGGTTTTGTGTTTTAATTATTTTAATTTTGGGATGTGATTTCTGACACTAACTTGCAAAGTAATTAAATTATTACGATAGGACGTTGATGAAGTCCGCGAGATAGCGTAAGAGAATATTAGAAAAATGCAGATTTAACAAATATTTCGTTTGGGGGTTTAGTGTTATTAGAAAACGAAGAGTGTAATCAAATTAAGCTTAACGTGAAGTAGAGGACCAAGGGCCAAGGGCCTATTGAGGATTTTGAAGAAGACGGGATAGTGAAAGTAAAGTCGAATTGAATTGTTCGTGTGAGATGCACGGGTTCTCGATTCGTTGGGTCGGAGACCGTACCAGAGTATCGTGTACGTGGTACACGGTAGCTCTGGGTAGTATGGTCGGGTCTAGCCTTGTAGCCAAGACCGTATGAGACCGTACCAGAATATCGTGTACGTGGTACACGGTAGCTCTGGGTAGTATGGTCGGGTCTAGCCTTGTAGCCAAGACCGTATAGGAGACCGTACCAGAGTATCGTGCACGTGGTGCGCGATAACTCTGGGTAGTATGGTCGGGTCTAGCCGTGTAGCCAAGACCGTATAGGAGACCGTACCAGAGTATCGTGTACGTGGTACGCGATAGCTCTGGGTAGTATGGTCGGATCTAGCCTTGTAGCCAAGATCGTAGAGTCAAGGACGACTCGGCATTTCTTTGGGAAGTGCGCATGTGATTGTTGACCGCGAATGAGATACCCGGGGCTTTGTTAATTGGTTAATGACTTTGGGTCAATTCTTAAATTATCAGTTTACATAATCCTCAATAGTACCTGGACTCTGATTGATTGTCATGTTGCTTATTTAATTGTTATCCCTGCCTACAATTTGACTTTTTGAAGTTAGTATAATGATGTTAGAAATGTGATGTTAGTTAAATAAACAAACTTTACCGAATTTCACGTTTACGTTTGGTGAAGAAAGATGCCAGTAGGTCATGTACCAGTCGTAGTAGATGGTGATCACAGTGGTGATGAGCAAACCTAAGTTATGGGAACGACGCGAGTAGGGTTCTCTAACGGCCGTATTGTGTGGGACCGTGCCAGTAGTTACTGGTGGAGGTCGGGGTCTGGAGAGACCATAGTTTTGATCCATGCGCTGGATGTGTGAGAGCAATGCAATTGCTAGTCGGCTGGAGAGCCATGGCGTTAGAGTGGTTTACTCGTGTGTGAGTTTCTAAGGCTCTTAGTGAAAAGACGATTGTTAATGTGGAAAACGATGGTACCTGGCTCTGGTTGATAATTTTTGGCATAATTAGTCGAAAGTTTGTTGAGTTCATTGAGAAGTAGGAGTATTGTTTTGTAAAGTGTTGAGGATTAAAGTTTCCTTATCTCAAAAGTTGGAACACGTAAATGGTCAGAATTGGCCGAGTCGAACAGGTACTGTTGTTGAGTTTTGGTTGCAGGTAAACACACGAGGACGTGTGCATAGCAGGATGGCCGTGTCGGATCCGGTCATTAGTACGGACACGAAACGAATCGCAAGCGCGCCACTGGCGACATCAAGAGTGAACTACCTACAACAAAAAAGGCGCGCTTCTATAGAGTCGTGATGTTTGAAGGCCACGGCGACGAGGGCATTCAGCCTCGGGTCGCATTGGAATCAAGACGTCACGGAACTGTTCTCGATTCGTTGTGCTCAGTAATTGTGTTAGTTGTAATTTGTGATCATTGTGTTAATTGGTGATTTTAATAAACGCTGTCCCACCCAGTGTGTGTATAATTTAGCTGTGATTCATTTGATAGTAAATTATAATGTGATCTGAACTGCAAACTGTTTTTCTATTGCGCATCAACCAACACTACCCACACTACGCCCAAAATAGTTAAAATATCGCTGATAATAACGAGAGTCACATACCCGTCTCCGACATATACATACTAGCTTCTGCCCGCGACTTCGTTCACGTGGGATTCGTAAGACAGCACAATATACTACAATAACAGCCACATTTTTATAAAACTTGTTTTTGTGATATTGAACTATTTTACAATACTTTTTAAAGTAAATAGCACTAAAAATTTTGTGTTTTTACATTAGGTTTATTGTATGACATGTAAAAAAGCATTTTATTCTTATAGTCTAGATCTAAAATGATCAGTACAGAAATCAAAAATTAAAAAAAAAGTCATTTATTCAAACTAGGCTGAGAATCAGCACTTTACGAACGTCAAAATTACATAAGACAGTCCCCCAAAACGCCCACCCTTCACCACTACCTAGTGCTTTAGCTGGGAAGAAGTGGCCCAACAAACTCCCCAGTGGCACAGCTGTCTGTTCAGTTAGAAAAATAAATAAAATTGATTCTATACAATAGTATGCAAAATAATTTACGTAACGCAACACAAAACATAATTTAAATTATTATTATTAATTAATTAGTACAGAAGTTGTTTTGCCACCAGATGGCAGTGTGGCAGCGATTCTGGAAGACGCTACCGCGATTGCAACTTTGCCTTACCTCCTGACCTCTGCAAGGATGCCAGTGGTAGTAAATGTTTTTCCTGTTCTACCAGGAGCATCCAAGACAAACGTTTTACCCTGACTGAGCCCAAAGTTTTAGAGAACGGTGTTAAAAAGGTCCCTTTGCTCTGAGGTAAACATAGATACGTGGTCATCGTACACGATGGTACTCATTGCACCTGGATCATTATTAGTTTCGGCGGCGTATTCCCGTTTTCCGCAGTCTTGACGTGCTAATGATTGTGGAGCCGGTAACCCATACTCGATCAGTGGATTGCCACCGATGGAAATTACCACGTCTTGTTTAAGTGAATTATGACAGCTACTTAGAACGCGTTCATCATTTTGTTCAATGTCACCTTCAGTAGTACGCCGCAAAGTTCGTACAAAGTCTTCGGATAGATGATGCTGATATTTCTCCCATAACAGAAATGGGTTTGAGATTCTACAAAACTCTAAAATAATAGCAAAAAAATGCTCAAACTCAAAACTCAAACTCAAAGCATTTATTTCAAATAAACCAATTACAGGTACTTTTGAATTGTCAAGGGGTCGGTCAGTCAGAAAGATGAAGCTAGTTGCCTATTCCAAAGCGTAGTAGGTACCTATGGAGAAGAACGGGCAAGAAACTCCACGGACACTCTTTTAAATAAAAAAATTGTTACAAAATATTGGTTACATTATTCATGTTGAAATTATACACGTGAGAACAATGTAGAAAGACGTGCACTTTAAAAGCGTCCGTAACAAAAAACAAAAATAAAAACAATTCAAAAATTAAAATAAACCGTGGCAGTTAAGAGATGACCAGTCCCTACTGACGGCGCCCGTTCACGAACATGACGCATGGATCAGCACCATTTAGCTTAACCATTTTGAAGGGAACTTAATGATCCAACACACACGCCACCATCAGCGAGACATTTGAGTGAGCATGACACTCTCAGCCGCCAGGGCACATTCAAGTCAATGAAAGACGTACCCAGGTAATGGTAGCTTTATGGAATGTACGTGGTCACAATGCTCACACATGTGATATGCAATTATACAATACAAATAGATTGAATTTATACAAAGAAAGATAGTTTTTACAATCTTCATCAGCCGCATTAACACTTTCGAATGCTCATCAATTAATTTATGTGCCCTTGTGGAGCTGGACCAGCGCTAAGCCAAGCATTTTTATCAGCGATGTAATCCCCCAACTTATAATATGCTTGGCAGCATAGTGTGTTTTATACAAGATTTAAATTTCGTTTCGTTCAGTTGGAGTATGTGGGGAGGTATTTTATTATAACATTTTCAACAGCACCCCATGAAGGATGAGTCTACTTTAGCCAGTCTGAAACCCGGTTGAACTAATTGGTCCCTATTTCTAGTCCTATAATTGTGTCTATCACCTCTTTTACTGAAAAGACTTAGATGTTTCCTTACATACATAATGTTTTCATAGATATATTGACAAGGTACCGTCATGATGTTAATATCTTTAAACAGTTCCCTTAGAGAATCGCGTCTGCGGAGGCCATATATTGCTCTGATGGCTCTCTTCTGCAGAATAAAAATAGACTCGATATCTGCCGCCCGTCCCCATAGTAAAATACCGTAAGACATAATACTATGGAAGTAACTGAAATAGACTAGTCTCGCGGTATCTACATCAGTAAATTGACGGATTTTTCTCACAGCATATGCTGCTGAACTTAGCCGTCCCGTAAGAGATGTTAAATGAGGACCCCATTGCAGCCTTGAGTCGAGCGTGATCTCCAGGAAAACAGTTTTATCGACGAATTCTAGTTTCTCTTTATTCAATACTATGTCACAATTACTACTTTTAACATTTGGTAAAGCAAATCTTATGCATTTAGTTTTTTTCCCATTTAATACTAAATTATTAGCAGTGAACCAATTTTGGACTTGCAGTAGGGCGTTATTTACGTCGTCAAGATTTGATGCACGTCTATTTATCTTAAAAATTAGGGAAGTATCGTCAGCAAATAACACCATTTGAGGTTGGTTTTTTAATAGATGGGGTAGATCATTAATATATACTAAAAAGAGGAAAGGACCCAATATCGAGCCTTGTGGAACACCCATTTTTACTTTTAGACCGA
This sequence comes from Agrochola litura, assembly GCA_949152395.1. Taxonomy (NCBI): domain Eukaryota; kingdom Metazoa; phylum Arthropoda; class Insecta; order Lepidoptera; family Noctuidae; genus Agrochola; species Agrochola litura. The sequence goes on from OX424505.1 coordinate 23,554,317, forward strand.
GTGAATTGACACCATTAATTAATTGACACCATTAATTTGAACTTGCTGTTGTCTATCATTTAAATAAGATTTTACTAAACTGAGTGCAAGTTTACCTAGTCCGTAATGCTCAAGTTTCAAGAGTAAGGTTTCATGATTTACGCAGTCAAATGCCTTGGAGAGGTCACAAAAGATTCCTATGGCATCTTGGGCCTCCTCCCACGCTGTAAATATGTGTTTTAATAAAGTGACACCGGCGTCAGTCGTACAACATCCTTTTGTGAAACCATATTGCTGATCGTGTAAGATTTGGTTGGTGTTAAAATGATTAAGCATCTGATTGAGCATTACCTTTTCGAACACCTTGCTGAATACCGGCAGCACAGATACTGGCCTATAATTGTTGGTGTCTTTACTGTCCCCAGATTTAAAAAGTGGTATAACCTTACTGTATTTCATTAAATCCGGGAAGACTCCTTGATCCACACACAAATTAAATATTAAAGCTAAGTATGGTGCTATAGTCTCGATTGTGGATGTACAAACTTTGATAGATAATCCCCATAGATCTTCGGTCAATTTGATTTTGATTTGCCGAAAAGCTTATATAACTATCAAAGGATTAATATGTTTAAATTGAAATTCAACCGGGCAGCCTGGAACGTTTGCTCTTAATAAATCAATTGAGACATCGGGTGAAGAATTTAAAGCTTCAGTGGTTTTAGATGGTATATTAGTAAAGAAATTTACAAATTCTTGAGCTACTTCTAAGTTAGAGCTTATGGCACCACGTGAAGTCTCCAATGTGTAATCAGTGTTTCGTATTTTTTTCCTATTAGTTTCATTATTTATAACTTTCCAAACTGTTTTTATTTTATTTTCTGCCGATTTGATCTTGTTGCTAATGTATAGGGCTTTAGCTATCTTGCAGGTATTTCTAAAAATTTTGGAATATGTAGCAACATACTTGTTGAAAGTTTCAGTGTTAATGTAGGGCTTAAGGCCATAAAGCTCGAAAAGCCTTTCCCTACTTATTCTAATACCTCTAGTTGCCCAGTCACTAAATACAAAATTAGTGCAAATATTTTTTGTTTTCTTTTCAAAAGTTTTATTGAATTCAGTGTGCACTACTAAAAATAAATCCTCATACAATTTATTTGCATCGTCCATATTATTATGGCCCAGAACATTTAACTCAATGCCGCAGACGACTGGGATTGTCACTGACGCTGGCCTCCACCCGGTGTTGGTCACCGTCAAAAAGGAGACGTGCTACCCAGGCTGCGCGGAATTTGGGATACTCAGCGTCATCAACTGTCCTCAGGAATGCAAACGAAAATGGCCCCCGTACTGTGTGAAGTAATAACCGCAAATAATATTAAAAATAGTGATCGTTTATTTCTTTTAGTAAATTTTTACTGAGCGCAAACTCTGGTAAATAATGCTATGTACACTTGTAGCGACTCCAAAATTTCACGTCCCCACACAGATTTTAAATTCGCTAGTGTAACCCGGCGATTAACAATCTCGTGCTATACCGACCGAGCAAGCCGGTTTAAAGTAAATTTACAGGGTAAGTATATGACATTAGGGAAAGAACCAATTAGACAAAAACCTCTTTACACATTACAAGATTTATTGTAATAACACATACATCATAGTTAAGTATACAAACATAAAACGTGGCAAGCCACTAACTTATAGATATTTCCCAATATTTTAACCACTGGTTATCCTCTAATATACCCCGTCTTCGTAATAAGGTATGTTAGTGGAAACTAAAGTATGAGACCTAAGATATCAAGCTCAGAGTCGCTTGTGAGGGTACGTGAGATGAACGCTTAATAACTCCTAGCTCAATCGCATTTCAAATGACCTATTATGGTTATCTATAACAACTGGTCTTATTACCTAGTTCTACATGGTGTAAACTATGGTGACAATCGTATCACTCTCTCATATCACTCAGATCTCAAATTATATCTCAGCTGACCACAACTGTAATCTCAGTTGGCCTATCTTTCTCAGCTGGCGGAATCAAGTCCCTTGGCATGTAGCACCAGGTAAAACTCTGGGTTCTCACGAACAAACGCGATCTACGAGAAGATACGATGACGCTTCGTTACCTGGAGCGGCGACACTTCATCGCACTAGGATTTGGATAGGTAAGGCTTCCAATCCAAAGGGATGGCCACACTGCCTGCACTCGTCGGGTCAAACCTCTAAACCACCAAAGCCCGGGTCAAGCAGCATATTGCCCGCACGCTTGTCGGTTCTAACCTACAATGTCCTAGAACTCGGGACTAACTTCTATTGCAGCCAGACCACGGGACGACACCAGGGCGTCACGTTTTTAGACGTTCGTATTAGTTCAGGCCAGTAAAACAGCCAGACAGGTTCCTTCCTGCTGAAACACAACATAACTTATGTAAAACTCATCGGGTCGTTGAACAGTCTGATCATCACAGAAGCCCCCAGTACCTCTCAAATAGTATACCTGTTAAATATCCATCACCGCGTCAGGATATCACCAGAATCGGGAAAAAAGGCTTGAACCTCCTATCGACCTTCGAGAAAGATCTAACTAAACAGAATTCCCAAGTGACAATCCACTTCTGGAATTCTATGATAATATTATATTTTAATTTATTAGTCTATTATCTAACTATAAAATGTGGGAAATTTAATCCACCTGTTAATTAATTTTGAATACATTAAACCAAAATAATAATAAAGTCCCAATTTGGAACAGCGCCATCTATACAACTATTTTGTAAATCTTGAGATGTCGTCTAGGTTGTGATTTTTGCAACGTCACACTAGGAAAAATCTGTAGCAATTTCCCATTGCTTACGAAGTTTTCCTTTTTTATTGAATTAATACGATCTACGAACAATAATATTCAATGTACAGTTTTGACTTCGCTTCAATATTATTATATGTATAGATTTCGAGGAACTTTAAAGAATTTAAGCTGGTTCTGATGACGTATTAGATACACGAGTTACATTAACATAAAAAATTCAAAAATCTTCAAAATAAAAATAAATTCAATTTAATATTTAAAACCCAATCTTTATGTAAAGACAGTATCTAAATTCAAAGTGATATCGACTGGTTTACGATAATATGATCTATATTTTATTTTATTGGTTTTCGATTCCCAATCAAAATTGAGTCTTAATTTTTACCATCTAGATTCGTTTTGCAATAACTTTGAAAATAGGACATTATTATAATACCTCTTTTTAATTCACGCTAATTCCATTTATCCAGACTTTGGACAGCCTAAATAAACTGCCTTTTTCATAAGTACTCTAGTTATTTCTTAGCAAAAATATTTAATTCTCATTATGTCCCTAACTACATAATTATAATACCAATGTGAATGCTATTTAAAACAGTCTTTTTTTAAGGTTCAAACTTGTACATTCAAATCCATGGTTTCATGCAGCCATAAAAATACCATTAAAATGCCATAGTAAACATACGTGGGCAGACAACACGTTGCAAATTATTGTGCGCGGTTATCGTGAAATTGTTTTAATGCCATCGTAGATACTAGGTTCTGCATAAGAATGGTGGATTTTGTAAATAAAAATATCCTTTGATTTTTATTTTCATCAAAATTTCAATAATTTTTAAGATCAGTTTGAATAGGACGTTTTAAGCTGGAGTACATCGTAGTCATTTAAGACAAAAAAACACCACTAAAATGTACCAATGTTTCAACGTGAATGTATGGGTAGGTATTTTTCTTAGTTAGCCCGAGATACCATCGATTGACTTACGATGAAAGACCAACAAACATAACATACACCATAAAACGTTGTTTTTGTTTATATTGAGGCCTTTGCCCTACAGTGAGAAAAATCTTAAGAGTTTTCTCGAGAATGCAAGAAGTATCACGCAATTAATGCTCGCTAAATCTGTTCAACGTCTTACTCGTCACGGCTTCGGTTCACAAGTTATCGATTCTAGCTGCTCAATGAACCGGCTACTATTATGAATCACTTTTTGCTGAACGTAAGGCTCGAATCAGCGTTTTTTATTCATAATTCGGGCATTTGATGTTGCTTTTTTTTTTTTTGTCTTTTCCTTTTTTGTAATAGTTTTAGGCTACACAATATTATGATATTATTACATCCATACAACATACACACTCAAACCTTATTCCATTGGGGTAGGCACAAACAACAGAACTAGATTCAATTGCCGCAGACTTCTTTTTGCTTCCTTTACGTACCGCCGCGCGCCGGTTGCGAGTACTACGCACCTGACCTTTCTGAAGAACATCCACAATAAGGTCAGTGCATATGTCCTTATAGGGCCTTAGATTCCTTAACAAGTTCTTCAATAGAAGATTAATTTAATTGCGTTAGCATCCTAGCTACCGTGTTGTTTTGTAAAGTTTGTTTAAGAAGATTTTGTAGAATTTTCAATTCATTCCGATTTTACATCCCTTCTTCGTTTCAATATTCTTTGCTGTAAACAATGTTTCAAAATGAGTTTGAAACACTCCCCTCTGATTGACAAGTATATTTTATTTTAAATGGTAGGTACATACATTCTGAATCAACGTAATGTCGTCTATCTGACTTACGATTCGCGTTTGTTTAAAAGTAAATTCTGTACTCAGGTCATGGAGACAAGTACGGAAAGAGTAAATTGAGTTTTTTTCGAGTATTAATTTGGATGGGGTCTTGTAAGGTAACAGTAAAAGTTCGTAGAGGCGGACGTAGTCTATAATTATGTTTTGAAGGTTGTAGTTACATTGTTATGTTGTAAATTTAAGTTCAGTGCAGAAGATAAATTTAAGTTTAGTCCTGTCAAATTAATCAGCGCCTGTCACTACTCTATACAAGTTTAGACGTGATTAAAAATTTACCTACTAAAATTACGTCAATTTACGTCAAGCGCTAATAAGTTTGACAAGAGTAAACTAAAATTTATCTTCTGTCCTTTTCTTAATGAAATAGAAAGAAAAGGATGCACTGAACTTAAATTTACTTTAGTTTGTGAACAAGGGAATCGGCACCAATGAAGACTTAGATAATTTGTTAAAAATAAAAGTAATTCTGTCTGTTGTAATACAACTATGTATACCAATAATAAGCTACTTTGTATAAATTCAAACCATTTATTTGCAAGAATATAGAAAATACATAACACATAGTCGAACAAATAAATGATTAAGTTACAATAAAGTGGTAGGTATCTTAGTGCACATGATACATTTTTAATTACCTCGTTGAAACAATATTAAAAAATAAAGCACCACCTATTTAAAAAGAACCTCTTTAGCTTATTGGCAGCTTTGTTCCAACAAACTATAAAACGTCAGGTGGAAAACTCAATTTGAAAGACTCATTTATCTTCTAAATTATTTACCACACAACTTTGGACCTTAACTGTTAATAGTTATGCTTTAATGTTTTTCGAAGGCAGTTAAGGATTGAGAATTGCTTCCACAGGTTCCAATATCAAAGAAAAGGGAAAGAAAGATAACGAGGAACACTATCCTTCATAGCAAGACTATAGAGGTGTACTTCAAATAAGTTTGGACATTAGAGTGCCTATAAACACAGAAAGTCAAAAAAAATCTCATCATTTTCTCGATAAGTAACTGTATTGAAGGAAAGTAAGGTGCTGCTTGTCTTTGTGTTTATGATTTTTCGTTAAGAAATAAAGGTGTAGTTTACTTATGAAGAAAAATCAGTTTTCACACAAATAACTAACTAAGAGAAACTTAACCAGATATTTAATAACACCTAAATTAATTTAATTAGCACAAATTACCTAATTGATAAAGACTGAAGTAAGTAATATTCAAACTGAATAATCGAAGAAGCTTAAATTTATTTATTAAATTTATTTCGAAATCGGTTTCCGGATTTAGCTTTAATTTTTCAACCGTAGTAATCAGTTAAATATTCCTGAACTTACTGAGATGCGCTACTTATCTACAAATGTTAACAATATTTGCTCCATTTAAATAAATAAAAAGGTCTTTGATCAAGAAAATGGCATTGAGAAAATATTGGAACAAGCATGTTTAAGCCGAGATTTGGTAAAAGTTTAACAAAAACTTGAAAACGCAGCAGAAAAAGTTTTTCCATTTAAGAACAGTAAAGTTTTGTGTACATCCCTCCAATTAAAATTCGTAAATTATGAGTATGGCAACCCAATTCGAGTTTGCCACAAAGGGTCTGAAAATTTCGGCTTTAACCCTAAATCTTTAGGGTTCATGCAAATGGACAAGGAAGTAGAAAGAACAAAAATGAAAAACAATCGTTTTAAAGAAACTTTTTGGAAAAAATCCTTCGGAAAAATTTACTTGCCCTTTGAAACAGATCCTTTGGACGATGTAATGAAATTCTTCCGTCGAAGGAAATTAATCGTTCCTCGAGTATTTTTCACTGATTTTGCCTTTTCCGGGTCCAAACATTTGTGTTAGCTATTAAAAATCTCGAGAACGAAACGTTTTTGATGGACAAAAGTTTTCTAATTAAAATTTTCTCGATTGTCCCCGTTAATGTCCTAAGGGTCAATGCTTAAGTTCCGATGGATCTGATAATGTCCAAGTTTTTCTGAAGATTTAGTAGGGTTTTTAAATTAATGTCCATTTAGATTTTGGTAAACAGAATCAAAGGTTTGCTATTTTTATGAGCTATAAAACAGTTATAGAAACATTTTTAACATCAAACCTTTTTTTTTTTTTTGGGTGGGAAATTATCAAATAACTTCTCCCGCTCTGGGTGGAGCGGGAGGGCGTGTCAGACTCTTACTGACTAAAACCCACCCGTGTTCCTTCGGTTGCCCTGTTGCCGGGGGCCGCGATGTCCCTATCGGTTTTCTTCGAACCCCCGGCAGGCATTGGCCCTAGCGGACCCCGTCAATTCTGCTGACATCTCTTTGAGGCGCGCGTGGAACACAACGCGCCGTCGACCCGGGCTTGGTCCTTACCGGACGGCGAGCTACCCATTGCTCACCGTCCGCAAGCCCGCACCTACGATGGCCGGAAATTGGACTGTGATTCTCCACGCCCAGGGCATCTCCTCTTGCGGCGGTCAGAGGCGTGAGGGCGCGAAGTTTGCCTCTCCCTCACGCGTTCCGCCTCCTCCTTCGCGAGCATTACCGCTTCGCAGAAGGTGACGGCCTGCCATTTCCTCTCGCTCCGTACCATGGCCTGAACCAGGGCCGGACGCGAGAGATCACCGCCGCCGATCGCCTTTACGAGGACACGGCGTTGCTCCGCCCAAGCCGGGCAGACCATCATATCTACCGCTGCTTTTTATACTGATATACGGACTCTTCGTATGTTTAATGAACGTTTATGCTAAGATTAATATTGCACTATTTATTGCCCACTGGATGAAAAATTACGATATGTTGCAGTATTTTTGTCTTCAAAACCCCTACTGCTATAATCACTCACCCTTGTTTAAATACTACAATCATTCTTTCCCAAACATTAGTCATGCTCTAAAAACATTTCTTCAGTCAAAATAAATTGAATGCATTTAAAAGTCTCTGCAGCTCGGAACATTAAACACGGGAGTAAAATCTCGGGAAATATAATTCGTTCCCGGGAACATCAGTTAATCATATCTTCCGAATGTTGTGACGTTCCCATTTATGTTCAACACTTTAATTCCGACGGTTTTATGTTTGATACTTACATCTGAAAATCTCGGTTTTCCCGTCTGCACTTTGAGAACTGATTTATAGAGCGCTTTGACCTTTTTTGCTAAGTAGATGGAAATCTTGTGCATAATTATTATTAAGGGCAAATTATTTGAAAATCTTTCTTATGTAGACGTTATACAGGTCAAATTAATTAAAGCTTGAGTGAATTTTCAATAATTAAATAACGAGAAAGGAAACAAAGATTTTTTTTAAATACCTACACTATATTGTACAACCCTATATTGTGTTTAGACATCAGAAAAAAAAAAAAAAAATCTTCTCATAACTTAGACTTCTCCATCATTGGTTGACCCTCTTCATCATCATTCTCCTTTGGAGGTGGATCGTTCCAGTCTGCCTTCTCAGCTGTCCCGTAGATTACGTAGACCAGGTTAGTGACCAAGTACAGACCTGCTGCCATGAAGAACACTTGCCTCCAGAGATATACGTCATTCTGTTAAAAATGGGAAAAGCAAGATTAAAGCATGAAAACAAATTGAAGTACTAAAAGAGATAAAATTTATTAATTAGATAGTTTCAACGTTTGGTATTAAGACTAGTTAATTTAAATTTCATAAAGTTATCAAAATGGTTTCTTAAAAGCGAATTTAAGACATCAAAGAGCTGTAGAGATAGAATAACTTTTTAGAAAATACCTAAATACCCCGGATTTACGCATTTGCCAAAAAATTAGAAAAGAAAAGAAGAAAGAAAACTTGTTTATTCTGCACAAATAAAACGCACATACATCATACATGTCACATAATCCTACAAAATATAAACAACTGTTTTACTTGCTGGTTAAAGTTTTCTAATAACAAATGAAGCTATTAATAATATCAACGGCAAAGGAATTGCAGTTATAAAAATAGTCATTAATATAGTTTAGTAATTGATGTACTGGACGAAGATGGCGGGATGAGCTTAACTCCTACCGAAAGGACTGACCCGGCACTAGCAAAAGACATAATTGTGTAGAAAAAAGGAAAGAGATGCCTTCGATGTGCAGTAGGACAGTGGATACAGGCTTTGATTGATGTACTTACGACGTCAGTAAGGATGAAGCCAATTATCAAAGGAGCGATTGACGCACCGATGTTTGACATAAAGTTGCTGATACTTATCATTGTTCCAGCAAAGTTTGGCGATATATCGATGTGGTTGATCTGAAAAAAAAATGAAAAAAATTTGGCTTCTAATATTGAACAAATTAATTTTGATCTTATGGTTGGATTTAAAAATGAAATGTCTTATCATTTCTGTTGCCTAGCACGTACAAGTAGCAAGTAGTTGTGAAATATGAGCAAAATAAACCAAGTAGGCGTTAAAATAATAAAATGATCATTCTTACCTGAAATCCAAGGTGAGCTGCTATTTTAAAACTGCATGTAAATACTAATATGGATTCCACAATATAAATGTTTTTAGGTGCGAAGGCCAGAGCAATCAGTCCAATAGCTGCTGGTATATTTCCTGGAAATAATGAAAAAAATGATCGAATGATGAATGATCCACCTTTGTACTTTTAAGAGTGAAAAGTAAAATAAATAAATAAAATGATGTAAGTCAATAATTAGGTTTTATTCATTCAACAATTTTATTAATTAGTTACTTGCAATGTGTGTCTCTGAAGCAATAATTGTACACCAATAGCTTCGTTAGGTTAGTTTACGATGGGCTCACATATCGTAAAAGAGAAAAGTCCCCCAAAATAAAAATAAATCATGTTGGTGTAAATAAAATTAAAAATAATCGTTTTTATTCTTACCTAGAGAATTTGCGAATTTCCTAGTGTTTGTGGGGCTGAGAATATTCTTCACAATCAGCATATCTGTCATCCAGCTGAAGAAGAAGTTAGTGAACCACATCACAAAGAATGGCAGAGCAGTCAGCAGTCCATTCTGTAGGTTTTAAATAATGTGGTATGTGAAAAAACCAGCTCTAATATAAATGCACACATTTATATGATTTTGGCATTCCAATTAATACGATAGAATATGTTTTATTGCACACAAAAAATTGTAACACTGTATAATAATTATACAAAACTATTCATTGTATATGTAGGTACATCAGCGGTGTCTACCAGACTACTTTTGGATGGACAAGAAGCCAAGGACAGTTTTATATTCCAAAATCGATTGTTGTATACCAACGTGCATTGCATAAATTATGGCCATCACTATTAATTCATCATGGAAAATTATATATATTCTTATAACCATGTTCCTCACCGCTTTGATGTCGACTCCCATGATTTTATCCAAATAGGCTGGAACTTCTGAGTACAGAGTGAGTTGTCCCCAAGTTTGGCCAAAATGTGCTATGATAATGGCCCAGACTCCTTTGTGGCTAAAGATCTTCCTCCAAGGCACCGCCATTTTCTGCAAAATAAAATATTTCATTCGTAGGTTGTAACGTCTTTATAAGTCTTCATTTCAGGTCAAATGATAGTCTTATATTTAAAAACCGGCCAAGGGCGTGTCGGACCACGCACAATGAAGGGTTCCGTAGTTGGGATGAATTTATCCCAAATGCAAACTTAGCATTGTAGTTGAAAAACATGTTCTCTTAAACATTCCAACTACAAAGGTACGCACAATATTGACTTTTAAGATCATAGACTTCTTATAGGTTTTCCTGTAATCTATGAGTAAAGAACCATTTTCTGTAGTTTTTTCTAAATTTTAGGCTCAGTAATTTCGGAGATAAGGGGGGAATGGTCAATATTTATCAATTTACTTAAATATCTTTTAATGTATTTACCATTTTATAATAATAACTAGCTGACTAATAAGAACTAACTAGCCCACTTCATTGGGCGGTAAACATTTTAACTTGTGATGAAATTAAGAGTGTGGTTCGGTTAGTACTGAGTGCTATGATTTATTTCCTGACTGCCAAAAAGAGGGTTTTGTTTTTATTGCATATTGCGAGCCACTGCGAGCGCTCAGCGCTAGTCTCCCTATCCCTTGTTGCTGAGACATGCTGCCTTAAATCAGAAAGACGCTGCGCACGTTCAGCGCTAGATTCCCGAGCACGGGCCTGCGATGTTCTCGCGCTTTGGCTAGCGAGCCTCTGCGAGCGCTCAGCGCTAGACTCCCTATCCCTTGTTGCAGAGACAAGCTGCCTTAAATCACTGAGACGCTGCGAACGTTCAGCGCTAGATTCCCGAGCACGGGCCTGCGATGTTCTCACAGTTTGGCTAGGGAGCCACTGCGAGCGCTCAGCGCTAGACTCCCTATCCCTTGCTGTAGAGACATGCTGCCTTAAATCACTGAGACGCTGCAAACGTTCAGCGCTAGATTCCCGAGCACGGACCTGCGATGTTCTCCAGCTTTGGTTAGCAAGTCGCTGTGAACGCTTGGAGCTAGATTCCTCAGCGCGTTAGGTATGGGCGTTATTTAACGTCACTAGTTACAATAACTGGCTACGGGGCATGTAACGGAATAACTAGTTTCGAGTCACACACAAACACGTGATTTTTGTAACTAGTTCCATCACAATGCAGTGATCGAATGAAAAGAGTGAAACGAAACAAGCTTGTGTTATGTAACGTATTACGTAGGTAACCATTTACATTTTCGTTTCGCAAGTAAACACTTCAATGAGAATAGAATTTGAAAAATAACTAGTTACTAAAATCACTAGTTTTCAAAACCGGTGACGTCCTCGAAGTCACTAGTTACGTACGTTACGTTTCACAAAAATCACGTAACGACCTACCCCTACAGCGCGTGCTAGCGAAATATTTTCGGCATGATAGTTTAATCGCTGAAACTGTCCGATATCCCAAAAACAAATACCATAGATTCGAACTCGAAGAATGAGAACGAAGTAGTATTTGTGGTTTTAAGGAACCGAGCAACCAAAACAATTTTAAAGACCAACAACATTCAACCAACTGCGTACAACTCACCTACCTATCGACGAAAGTTTACACAATAACTGGAGAGGGTCATTAATCCGCGGAAAATCTTAACACCGCGATTCAGAAAACTGACGTAATTGCACAACGCCATCTATGGGTAAATGGATAAAACGTCCGTACAAAGCATGTTCTAATGCGGTTCGCGAATGGACGGCGGCATTTTGCGATGTAGTAATTTTATATTATCTTCGAAACTATTTAACCAATTGACATACTGTTTGGGCAAATCGTATCTCTATGATGTTCCTGTGATCGTAATAATATTTTTTTCGATAAGGTTTAATATTTTGTTGTTTAAAAAATCGTCCAAAGGTAAGTACGTCGAAAAATACTTTTTTAACACATAAAAGCTACTATATCTGCTAAAATATAAAAGACAGAAATACGGTGTTGCAGACTTTTTTGTAGAACTATTCAAAGCGGACCAGGTTGCCATACATTGTTTTCAATTATATACAACTGTTAAGGCAGCGCATGCAAATAACTCTGTCGTAAGAGCAATTTTTTCCCGCCTTTCTAGACAAAAATTGAGATAATTCGGCTAATATGCATGATATCTTTATAATTTATAGCATATAGCACTCACGAATAATGTAGCTTTCTACCAGTGAAACAATTTTTAAAATTGGTTCATTACTTCCGGAGATTACCCCCCACATACAAACTTACAAACAAATGTTACCTCTTTATAATATTAGTATAGATAAAAAATGAGATCCTCGCAACAAGCGCTTTCATTACCCGACTACGGCGAAGCAAAAAGGAGGGTTATGATTTTGACCGGTATGTATGTATGTATGTATGTTCATCTGTTACCTCATAACTTCTAAACTGCCGATCATAATTTGACAAATGAGGTATCATTGGAAGCGTTTTGATTGTCCGCTGGTTATAGGATATGTGGCGTCACATTAAATGCAATATGGCGCCCTCTAGAGGACATAAAGTAACGAAATAAAAAATAAAAATAATTTAATTGTGCCATGTTGGGTATCAAATGAAAGGGCTTGACGAGTACATTACAAATATGTAAATATATATTATTGTCCAAGTAAAAACAAGCAAAAGTGAGACTGTGTTACGTACGGCGCGGCTGTAAAATTTATACCTATTTTATACCATAAATGCCGTGATGGTCCTGTGGTTAAGGCCTCGCCTCTCATGCACGAGGTTGTGGATTCAAATCCGGGCAAGTGCTAATGTAACTTTTTCAATTCAAATGTACTTTCTGACTTTATCAAACATTACTAACATCGTTGAAGGAAAAATATCGTGAGGAAACCTGTACCCTAATTGCATAATACAACACAACCACAACCTGTTTCGATTTGAAATAGTTTGCTAATCCATTGATTCATAGGTTGTAAAAAAAATCTGCTCAACGACGTAAATAACGCAATGAATGTTGTTGAACTGTCAAAATGAAACAAATTTGGCAAAATTGCTTACGAAAATAAGTTACGCAATTAAGGTACTGGACTTATAGTAAGTTCATACTAGCTTCTGCCCGCGACTTCGTCCGCGTGTAATAGTTACTTTGGTGCTCCGCTCCTATTGGTCTTAGCGTGATGATATTAGCCTGTAGCCTTTCTCGGTAAATGGGCTATCTAAACTTAAAGGAATTTTTCAAATCGGATCAGTAGTTCCTGAGATTAGCGCATTCAAGCAAACAAGCGAACTCTTCAGCTTTATATATTAGTATATATAGATATATAAGTCTGAAATCGCCAACATGTCTTGAGCGCGCGTGGTGATCAATGCTCGTGCCTTCTCTGTATGAGAAGAGGCCTTTGCCCTGCAGAGGGACAATAATAGGCTGGTGTTATTATACCATAAAATATATAACCCAAAAAAAATGTTTTTAAGCTGCTCTGCAAATACTTTATCACGAAACTATAACCACAAAATAATTTAAAAAAAAAGTAAGTTCAAAAACTAAAACCCGACTAAAAGATATGAAACAAGAAAATATTTCAGACAGAAGTCAAGACATTGGTACAAAAATGATCAAGGTAAAGCCGTGGTCGCATGCTGGTACACCTACAAAATTATAATGGCATGCAACCACGGCTTTACCTTGATCATTTTTGTACCTATGTCTTGACTTCTGTCTGAAATATTTTCTTGTTTCATATCTTTTAGTCGGGTTTTAGTTTTTGAACTTACTTTTTATTTGATATGTCACGCAGTACAGATGGCAAAACTGTCTTTTTTTTCCTTATTTCCCCTCAAAAACTACCCCCATATTCAAAATTTATTTATTTACGTTATGCGTCCGTGTTTTGGTCACAGAATTACATGTGTGCCAAATTTCAACTTAATCGGTCTATTAGATTCGGAGCAAATGGGCTGTGACAGGCGGACGCACGAGTGATCCTATAAGGATTCCGTTTTTTACTTTTTACGTACGGAACCCTAAAAACAGCTACGTAGCTTACTTTCACAGGAATGCTATTAATCAGTTAATAAAATATTTTTTCCCAAGAACAGACTTTTACTTAATTTATTTTTTTACTACATGTGTCTATGTGTACCTTATCTTTTCTGTATTCTTTATTCTTTACAATAGTTCTTGTACGTACATACCTAATTTAGTTTTCTGTTTATCCTATCCATGTTAGAATATTCTTTTTATTTAATTTCTTATATTTGAACACCCAAAAGGTATGTTTATAGAGATTCTTTTCATTTAGACCTTTTTTATTTGAACTTTATTTGTTAACTACCTACAACAACAATATTCTGTTCTATTCTAAATTGTTTTTTTTAAATAAATTTTCTAATACATAGTATCACGCCTCTATTCCCCGAAGAGTTGGGTAGAGGTGCGCCTATTGTACACACACATTTTGTCAGTTATGTTTAAGTCCCATGTAATATCGGTTTCATAAATGAAATGAATCAAAATTATTCAAAATCGAAATAATTAATCAATATTTTTTGTATAATAAAATAGCTGCCCGTGTACCCCCCGGGAATATGGTAACAATAGAATATTATAGTTAGTTGTGTCTCATAATTATTACCTTTGCTTCATCGCCCGTTCCCAGTTCTTCTTCTACATATCTCCTTTCAGCTTCAGATATCTTGGGATGTTTAGCTGGAGTGTCAGCTGCAAGCCAAAAGAGTAGAACTCCAATGATTCCCGACAGTATCCCGTAGAACCTGAATATACCAGGCCAGCCCAGTGCGGATGATGAAATGAAGCCTGTCATTGGTAGTCCGAAAACTGTGCCTAGAGCTTGCCCTGAAAAGGTAAAGATGGAAAAATATTTTGAAGATATGCGCCAGTAAACTTAAAGAACTTTATTCTAGGGTAAATAAATAAATCAAAGTTGATTAGGAACGATATAGAATACATTTCTTTCAGACTTTCACATGAATTACAAAAAATACACTAAAAGTTTGTACTTATAGAATAATGTAGAGTGGAAGTGGAGAGTGTTTATGCGTGTGTGTGGTATTAACTTGCTTGCCTTATATTCTGCAAGATTTACTTCTAGTATTATTTATTACTAGCTTTTACCCGCGGCTTCGAAGCTCGAGGTTGGACATTATTCCACGGGAACGTACCTACTTTTGGATTAAAAAGTATCCTTTGTCCTAATCCAGGCCATGGTCTACCTGTGTGCCAAATTGCAATCAATTCCGTTCCGCCGTTAAGACGTGAAAAGTTAACGCATAAACAAAGTTATAATATTAATTATATAATTCCATTAAAGTATGGATGTGGATTAACTATTCTATTCCGATGTAAATATGTCATATAAAAATCTTACCTCCATAAACAAAAGCAGCCATTCTTCCTCTCTCCTGCAGAGGTGCCCACTTTCCAAGAGACGTGTGCAGCCCAGGGACTATGCAGGCTTGACTCAGACCTTGTAATACTCTGCATAATGCTGTGCATATCCAACCACCCTAAAAATAATAATTATTAAAATATCGGTATTGGTTGATGGCAAAAGGCTCGCCCACTATTACATGGGACTTAAACATAACTGGCGAAATATGGGTGTACCTGCTATAGGTACCCCTCTGACCAACCCTTCTGGGAAACAATGAACAGGTTATGTGTGTATAAAATTTCAGACAGAGTCCACTATTAATCAAATCTTTGACGTTTTTATTAGGTTAGAATAGCCAACCCATGATGATCACCATCGTCATCGTCAATCATCAATGAAGTTATACACGAGGTTGGTTTATTTTGTAGTCCTAACTAATATTATAAATCCGAAAGTGAGTTTGTTTGTTTGTTTGTTACGCCTTCACGCTAAAATGGCTAAGCAGATTAAATTCGGCACATGGGTAGACCATGACCAGGATTAGGATATAGGACACTTTTTATCTCGATATTTCTACGAGATCGAGACTTATGCCGGTGAAACCGCGGATTGCAGCTAGTAGTTAATAAATTATTCATGACTTAATTTTATTCTTCCACAACTTCCAACTTACATAGTAAGCTGCCAGCGGCAGCAGTATCGACACCACACAGTTGATCATCATGGCACCAGTCAACAGGTACCTGGCTCCGAACCTATGGGCCAGCTGCCCACCAGGTATCTGCAGCGTCATGTACCCCCAGAAGAATGAGGCTATCACCGCGTCTTGGGTCTTCTTGTTCCAGTTGAATGTGGGGTACTGGACCATCGAAATGATTGATTAACACTTTTATTGTCCTGCATAGTTCATAGCGAGTTTTCAAATATTGTGTATATTTCTCGGACAGTAAACAGGAAAGGGATAATAAAGCCAGGGAAATGTATTGTTTAGCAAATTGATTACCATCTTAAATTGTCCGTGTGTTCAAAATCCTGCTGTTTTAGAGTGTCATAGAGTGTCAATTTGCAAAAAAATCTTTTTCGTGACTTATTTTAATTGATATACATACACGGAAATGAGAGGGTTGATTAGCAAATCGGTTTAACATTAGCTTTATCTAATATGCGGGCAAATTTTACATTTGTATGGCCTGCAGATAAATTGTTATGGTTCTGGAGGCTTATGCAATGTGCATTGTGCATTTACAAATATTTTGTCGGTACAATAAATTCTATCCTAATAGTATGACTAAAATACAGTTGGGACAAAAAATATATGAAATAAAAAAATAAACTCCTGACTGAATGACTAGTAATTGCTTACAAGATTACAGTCAAGTTTGCATGTGGCAGAAGGAAATTGTCTTTGTTTTAATCAAACGATTTCCCGTAAACCGTAAACAAATTAAAAACTTTGTTCAACTCCTTTTGATCCGGAAATTATGTGTGTTCCGAAGTGCACCAGTGAAATTCCTTCATATTAAAATGTGCTTTATGACGTTAAACATATAAAATACACTAGCCCTCAAAACTTAGTACCATACTTTTAAAATTGCAATTTCTCTTAATTATAGAAGTCAGAGTTTTGAAATAAAATAAAAAACGTTTTATAGCAAATTTCATCAACTTTCTTTGAAATTGCCCGGTAGTGCCTGGTTGATGGCAATAGGCTCGCCCTCTATTACATGGGACTTAAACATAACTGGCGAAATGTGGGTGTACCTGCTAGCTACAAGGACACCTCTGCCCAAACCTTCGGAGAAACAAGGCGTGATGTTATTTCTTTGGAATTATAGTTTATTATACTTTAGTAACGTTTTTAACTTAAAAAAAGATAAAAACCAAAAAGTGCCTTTTTAATTTACTGGCAAAAAACTCAAACAACATTTATAAGTATGTTTTACGCCTTATTTTAATTTTAATAACTGGTATTGCCTCCTTGGACTCTGATTATAGCTTCGAGCTGGTTTGGCATACTGAAGACGAGGTTTCGGAGGCGATGTTGGGGAATGTTCTCCCATTTTTCCATCAAGGCCTGTTTTTGGACCCTGAGTGTGATAGGAGGTGGTATGTGGCTTCTGACCAGCCTTCCGAGCTCATCCCAGGTATGCTCGATCGAGTTGAGATGAGAGTTACAAGTACGATAGAGATTTCTTGATGACCATGCCATCAAGTTGATACCAACTTCCTGAATGTACTCTTATACTCCATCGTATTGGACTACTTCTGTGAAGCAAGCTTGAATGTATCGCTCACCCGGTCCCCTGTACACTCTTCGCTTCCCATCGGAAGTGAATAGTGAGAATCGAGACTCATCAGTGAACTTTAAATATCTTGTGTACTTTAAAAGTTATTGCAATTTAAAAAGTGTGATACTAAGTTTTGAAGGCCAGTGTAGTTTCATTCATATTGAAAATTATCTATGTTTGTTACGCAACAATCATAATATTCTATTTCGATCGTTGCGTAAAAAACAGTAGCACACAGTTTATGATAAGAGCCATATTTAAACAAATAAAAAGTTAATCCCTTAGTACTTAGTAAAATAACATTATAATTATAATTTTGCTTTACAAAAGAGATTTTATGATGTAAGCAGACTTACAGGTGGTATCAACATCAAAGCATTTAATATCCCTTCTGGTTTAAACTGGTTTTCGTTGGCTAAATTGGTTGCTGTAGCATTTATGACTGGTTCTCCATATTTTGTCATGGCTACCAGTGACACTCCCATGCAGGATCTCATGCTGTAAGCTATAGTCAGGGTGCAGAAAAGTATGAAGCACTGCTGATGTCTGTAACCCCATCCTGACACTGAAAATAATAATTTCTGTTATCCGAGTTAAGAAATTATGCTATTTTCAAAATGTCAATCTATAAATCTGCCTAGCCTTTTCCCGATTATGTTAAGGTCGGCTTCCAGTCTAATCGGATGCAGCTAAATACTAGTATTTGCATAATTAATTGATTCACTATTTTGAAAATGATGATCAGTAAATTATTTGTACAGTCACAAGCATAAATACTTTACAGTTACACAAAATTCACAAAGTAACACAAATCTAAAACTTGCAACAAACTAATTAATTTATTTCAATTTGACCACCACCTGCTTTTCTAATTACAATCCGATACGAATTCTAAACAAACATTAGAATACTAAAAATCAACTTTAAACATAATTAATCCATTAGGTGATAAGCCAAATAGTTTCAAGCTGAGTGTTCAGGAACCCGTGACACTAAACTTTTCAGACACAACATACTCTCAATTAATCAAAAGTTTTCACTCACCTTTGAAATTATTTTCAGAGCCTTTCTCTGTAACCTCTTGCTTCTCCACCATTTTTATTGTATTTCTTAGAATTTATTTGATTTCATTCACAATATTAATTGCTTAAAGTTAGAAATCGGTTTTTGATCGATGTTATGAATTTACGCAGTTTTTTATTAATATAAATTTTTTTCTTAGAAATTGCCAAAAAGAAAACCTAATTCTGATGCATTATAATCAGCTACGCGTCAGCATTGGAAATAACTTGCTTTAATTAACATCACTTTCCTTTGCCGTATTGCTGCACCTACAATTTGTTTCGAGATATGTACCAAACTGACGTACAATATCTTTGAATGCGTCTTTCATGCTAGTCGAACAATTATCTAATTGTCATTAAATTATTCTTGTGTGCATTAGTATCACTATTATCTTCTGCAAATAATATTCCAAGATCATTGCTACTGTATATCGGACTGTAGTGTAAGTACCTACATTATTATATTTTTTTTTATAATTATCATCTTAATTTATGTAATCTTCATCATTTTCCTGCTCTTATCCCAATTTATTTGCTACTTCTCTATTAGTCGTCACCTCGGTAGTCAACCCCTTTCTAGACATATCACACAATCCATTCATCGTTTTTTTTATCTTCCCCTATTCTGACAACCGATTACCGCACAACTTTTCAGTCACCGGTGCCACTTTCAGACTTCCTCTTATGTACTCATTTCTTATTCTATTCATTCGCGTACACATTACATAAGCTTTTCATTAATTCCTTTCGCGGTCCAACATTCTGATCCATAAATAAAAAAATAAAATAAAAAAGCCTTTTATTTCATATTTTTTTTTTTGCATGAATTCAAATTTAGTTTTTATTTTTGTTATTCAAACAATTTATAAAGGTATTTACATTATTTAAAAACTATCAGATTTAAAATAATAATAATATGTATAAGTATATAAAAAGGGGGGGGGGGGGCGGGGAAATGATCATTAGGGCATCAAAAAATTCGTCCGTATCGCTGTCAATAAGAGAAGTGCCCAAAAGGCTGGCAGCATTGCCACGTTGTATGGCAATGCTGATTCTTTGACCAAAGAATAGGCTAGCCCTCTGGTCACGTGAAGAGTCGACCAGCCGCTTGGCGATGTCTTGAAAAACAAGGTGGGCACTTGGACCCCATGGCCCTAGTGTTTCAACCCCAAACGGCTCAAACATATAAGTCCCAATAAAATTGGAGTATTTGCGCCGTTTGAGGTTTTCCGCACCTGCAGCAGCAGCTCCAGCACAGCCCGCCGTGCTAGGAAGATGGGATGGCGCAAGGTTGTCGACACACGTTGCATCCCACACCAAAGGCCTACCTACCTTCCAAGGCATTATGGTCATTCCGTCTGGTCTCTTCCCATCGTCGCGTGCCAAGCCATTGGGTTCTAAAACAGCTGGCACTCCGGCGGTGACAAGAGCACGACGGATGATGTCGTTGATGCTGGCGTGCCGTGCTATCCGGCCTGCGCTCTTACTGCAGGATAGGGCGTGGTGTCCGAGACAGTCGACACCTTCACCGCACCTTTTATTTCATGCATTAGAAAGGAGACCAGATTAAGATTACCATTTTTAACATTTTGTTTTTAATAATTATTTTCTACAAGTATTATGTATATAATACAATGTAGTTTTTGTTAAGTATCATTCTATAATTGTTTATTAGTGTATAACATCTTTTCATTTTTTTATAGTTTCCTATGGAAATTAAATTATAATAATAATAATAGTTACCCCACCGCCGTATCTCTACGTTGACGTCGTGGTGGGGCTTGCGCGCTCCGAACTCTAGGTCTGTGCCGGTAGAGTTTACTTTGCCGGAACAGGTCTGGGATGAGGAGCCAGACCAAGAGAGATACAAAAACCCGCAGGGCAGCATGTGGCAAGCTGTTGGGCAGTAGCGACCCCATGGACCCTATCTCCCGGGAGAAGTCTTGTTCCTCACCTCTGGCTTGCCTTTATTGGCCGGCTGGAGTGAACACTGACGAGGAACGGAGCTCCCACCTCATTCTTGCCTTTATTGGCTGGCTTGAGTGGAGATTCGCAAGAGCAAACGTGCTCGGAGGAAGGAAGTATTCCAGTAAGATGCTGGTAGGGATCTTGACCGTACTTCCGGGATTGTCCTGATAGCCGTGGAATTCTTCTCCACTCCTCATAAGCACCTCAGGACATGTTGCCTCCTTGTTGCTACGACACTTTGTGCCAGCGACCGTTTTTGGAGGCCCATTATTGAGTGTGCAAGTCACCCCCAGCCATTTTATCCGTGTACATATAAAACAGTGATTAGGCAGGGGCCATTATCCTTCCATAGTTCCAGGTCACCAGTCAACTTAAGCCACCCAAACCCATAGTCCAACAGATTTGTTTCCATATTCTGCAATAGTCCTACACCAATCGGGGATTTTCCTTGGGTGCACTTGCATAGTGCATACTGGGATAATCGTCGGTTGGTGCCTCATTCCACATCAAATTGTCTAAGGGGCCTCTGCGAGTTGGCTTCACCTCTCGTACGCCTTCCAAAAGACCGGGACCCTAAGGTCCCACGATATTTAAATAATTATATATAAAAAAGTTATAAGAACAATAATAGTTAAAAAGTATAAATTAAATTAGATTGTTAATATTCATTTTTTTTTTAATTATTAATAAAAATAAAACGCAAGTAAAAATAGCATGCATGAACCCCTCAAGTAGTGAGGATAAAAGCCCTCCTCCAGAGAACACCAGCGGTCTTAATCTTTGGCTTCTGTCAACCAGTTTTTGCCTGCGACTCGTGTGATGTCGTCCGCTCATTTAGTTACAGGTCTTCCTCTTTTCGGAGTGCCTGTAGGACCTGGCCATGACGTCATGCGAACAGTCCATCGATCGTTGCTCATTCTCGCTACATGTCCTGCCCATCTCCATTTTAACTTTAGAGCGTAGGTGAGAGCATGTGACGATTTTTTTTACATTTTCTGATTTTTGTGACGCTTCTCTCCATGCTTCGCTGGCAGGACGTGATTTTATTTTTCACTCGTTTAGTAAACATCCACGTTTGACAGGCGTAGGTTAAAGAAGGTAAAAGACATGTGTCCATGACTGTGCTCTTGAGTTTCATCGGCATCTGACTTTTGAGAACTTCCTTTAGGCTCCAAAACTTTTTCTATATTGTTATTATTCTTCTATCTACTTCTGAATCGTTGTTCAGTAGGTCAGGCATATGGAGTTTTGTGCGGCATTTGTCATGAATTTAGTTTTGCTCAGATTAACTTCCAGTCCAGCTTCTCTGATTGCTTGTTGTAACGTGTGTAGAATTGATTCCAGACCTGTGCTGTTTTCTGATAGGAGGACAATGTCGTCTGTGAACCTAAGGTGACTAATATGTTTCCCTTTTACACATATACTACTCTATCCCAATTTAATTTGCCGATAATCGATTCCAGTACTGCTATAAAGATTCGAGGCGATAGGTGGTGGCCTTGCCGTACTCCTCTTTTGATGGAGGTAGGTAGACCTGCAGTTTCTAGATTCACTCTACTAGTGTTGTTCTCGTAAAGGTGTTTTAAGACTTGGATGTACTTTTTCTCCTTTTTTTGCGATTGTAAAGCTTTCCAGATTCAGGGATGTAGAATTGTATCAAAAGCTTTCTGATCCATGCAAGCATAAAATTATCTTCCCCTTAAGTTTAAGGGGAATGCAGGAGACGCAGATTGTTTCCGTGACCTGCCACCATTTCTTCCACCAAGTGTTAATTCTGTGCTTAATCTATTAATATTAAATATTATAAGCAAGTTTTCACAATTCATGATTACATAAATTATTATGTAATCATGAATGAAAATGAAATTTTAAATCAGTGGAAATGCAATGAAACAGGCGTCTATTGATGATATTAAAATTTTATTAGAAAGTAACACTAAGACAAATATTATAATTAATACACTTATGTATATACTTTGTACAATATTATAACTATTTATTATAAAAACTCCTTTTCTATCTCACTCTCATTGATCAACATCTTGATTCACAACTCCAGAATAAATTGCCGTGTTGTCAAATTAGTAATGTATGCTTGTGACGTAACTCATTCATTGACTGTGTGCAAAGTTGCAGACAGGACATAAGTTTTTTTTCATTTACTTGATGTTTTTTTTATAGGATAGCAACACGACAACTTCTACAAATTATACTACTGCGGAACAGCTTCTTAATCACCACGTCTTTCTCGGAGCGAGTGGACGATTTGAAACCATTACAAGACCAGGTTCCCTTTCGATGATTTCCTTCATCGACACCTTCAAATTAGACTTGTCAGGTTCAAACCCCCAATCTTGTACTCGAGAAGCAGTTCCATCAACGTCTGGTTCATCACGATATTCTATATGACTTCTTAGGATATTAATATACTTAGATTGTATGTACATTAAAATAATTAAAACCTCAATGAATATTTAAACCACACCGTTTGCCATCATTAGGTGTGAATATTCATAGTTTGAAATCGACTGACTTTTCATTGATGTTAATTGATGAGCCAAAAACTGAACGACTTCAAGCAGTCCCTATGAGCTTTCAAAGCTTTTCTTTGTTCATTGCGTCATAACTTTCTCCATTTACACTTTAGGTTTCTCCATCATTGGTTGACTTTCCTCGTCAGCTGTTTCCTCTTGAGGTGGGTCATTCCATTCTGCCTTTACACCTGTTCCAAATATAACGTAGACCAGATTTGAGAAAAAGTATATTCCAGCAGCCACAAAGAATATCTGCCTCCAGAGGTATGGGTCGGTCTGTAAACATTGTTAATAACGAAATTATGTTCTGCGTTTTCCTTATCATCAATCCATTATTTCACTTTGGCTATTTATGAAAAAAATATTAATATATATATATATTAACATGCTCTTTCATTTGTAATTTCTAAAACATGCGTGGAAAAATATTTTTACAAGGTGAAAATATTCAGGAAACTAAACACAATACGTTATTGAATACAAAAACTATAGCTAATAGAAACTCTTAAGAATATCGTTAAGTTTACAGGAGAATAAACGAACTACTGGACAGTAAGGAAGTAAATGAACTATTTATTATACATGCCTTAGCTTTAACTTTTCCAAAAATTATAATATAAAATACAATATTAATATAACTTACAACATCGGTAAGAATAAAGCCGACCACCATGGGCGACATTGATCCTGCGAAGTTGGAGACAAAATTGCTGATGCTCATCATGGTCCCAGCGAAGTTCGGAGAAATATCAATGTGGTTTATCTGTTAAAAAGAAATTACATAAAATGAAGAGCAAAAGTTCACAGCGTGATATAAGTAACTTAGAACAGTAAATCAGAAAGAAAAATACTTACGTGGAATCCCAAATGACCCGCTACTTTGAAACTACAGATAATGACCAATATTGTTTCTACGACATAGATGTTTCTGGGTGCGAAGGCTAACACTATGAATCCAATAGTTGCTGGTACGTATCCTGTTTTTATAAAAATTAAAACTTATTAAAGAGTTAAAAATTATTGGTATATTCTAGGGGTTTGTAATTTTTTGTTGCTATAGTTCGCACTATCTATAATCTTGGTTCAATCTTGCCATAAACGTGAAAAGTCACAATGTCCAATAATATTACTGTACGGGGTGGCAGGGACATCGACGCGAAAACTAAAACCATGGATTCAGTACATGATTCTGAGCCGCCCTGCGTTGAAATTTTTTGTCGGTTAAAAAAAAAAATCTGCTGTTTCATAGAAAAGTGCAATACCTACGCGGTCAAAATGTATGGAACAGCGGATTTAAAAAAAAATAATCGACGAAAAATTTCAACGCAGGGGGTTTCAGAATCATATACTGAATCCATGGTTTCAGTTTTCGCGTCGAATATGCCAACCTGTAGATTCTTGTACAATCATAACTTGAAAGAATTACAAATGTGTTTACCTAGTGAATTGGCTAATTTTCTTGTATTCGTAACACTGAGTATTTTCTTCACAATCAGCATATCAGTCATCCAGCTGAAGAAGAAGTTTGTGAACCACATCATCAAGAACGGCAGAGCAGTCAGCAGTCCATTCTAATAATACAAATCATTGATTACTATTTTATTACTTGTCATAATACGAACAAAGTAAATTTCATCGAGGTACGAGAATAATAATTAGTTGATAATTCCAGACAGTTGCTTGAACAATAATCTCACCTTATTTTAACGATACTAAAATGAAATGCATACAAGTACAAGACTTATGAACAGTCCTCTTTCGTTTTCATATAGTATTTCGCAATAAGTATCAACATTTATTGTTATAAATTAATTATCTGTGTACCAAATTTCATCCAAATGCGTTCAGCCGTTTTTGAGCCAATTCGGAACATAATTGTTTACGGACAAAAATTTAAGAAACTGTATTTTTGGCATCAGACTCATTCCCACTCTGTAGCAATTACTTTTTTTTTAATTTTCAATGTAGAGTTTTGAATTCGTTACTATTTTATTATAATTATGTTTAGATATACATAAGCTAACTTGACTCTTATATATGTATGTCATCATCATCATCATCAGCCTATAAATGTTCCCACTGCTGGGACACAGGCCTCCTCTTTGTGAGAGGGAGTGGGCCGTAATCTACCACGCGGGCCCAGTGCGGGTTGGTAGATGTCACATGTCTTCGAATTTTCGGTTCTAAGACATCCAGGATCCCTCACGATGTTTTCCTTCACCGTTTTGAGAGCAGTGGTGATGAAATAATTTACACAAAGTAAAGCGTTTGTCTGGTTTAGAACCTACGACCTACAACTCGTAAGTCGCGGCCGTTACCACTGAGCCACCACTGGTTTATGTCTGTATATCTACTTTACTCTTGTTTTAATTCAATCAAAACCATATTTACCGCTTTAATATTGACGCCCATAATTTTGTCCATGTACGCAGGTACTTCTGAGTACAGAGTCACTTGTCCCCACGTCTGTCCAATGTGTGCTATTATAATGGCGTACATCCCAGGGTGACGGAATATCTTACACCAGGGCACCTTCATACGCTGTAAAAATAATGATTATTTCAATCCTCTTATCATCATCATCATCATTTCAGCCGAAAGACGTTCATTACTGGACATAGGCCCGCAAGCATCGTCACTTCGACTGGTTCTGTGCTTCTCGCATCCTTCAGATTCCTGTGGTCTTGACCAAGTCATCAGTCGACCTTGTGGGAGGCCTTCTCAAATATGGCAACCAAAATATAAATCACTTTGAAAAGCTTTTTTTTTAGCTGTTTGCTATTTGGCCACAAAGCCAGATTTTGTGGGTGTGGTGTGTTCTGTAAAACTAGGTTAATTTATAGTGGCATCTGTGTGTGGCGGCTTTCAGTGCGAAGTTTTAACTATAATTTATTTCACAATTTTTGTCGAAAGTGCACGCTATGTATTCATTATTGCTTTGTTTTTATCAATTGGTTTTTGATACTTAAATATAATAGAAAGAAAGAAAGAAAATTCGTTTCTTTGCGGTAAGCATGACATTAATGAAAAACATGAATACCTTAGTCTTGACTCCATTTCCTAATTCATCTTCTACATATTTTCTCTCGCCATCTGAAATTTTGGGATGCTGTGCTGGTGCATCAGCAGCCATGAACCAAAGCACGACTCCAAGGAGAGCAGATAAGATTCCGTAAAATCTGAAGATGCCTGGCCAACCCAACGGAGAAGCTGCTATGAAGCCTGTCATCGGTAGTCCCAACACTGTGCCTAGAGCTTGACCTGAAACATAACACGACATGTTTACTGAGAATTTAGTTCTGATTAAATTGCAACCACTAGCAAACTAAATTCAGTGAACACATATTATTATTATACCATAAAAGTTTTGCCATGGTGTTTGTATACAGGATGGCAGACACTTCGACGCACGACCTGTTACTACGGATTCAGTACTTACGTGATTCTGAGTCCCCTGCGTTGAAATTATTGGTAGGTTATTTAAAAAAAAATGCTGTTCCATACGTTTTGACTGCGTAGATGTTGCACTCTATGAAACAGCAGATTTTTTTTTATTATAAGTGGTAAAAAAAATACGGTGGGGGTTAGAATCATGTGCTGAATTCATGGTCACATTTTGCGCGTCCATGTCCTTGCCACCCTGTATATTTGCGATAGAAACCTAACTAAATAAACCGAAATAAATATTTACATCCCCAATCCTCCTGTTTATTGATTTGTTCAATATGGACACGTTTCTGGCATGGAATCTTCTTTACCTTTATGGTAGATACAGGCATATAAAAAAAGAGATTCATTCAAGATATTATTAAATACGAGAAGATCAATTAAAAGTTAGAAAACAATCACAAATTTAATTTCTAGTACCTACCTATCTGTATTTGAAATAAGGCTTACCTCCATAAACGAAAGCAGACATTCTTCCCCTCTCATTTAAAGGTGCCCACTTTCCGAGAGCCGTATGAAGACCAGGCATAATACAGGCTTGACTCAGACCTTGCACCATTCTGCATATTGCTGATAATATCCAACCACCCTGACAAGTACAACAAAAATACGATGTATTGATGGTATATCCAAATTAATAATATTATAATTTAAGCACTAAAATTGTCATGCTTACGTAATAAGCAGCGATTGGGAAGAAGATGGAGACCAGACAGTTGATCATCATAGCACCAAACAGCAGGTACCTGGTACCGAATCTGTGAGCCAGTTGACCTGCTGGGATCTGCAGCAGCATATAGCCCCAGAAGAAAGATGCTATCACTATTTCTTGCACTTTTTTGGTCCAATTGAAGGCAGGGTACTGAAATAACAAGTAACAGAAAGTCAATAAATTATATGAATGATGAATTGAGTGACTTTTAAAAAGTTCTAAATTTGAATATTCTAATGCCTGCACTGCCACCGACGACGCCGTGGAAATGGTGAAGTTTTGGGCCAACACAATTCAATACACTGTCGTGCATCAACACGAAGCAGAAGAAATAAAAAGTAAGTTCAAAAACTAAAACCCGACTACTGAAAAATTACGCTCTGAAAAGTATGAAACAAGAAAATATTTCAGACAGAAATCAAGACATAGGTACAAAATTGGTCAAGGTAAAGCCGTGGTCAAATGCCTGTACACCAACAAAATTATAATGGTATGCGACCACGGCTTTACCTTGACCAATTTTGTATTTATGTCTTGATACTTTTTAAAGCGTGATTTTTCAGCAGTCGGGTTAATTTTTTTTTTTGTATCATATAATGATAATTATATATTAGGATTATTATATTATTTTATATAGGTAGGAATTACTTAGTTTGAATTTCCGCGCATTGTTTGAGAAAAGAATTGCACAAGTCTTGGTCGTAGGCATTGATGGACTCACGAATGTGTGCCTCGGTTTCGCCACTGCCCACATTGCACGATTGTCCATCAATGTCCCTGTTGCAGGCCGCGACAGCAATGTACTACTATGCCAAAAACACTTACCGGTGGCACCAACATAAGAGCGTTCATAATTCCTTCAATTTTGAATTCTGTGACATTAATAGCATTACTTTCGTTTCCCTGACTCTCGTGGTACATCATAGCTACCAGTGACACCCCCATGCAGGATCTCATGCTGTAAGCTATAGTAAGGGTGCAGAATAGTATGAAGCACTGCTGATGCCTGTAACCCCAATCTGAAACTGAAATGTTAAAGACAATTATGGCATTATGTTAGCTAAATTGCAAAGGCGAATATGGCTCAAGCCTATCATTCGAACAATTTGTGGTAAAAATAGTTTAACCTTTTAGAGGAGCGCAGATTGTATAATTTCAACTTCAAAAAATGTAAAAGAAGCGACTTCACTAAACATATTATTTAAGTCTAGTGTCGCTTGTTTCTAAATTTGCTTTATTTTATTTTGTGGACATAGGACATAATTTAAATTAATATAAACATTTATAAAGCTAATGTTAGTTTTACTAGGAAAGAAAACACAAGACACTAATTTCCCCAAACGCATTAGATGGAAAAAAAATATATTATAGCGTGTTAAATTTTGCTCCATTTTATAACTAGGTGTCCCCTAGGGAGCGATGTTTGCTTTGCCTAATTCCAAGGCTTACACTCGCACGGTTATATTTCGGTGTATATCTGAAGTAGTAACGATATTCAAACAACTCATTTCCGTCGATGACGTTATTGCGATGCAGTGGCAAATAAACAAGTGATTAAGAATATTTGTATTATATAATATGAATGCTAATGTTATAAATATTAGATATTTGCACGAAAATGTTAAGGTAGGATATGGTTCAAAGAACTACTGATTAATGTATCACCTCATGTATAACCCATATTCAAGCGAAATAGGTACGTAAATGATTTGACTTAAGATGCTTGTGATGACGTCTTGTTAACTGACTTCCAAAAAGAAGGGGGTTCTATGTTCGTAGCGTAAGTATATTTTTTTTATGTCCACCGATTTTTCCGTCTATAGAGGACCGATTTTGAAAATTCTTTTCTTTTTTTTCAAAAGTTGGCTCTCGAGGTGGTCCCATATAAATTTTATTAACTTTGCTTGGATAGTTTTTGAGTTAGCTTCAATAATACATATTTTTTCCCACTTATTAGGTGGATGATTAACTCAAGACAATACTTATGTTCTTTCTCCAGAATTAGTTTACCTACGGACAGTTACATAATTGTTTATTTTATTTGAATTTATAAGTCAATTTTTATTTTTTTATAATTCAATTTATTTTTATTTTATTTTATTGTTGACTTAATCTACTCATTACAATATTTTGTTATGAGTTGTATTGCAATTTGTGGTTAGCTAGCGACCTCGACAGTTGATCATTATTTTTTATTTTTTTTTGCCTGAGCAACCGGCAGCAAGTTCGTCATGCTCCCTTAGATGTCACTGCTTGCGGTAGCGTCGGGGGTCGGGTTGCCTCCTTCCCTCAAATATGGCGAGGGGGGTAATGGCTGATCTTTGCGTTATGCTCGTGAACGGGTGCTGCTTGTGGTGACTGGTCGTCTTGCTGATCATGGTTTTGTTATTGTAACTAGTAATTAACTGTTTATTTTTTTTACCTCGATGGTCCTAGTTTATCATTTATAACTGCCAATTACAGCTTTATGTAAGCGGGCACGCCCTTTACGCCTGGAGGCTTTTATTTAGATATGTAGTTCTGTTTACGTTTAGTTTTTATTTCTGCTTGAGTATAGTTCTCGATGTTTTTGGTTGGTATATTGGCGTGTGCTAGCTGACATATGGCCAATAATTTATCATTTAAATTATGTTTTGTGTTGCGTAATGTAAATTATTTTGCATACTATTGTATAGAATAATTTTTTTCTAACTTGAACAGACAGCTGTGCTGCTGGGGAGTTTGTTGCGCCACTTCTTCTTCCCAGCGAAAGGCACTAGGAAGTGGTGAAGGGTGGGCGTTTTTGGGGGACTGTCTTATGTAATTTTGACGTTCGAAAAGTGCTGATTCTCAGCCTAATTTGAATAAATGACTTTTGAATTTTGAATTTTGAATTTTGATGATATTATAAGTTCCTGTCACTGTTATTTACATAGCAGGCAGGTAGTGGTATTCGAATTTGTGTGGGGTAGGTACCACAACAAAAAAGTGGAAAATAAAACGTTTTACAAAAAAAAAACTGACTTCCAAAAAAAAAAAACACTACGAAGTGAAAAATTACTTTACTAAAAAATCTACCTAACATTGACTGACGTCACTGAACTCTACATCACGCAAGCGAAATTTGACGCACATTACCCACTATCAGGTAATTTATTTGCATGGTTATAGGATCCTTATGGAGCTCGTGGCTAAGTACTAACAGCCGTTCGGGTCGATCTGTCAGGTTAAGCTACGCTTGCCGGGGTTGGGTTCGTGGATGGGTGACCATTTCTACATACCGAGACTGCTCCGTGCCTCGGAAAGCACGCTAAGCCGTTGGTCCCGGCTGTCATTCGTGGATCTTTGACAGTCGTTACGGGTCGTCAGAAGCCCGAAAGTCTGACAACCAGTCTTACCAAGCGGTATCGTATTACCCAGTTACTGGGTTGTGGACGTCAGATAGGCAGTTGCTCCAGGTAAAATACTGGTATTCAGCTGCATTCGGTTAGACTGGAAGCCGACCCCAACATAGTTGGGAAAAGGCTCGGCAGTTACATATAGGATCCTTATTCTTTGTTAAGCATCGCATCGTAATCTTTATACTATGACGACATTAAAACAGAAGCTATTGTGTTTTACATACCTACAAGAAAAAAAAAAATGACTCACCCTTAAATTCGGGTTCCGGATCCATTTTAGCGAGATTTTTTTTTTCTTCCATAACAGGCATTATTATTTTAATGGATAAATTAGCAAATATTCCAAAACAAAACGATTATTTAGAAAATTTCCACAGTATTTTGCTTTTGGAAATAATAATTTTAACACAATATTCTGTTGTGTTAATTAAACAATTTTAATTCTTTAGAGCTATCAAGTATATTTTCCCTGAACATCATTTAATGTTACGAAAGGAAATTTATTTATAATAACCCAGAGCAGCTGTTGTGGTAGGGCCTAATAACAATCTTTGAATTATTTTATAAAGCTAGAAAACCAAATCAGTGATTAACACCGGTCACTCTTAATTTCTCGCTTGCAAATAATTTGTGAGAGCTCCTCTTTTAAACTAAACTTCTCAGGTGTCAGTGGAAAATTATCTTATAAAGCATCATTACTGTGTGCTCATCTTTCGTTGCTATCTTAACACAAATACCACGCCAAAGTCAATGCTACTGTGTAATTTACTAACTAGTCATACGTTTGTCGGTTTACTTTTACGTAATTCGCCAACATCCGCATTTTATCCGGTTTAAACAGGAAATAATTTATTAAACAATTAATTTTAATTTTTTCATTAGGTATTAATACCGTGAGCATCAATCACACAAATTGTAATGTCAAATTTTGTACAACAATCATGAAAGAACTGCGCGTTTTCAACGAAAAGCCCAACTGAAAATATAAAAAACTTATTTAATTTATTTATTAATGCTTGACAAACAGGTAGATGGCAAAGCATAGCACACCTTGTTCATTGAAATATACAGAAAATTGCGCAATACGAAGAAATGATTAAATTAGTCAGTGGTTAAATTATTTAATTACCACAATTATAAATTATCTTGCTTATAAAATATTCAAGATAATTGTACACAATGCAAATAAGAAATATTAGTTAAAGTAATACAAGACTGATTTTATCTCATTCAGCTCATTTTTGTATCTATTATGTCAACTTATTACGTACATCACTATCTCTAAATAGAATAGAACAAAGTCCTTTGTCTGTGTATTCATTTTGTACTTCTGAGCTACTTGATTGATTTGATGCATGTTTTTCCATCAATTAGCGGATGTCTTGGAGTCGAAGCTTTTAAGTGCATTCGTTGCTAGTCACTAGTACTATTAGATAAACCTAGTTTGTTTGAAGTTTTTCCAGAAGAAAATGACTGTTAGAGTATTTTCAAAATTCAAATTCAAATTCAAATCTTTATTGCATAACACATGTGTTTACAAGGTCTTAATCCTACTGTATTATAAATGTGAAACCGCAGGCGAAAGCTAGTAATAATGATAAAGTCCACATGGACATGCTCATGCGTATAAGTACATTTTGTAATTAGCCACGACCATCTTGTGCAAACCCGACGAGTGTCAGCAGTGTTTGTTTAGGCCACAGAGCATGCAGACACTTTGGTGGTCGCTGCTAGAGTTAGGCAGTTTTGAACTGAGTCGTCGGGTCATAAACGTCAGTAACAAAACAATCGCTACTATTACCCACATCTAAAGCGCAATTCGTAAGCAGAGCAACGAAAAGATAGATGGCCTGACGATTCAGTTCAAAACGG
Source organism: Agrochola litura (assembly GCA_949152395.1). Lineage (NCBI taxonomy): Eukaryota > Metazoa > Arthropoda > Insecta > Lepidoptera > Noctuidae > Agrochola > Agrochola litura. The sequence continues at coordinate 23,586,966 of OX424505.1, forward strand.
CCCAACTAAGAGGCACACATTTAATAAACCAAGCGTGTCTCCATTTCCACTCGCACTACGATACTAATAACGTATAGAAACTGACGACTTTGAAGGTGGTTCGTGACAGAACTTCTGCGCTCAACGCACTTTTTAAGTACTGCCGTCTCTAGACACGGCAATTCCATGCTCTATGGTTTAGGCAGACATAGTATTCAAATTCAAAAGTCATTTATTCAAACTAGGCTGAGAATCAGCACTTTTCGAACGTCAAAATTACATAAGACAGTCCCCCAAAAACGCCCACCCTTCAGTATTAGAACATGACTGACTTGGAAGGCAACGATACCGACACTTAGTTTTGGCTGCTTTAGTTCAAATGATTGACTTTGCGTTATGTTTATACCTACTCTCTAATACTAAATTCCACTGCAGGGCAACGGCCTCTACTCATACAGAGAACTCACGAGCATCTATTTATCTCATTGCGTGTTGGTAAATGAAGAACGTGATTTTAACCGACTTCCAAAAGGACCCCGGATCTCAATTCAAGTGTTTTTTTTTGTTACGCGATTACTCCGCCAAATGATTTGATTTTGATGATTCTTTATTAGTTTGGTAGGTCATACTTCACAGGTGGTCCCATATAAATTTTATTAACTTTGCTGGGGTAGTTTTTGAGTTAGCTTCAATAATACGTATTTTTTCCCCAGTTAGTACGTGGATGATATGATAAGTTCCTTTCACTGTTATTTAGAATTGCAGGTAATGGTATTTGAATTTGTGTGGAACCACAACTAAAGACTACAAAAAAAAAGCACTGCACATTGAAAAATAACTTTTAATTTCGGAAGTCGGTGGCAAAAAAATCTAAATTCAAAACCCAAAGACACCGACTTCCGAAATTAAAGTAATTTTTTTACTTTGTAGTATTTTTTTTTAAATCGGTTGATTTTTTATGTAACAAGTTTTTTAAGTACAGGTTTCCTCACTGTTTTCCTTCTCCATCAGTTTGTGTCGTTGAGAAATCTTGGCGTAACCATGACCACAACGCTAATGCATCGTATTTGGTGCAGTCGCGGTGAATACGCGGTGTGTACGCAGTTGCATACTGGGATAATCGTCGGTTGGTGCCTCATTCCATATAAAATTGTCTAAGGGGCCTCTGCGAGTTGGCTTCGGCCCCTCTTACGCCTTCCAAACCGATCGGGACCCTAATGTCCCAAGAAAAAAAAAAATATAATAAAAATAGTTAAAAAAAAAGTATAAATTAAATTAGATTGTTATTATTTGTAAAAAAAATTGTTGAATTATTAATTAAAATAAAATGCAAATAATAATAGCATGCATGAACCCCTCAAGTAGTGAGGGTAAAGGCCTCCTCCAGAGAACACCAGCGGTCTTGGTCTTTGGCTTCTGTCAGCCAGTTTTTGCCTGCCACTCGTGTGATGTCGTCCGCCCATTTAATTACAGGTCTTTCTCTTTTCCGAGTGCCTGTAGGACCTGGCCATGACGTCATGCGAACTGTCCATCGATCGTCGCTCATTCTCGCTACGTGTCCTGCCCATCTCCATTTTAACTTTACAGCGTAAGTGAGAGCGTCTTTAACTCCTGTCTTTTGTCTAATGGTAGTGTGACGAATTTTTTGAAATTTTCTGATTTTTGGGACGCTTCTCTCCATGCTTTGCTGGCAGAACGTGATTTTATTTTTCACTCTTTTAGTAAACTTTCACGTTTGACAGGCGTAGGTTAAAGAAGGTAAAAGACATGTGTCCATGACTGTGCTCTTGAGTTTCATCGGCATCTGACTTTTAAGAACTTCCTTTAGGCTCCAAAACTTTCTCCATGTTGTTATTATTCTTCTATCTACTTCTACATCGTTGTTCAGTTTGTGGAACGAAATTTGTTTCCCTAGGTAGATATAGTTCTCTACGTATTCCACTGGTGTGTTGTCAAGGCATATGGAGTTTTGTGCGGCATTTGTCATGAGTTTAGTTTTGCTTAGATTAACTTCCAGTCTAGCTTCTCTGCTTGCTTGCTGTTTTCTGATAGGAGGACAATGTCGTTTGTGAACCTAAGGTGACTAATATGTTTCCCTTTTACACATGTACGACTCTATCCCAATTTAATTTGCTGATAATCGATTCCAGTACTGCTATAAATATTCGAGGCGATAGGGGTCGCCTTGCCGTACTCCTCTTATGATGGGGATAGGTGGACCGGCAGTTTCTAGTTTCACACTACTAGTGTTGTTCTCGTAAGAGGGGCTTGTGGCTAAGTAATAACAGCCGCACGGGTCGATTGATCAGGTTAAGCTACGCTTGCCGCGGTTGGTCCGTGGATGGGTGACCACCTTTACATACCAAGACTTCTCCGTGCCTCGGAAAGCACTTTAAGCCGTTGGTCCCGGCTGTCATTCATAGATCTTTGACAGTCATTACGGGTAGTCAGAAACCCAAAAAAGTCTGACAACCAGTCTTACCAAGTATCGTATTATCCAGTAACTGGGTTGTGTAGGTCAGATAGGCAGTCGCTCCATGTAAAATACTGGTATTCAGCTGCATCCGGTTAGACTGGAAGCCGACCCCAATATAGTTGGGAAAAGGCTAGGCAGATGATGATGTACTTTTTCTCCACTTTTTGCGATTGTAAAGCTTTCCATATTGAGGGATGTAGAATTGTATCAAAAGCTTTCTGATCCATATAAGCATAAAATTATCTTCCCTTTAAGTATAAGGGTAATGCAGGAGTCGCAGATTGTTTCCGTGACCTGCCACCATTTATTCCACCCAGTGTTAATTCTGTGCATTATCTTAATTTATGTAATCATGAATTGTGAAAACTTGCTTATAATATTTTAAACCAGTGGAAATGCAATGAAACAGGCGTCTATTGATGACATTTAAATTTTATTAGAAAGTAACAGTAAGACAAATATTATAATTAATGCACTTAAGTATATATATATTTTGTACAATCTTATAACAATTTATTATAAAAACTCCTTCTCTATCTCACTCTCATTGATCAACATCTTGATTCACAACTCCAGAATAAATTGCCGTGTTGTCAAATTAGTAACATATGCTTGTGACGTAACTAATTCATTGGCTGTGTGCAGAGTTGCAGACAGAACATAAGTTTTTTTATTTAATTGATGTTTTTTTTATAGGATAGTAACACGACTACTTCTACAAATTATACTACTGCGGAACAGATTCTTAATCACCACAACTTTCTCGAAGCAAGTGGACAATTTAAAACCATTACAAGACTAGGTTTACTCTCGATGATTTCCTTCACCGACACCTTCAAATTAGACTTGTCAGGTTCAAACCCCCAATCTTGTACTCGAAAAGCAGTTCCATCAACGTCTGGTTCATATCGAAATTCTATATGACTTCTTATGATATCAATATACTTCGATTTTATGTAAATTAAAATAATTAAAACCTCAATGAATATTTAAACCACACCGTTTGACATCATTAGGTGTGAATATTCATAGTTTGAAATCGACTGACTTTTCATTGATTTTAATTGATGAGCCAAAAACAACGACTTCAAGCAGACCCTATAAGCTTTTCTTTGTTCATTGCGTCACAGCTTTCTCCATATATACTTTAGGTTTCTCCATCATTGGTTGACTCTCCTCGTCAGCTGTTTCCTCTTGAGGTGGGTCATTCCATTCTGCCTTTACACCTGTTCCAAATATCACGTACACCACATTCGAAAAAAAGTATATTCCAGCAGCCACGAAGAATATTTGCCTCCAGAGGTATGGGTCGGTCTGTAAACATTGTTAATAATGAAATTATGTTCTGCGATTTCCTTATAATCATTCAATTATTTCACTTTGGCTATTTGTGACAAAAATATTAATGTATATTAATATGCTCTTTCATTTGTAATTTCTAAAACATACGAGAAAAATATTTTTATAAGGTGAAAATATTCAGGGAACTAAACACAATACGTTATTGAATACAAAAACTATAGCTAATAGAAACTCTTAAGAATATAATTAAGTTAATAGGAGAATAAACAAACTATTGACAGTAAGGAAGTAAATGTACTATTTATTATAATGCCTAGCTTTAACTTTTCCAAAAATTATAATATTAAATAAAATACGATATTAATATTACTTACAACATCAGTAAGAATAAAGCTGACCACCATGGGCGACATTGATCCTGCGAAGTTGGAGGCGAAATTGCTGATGCTCACCATGGTCCCAGCGAAGTTCGGAGAAATATCAATGTGGTTTATCTGTTAAAAATAAATTATATAAACTGAAGAGCAAAAGTTCACAGCGTGATTTAAATAACTTAGAACAGTAAATCAGAAAGAAAAATACTTACGTGGAATCCCAAATGACCCGCTACTTTGAAACTACAGATTATGACCAATATTGTTTCTATGACATAGATGTTTCTGGGTGCGAAGGCTAACACTATGAATCCAATAGTTGCTGGTACGTATCCTGTTTTGATAAAAATTAAAACTTATAAAAGAGTTAGAAATTATTGCTATATTCTAGGGATTTGTAATTTTTTGTTGCTATAGTTCGCACTATCTATAATCTTGGTTCAATCTTGACATAAACGCGAAAAGTCACAATGTCCAATAATATTATTATAGGGACATCGACGCGAAAACTGAAACCATGGATTCAGTACATGATTCTGAACCCCCTGCGTCGAAATCTGCTGTTTCATAGAAAAGTGCAATACTTACGCGGTCAAAATGTATGGAACAGTTTATTTTTTTTTAAATAACCGACGAAAAATTTCAACGCAGGGGCGTTCAGAATCATATACTGAATCCATGGTTTCAGTTTTCGTGTCGATGTCCCTGCCACCCTGTAGATTCTTGTACAATCATAACTTGAAAGAATTACAAATGTGTTTACCTAGTGAATTGGCAAATTTTCTTGTATTTGTGACACTGAGTATTTTCTTCACAATCAGCATATCAGTCATCCAGCTGAAGAAGAAGTTTGTGAACCACATCATCAAGAACGGCAGAGCAGTCAGCAGTCCATTCTAATAATACAAATCATTGATTACTATTTTATTATTTATCATGATACGAACAAAGCAAATTATATATACATATGCTAACTATATACATATGCTAACTTGACTCTTATGTATGTATGTTTATCTACAATACTCTTGTTTTAATTTACTCCAAACCATATTTACCGCTTTAATATTGACGCCCATAATTTTGTCCATGTACGCAGGTACTTCTGAGTACAGAGTCACTTGTCCCCACGTCTGTCCAATGTGTGCTATTATAATGGCGTACATCCCAGGGTGACGGAATATCTTACCCCAGGGCACCTTCATACGCTGTAAAAATAATGATTATTTCAATCCTCTTATCATCCTCATCATCATCAGCCGAAAGACGTTCATTACTAGACATAGGCCCGCAAGCATCGTCACTGTGTTTCTCGCATCCATCGGATTCCTGCGGTCTTGACCAAGTCATCAGTCGACCTTGTGGGAGGCCTTCTCATATATGGCAACCAAAATATAAATCACTTTGAAAAGCTTTTTTTGAGCTGTTTGCTTTTTGGCCACAAAGCCAGATTTTGTGTTCTGTAAAACTAGGGTAATTTATAGTGGCATCTGAGTGTGGCGGCTTTTAGTGCGAAGTTTTAACTATAATTCATTTTACAATTGCTGTCGAAAGTTTACGCTATGTATTAATTATTGCTTTGTTTTTTCCAATTGGTTTTTGAAAATGAATAATACCTTAGTCTTGACTCCATTTCCTAATTCATCTTCTACATATTTTTTCTCGCCATCTGAAATCTTGGGATGCTGTGCTGGTGCATCAGCAGCCATGAACCATAGCATGACTCCAAGGAGAGCAGATAAGATTCCGTAGAATCTGAAGATGCTTGGCCAACCCAACGGAGAAGCTGCTATGAAGCCTGTCATCGATAGTCCCAACACTGTGCCTAGAGCTTGACCTGAAACGTAACACGACATGTTTACTGAGAATTTAGTTCTGATTAAATTGCAACCACTAGCAAACTAAATTCAGTGAACACATATTATTATTATACCATAAAAGTTTTGCCATGGTGTTTGTATACAGGATGGCAGAGACATGACATCGACGCGTGACCTGTTACTATGGATTCAGGTTTACATGATTCTGAATCCCCTGCATTCAAATTATTGGTAGGTTTTTTTTTTTTATTGCTGTTCCATACCTTTTGACTGCGTAGATATTGCACTCTATGAAACAGCAGATTTTTTTTATTATAAGTGGTAAAAAAAAAATACGATGGGGTTAGAATCATGTGCTGAATTCATGGTCACATTTTGCGCGTCCATGTCCTTGCATATTTGTTATACCCTGTATATTTGCGATAGAAACCTAACTAAATAAACCGAAATAAATATTTACATCCCCAACCCTCCTAATTACTGATTTGTTCAATATAGACACGTTTCTGAAATGGAATCTTCTTTACCTTTATGGTAGATACAGGCACATAAAAAAAGATTCATTAAAGATATTATTAAATACGAGAAAATCAATTAAAAGTTAGAAAACAATCACAAATTTAATTTCTAGTACCTACCAAACTATCTGTTTTTGAAATAAGGCTTACCTCCATAAACGATAGCCGACATTCTTCCCCTCTCCTGTAAAGGTGCCCACTTTCCGAGAGCCGTATGAATACTAGGCATAATACAGGCTTGACTCAGACCTTGCACCATTCTGCATATTGCTGATAATATCCAACCACCCTGACAAGTACAACAAAAATACGATGTATTGATGGTATATCCAAAATTAATTATTTTAATGGAAGCATAAAAATTGTGATACTTACATAATAAGCAGCGATTGGGAAGAAGATAGAGACCAGACAATTGATCATCATAGCACCAAACAGCAGATACCTGGTACCGAACCTGTGAGCCAGTTGACCTGCTGGGATCTGCAGCAGCATGTAGCCCCAGAAGAAAGATGCTATCACTATTTCTTGCATTTTTTTCGTCCAATTGAAGGCAGGGTACTGAAATAACAAGCAACAGAAAGTCAATATATCATATAGGAATGATGAATTGAGTGACTTTTAAAAAGTTCTAAGTTAGAACATTCCAATGTCTACACTGCCACCGCTGACGCCGTGGACTTGGTGAAGTTTTGGGTCAACACAATTCAATACACTGTCGTGCGTCAACACGAAGCAGAAGAATAAAGTTAAACACAAATTAAATTAGATTTAGAAATAGTTAAAATTAACAAAGTCATCTCAGTCAACTAATATTATAATGAGTTTGTTTGTTTGTTATGCTTTCACGCTAAAACAAACAAACTCACTTTCGCATTAGCTGTGCCCCGCGGTTTCACCAGCATAAGTCTCGATTCTATGGGAATTTCGGGATGAAAAGTATTCGATGTGTTGATCCAGGTTATAAACTATCTGCGCGAGGAGACGAAACGCCGGGGCTTAATTCCGATGCCGCAAGTAGTCGCGGCACAGCGGACAGAGCTCCGGCGGGATCTCATGGCAGAATGGAGAGTGCGATTGTCGCAACCCCTCTTTGAGGAGTGGCTAGAGAGGCGCCACGGCGTCCTCACCTTCCGCCTGACGCATGTCCTCACCGGACACGGCTGTTTCGGGAGGTACCTGTTCAGGATAAAGCGGGAAGAAACGTCCGGGTATCGTCACTGTGTGGATCGCCCGGAGGACACGGTGGAGCATACGGTGGAGGTCTGCCCGGCTTGGGCAGGGCATCGCCGTGTCCTCGTGGAAGCGATCGGCGGCGGTGATCTCTCGCGTCCGGCCCTGATTCGGGCCATGCTACGGGAGCGAGAGGAGATGGGAGGCCATCACCTCCTTCTGCGAAGCACAAATGCTCGCGAAGGAGGAGACGGAGCGCGTGAGGGAGAGGCAAATTTCGCGCCCTCGTGCCCCTAACCGCCGCAGGAGGAGACGCCCTGGGCGTCGGGAATCACAGGCAGATTTCCGGCCACCGTAGGCGCGGGCTTTCGGACGGTGAGCAATGGGAAGGAACACGGGTGGGTTTTAGTCAGTAAGAGTCTGATACGCCCTCCCGCTCCACCCAGAGCGGGAGAAGTTATTTGATAATTACCCACCCAAAAAAAAAAAAGGTTATAAACCATCTGTGTGCCAATTACATCCATCCATCTTCGCAAACTTTCACGTTATTTTACCCGACTACGGCAAAGCAAAAAGGAAGGTTATAATTTTGACCGGTATGTATGTATGTATATATGTATGTTCATCTATTACCTCATAACTTCTGAACTGCCGATCATAATTTGACAAATGAGGTATCATTGGAAGTGCCTTGATCGTCCACTATAAGCTATGACGTCACATTAAATGCAATATAGAGGACATAAAGTTACGAACGAAAAAAAAAATGTTTAACTCTGCCATGTTGGTTATCAAATGAAAGTGCTTAACAAGCACATTACAAACATGTTTATATATCATACTGTCTGTAAAATTAATACAAAACAAACAAAACAAAAAAAAAAATAATAAGCTGCTCTAAAACAAATACTTTGTCACGATAACCCCAAATAATTTAAATAAAATGTAAGTCCAAAAACTAAAAAAACCCGACTATTTAAAAATCACGCTCTGAAAAGTAAGAAACAAAAAACAAAAACATTTTTGGACCTATGTCTTGATTTCTGTCTGAAATATTTTCTTGTTTCATACCTACTTTATAGAGCGTGATTTTTCAGTAGTCGGGTTTTAGTTTTTAATTTTATATTTTAGTAGGACTATCCTACTAAAATATAAAATTAAAAACTAAAACCTAAAAGTATATAATAATAATTAAATAGTAGGATTATTATATTATTATTTTAAATTATATTATATAGGTAGGAATTACTTCGTTTGAATTTTCGCGCATTGTTTGAGAAAAGTACTACACAAGTCTTGGTCGTAACTAGGCATTGATGGACTCACGAATGTGTGCCTTGGCTTCGCCACGGCCCACATTTGCACGATTGTCCAAATGTCCATCAATGCCCCTGTTGCAGGCCGCGACAGTAAACTACTATGCCAAAAACACTTACCGGTGGCACCAACATAAGAGCGTTCATAATTCCTTCAATTTTGAATTCTGTGACATTAATAGCACTACTTTTGTTTCCCTGACTCTCATGGTACATCATAGCTACCAGTGACACCCCCATGCAGGATCTCATGCTGTAAGCTATAATCAGGGTGCAGAACAGTATGAAGCACTGCTGATGCCTGTAACCCCAATCTGAAACTGAAATATTAAGACAATTAAAGCATTATGTCAGCTAAATTGCAAACGCGAATATGGCTCGAGCCTGTCACCTTGTATTGTCTAGTATTCCAACAATTTGTGGTAAAAATAATTTAACCTTTTAGAGGCAGGTTGTATAATTTCAACTTCAAAAAAAATACATAAGAAGCTACTTCACCAAACATTATTATTTAAGTCTAATGTCACTTGTTTCTAAATTTTCTTTATTTTATTTTGTGTTCACGTCCTTAGGACTTAACATTTACAAAGCTAATGTTAGTTTATGTATTATGAAAGAAAACACAAGACACTAATTTTCCCGAACGCATAAGATGGGAAAAAAATTTAATATTATAGCGTGTTAAATTTTGCTCCATTTTATAACTAGGTGTCCCCTAGGGAGCGATGTTTGCTTTGCCTAATTCCAAGGCTTACACTCACACGGTTATATTTCGGTATTTATAAATATTAGATATTTGCACGAAAATGTTAAGGTAGGATATGGTTCAAAGAACTACTGATTAATGTATCACCTCATGTATTACCCATATTCAAGTAAAATAAGTACGTAAATGATTTGACTTAAGATGCTTGTGATGACGTCTTTTTAACCGACTTCCAAAAGAAGGAGGTTCTATGTTCGTAGCGTAAGTATATATATTTTTTTTATGTCCACCGATTTCTCCAGCTATATAGGACCGATTTTGACATTTTTTTTTTTCAAAAGGGTTTGCTCTCGACGTGGTCTCATATAAATTTTATTAACTTTGCTTGGATAGTTTTTGAGTTAGCTTTATTAATACATATTTTTTCCCACTGAGCATGTGGATGATATATGTGATAAGTTCCTGTCACTGTTATTTGAATTTGTGTGGCGTAAGTACCACAACAAAAAAGTGAAAAATAAAAACTTTTTACAAAAAAAAAAGCGACTTCCAAAAAAAACTCTACGAATAGAAAAATTACTTTACTAAAAATCTACCTCACTTTGACTGACGTCACTGAACCCTACATCACGCAAGCGAAATTTGACGCACATTACCCACTATCAGGTAATTTATTTGCATAGTTATAGGATCCTTATTCTTTTTAAGTATCGCATCGTAATCTTTATGCTATGATGACATTAGGAAACAGAAGGTATTGTGTTTTACATACAAGAAAAAAATATGACTCACCCTTGAATTCGGGTTCCGGATCCATTTCAGTGAGATTTTTTTTTTCTTCCATTATTATTTTAATTGATAAATTAGCAAAGATTCCAACACAAAATGATTATTTAGAAAATTTCCACAGTATTTTGCTTTTGTAAATAATAATTTTTAACACAATATTTTATTGTGTTAATTAAAAAATTTTAATTCTTTAGAGTTATCGAGTATATTTTCACTGAATATCATTTAATGTTACGAAAGGAAATTTATTTATAATAACCCAGAGCAGCTGTTGTGGTAGGGACTAATAACAATCTTTGAATTATTTTATCAAGCTAGAAAACCAAATCAGTGACTAACACCGGTCACTCTTAATTTCTCGCTTGCAAATAATTAGTGAGAACTCCTCTTTTAAACTAAAATTCTCAGGTGTCAGTGGAAAATTATCTTATAAAGCATCATTATTGTGTGCTCATCTGTCTTCGCTATCTTAACACAAATACCACGCCAAAGTCAATGCTACTGTGTAATTAACTAAGTAGCCTTTTTTTTTTTTTGGGTGGGAAATTATCAAATAACTTCTCCCGCTCTGGGCGGAGCGGGAGGGCATGTCAGACTCTTACTGACTAAAACCCACCAGTGTTCCTTCGGTTGCCCTGTTGCCGGGGGCCACGATGTCCCTATCGGTTTTCTTCGAACCCCCAGCAGGCATTGGCCCTACCGGACCCCGTCAATTCTGCTGACATCTCTTTGAGGCGCGTGTGGAACACAACGCGCCGTCGACCCGGGCTTGGTCCTTATCGGACGGCGAGTTACCCATTGCTCACCGTCCGCAAGCCCGCGCCTACGGTGGCCGGAAATTGGCTCGCGATTCCCGCCCCGGACGTCTCCTCCTGCGGCGGTTAGGGGCGTGAGGGCGCGAAATTTGGTTCTCCCTCACGCGTTCCGCCTCCTCCTTCGCGAGCATTACCGCTTCACAGAAGGAGGTGACGGCCTGCCATTTTCTTTCACTCCGTACCATGGCCTGAACCAGGGCCGGACGCGAGAGATCACCGCCGCCGATCGCCTCTACGAGGACACGGCGTTGCTCCGCCCAAGCCGGGCAGACCTGTACCGTATGCTCCACCGTGTCCTCAGGCCGATCCACACAATGGTAACAACCGGGTGTTTCCTCCCGCCTTATCCTGAACCAGAACCTCCCGAAGCAGCCGTGTCCAGTGAGGACCTGCGTCAGGCGGAAGGTGAGGACGCCGTGGTGCCTCTCAAGCCACTCCTCAAAGAGGGGTTTTATCGCCGCAATTGTGGCGTGCCCAGCGCGGGGTTGCAACAATCGCACTCTCCATGACGCCATGAGATCCCGCCGGAGCTCTGTCCGCTGTGTCGCGATTTCTTGCGGCACCGGAGTTAAGCCCCGGCGTTTCGCCTCCTCGCGCCACTCCCACATGTGCGCGAGGACCTTTGCCTCCAGATCTCATGGCGGTAATCTGGCAAGGAGGCTCGCCGCTTCGCAGGAGACCGTGCGGTATCCTCGGGCCAGCCGGATGGCCATGACCCTCTGGGACGCGTTCAACCGGCGGGCTGGCCGCAGCCTCAATGAACGCGCCCACACCGGTGCCCCGTAAAGGGCCATGGACCGCACGATCCCCGCATAGAGCTTCCGGCAGGAGGCGTTTGGATCCCCTTGATTGGGCAGGAGCCGCTTCAATGCAGCCCCGGCCCAATTTTATTAACTAGCCTTACGTTTGTCGGTTTATTTTTATGTAATTTGCCAACATCCGCATTATATGCGGTTTAAACTGGAAATAATTAATTAAATTATTAATTTTAATTTTTTCATTATTAATACCGTGAGCATCAATCACACAAATTGTAATGTCAAATTTTGTACAACAATCATGAAAGATTGCGCGTTTTCAACGAAAACCCCAACTGAAAATATAAAAAACTTATTTAATTTATTTATTAATGCTTGACAAACAGGTAGATGGCAAAGCATAGCACACCTTGTTCATTGAAATATACAGAAAATTGCGCAATACGAAGAAATGATTAAATTAGTCAGTGGTTAAATTATTTAATTACCACAATTATAAATTATCTAGCTTATAAAATATTCAAGATAATTGTACACAATGCAAATAAGAAATATTAGTTAAAGTAATACAAGACTGATTTTATCTCATTCAACTCATTTTTGTATCTATTATGTCAACTTATTACGTACATCACTATCTCTAAATAGAATAGAACAAAGTCCTTTGTCTGTGTATTCATTTTATACTTCTGAGCTACTTGATTGATTTGATGCATGTTTTTCCATCAATTAGCGGATGTCTTGGAGTCGAAGCTTTTAAGTGCATTCGTTGCTAGTCACTAGTACTATTAGATAAACCTAGTTTGTTTGAAGTTTTTCCAGAAGAAAATGACTGTTAGAGTATTTTCAAAATTCAAGTTCAAATTTAAATCTTTATTGCAAACACTTGTGTTTACAAGGTCTTAATCCTACTATATTATAAATGTGAAACCGCAGGCGAAAGCTAGTAATATTGATAAAGTCCACATGGACATGCTCATGCGTATAATTACATTTTGTAATTAGCCACGACCATCTTGTGCAAACCTGAGGAGCGTCAGCAGTATGTTTGTTTAGGCCACAGAGCATGCAGACGCTTTGGTGGTCGCTGCTAGAGTTGGGCAGTTTTGAACTGAGTCGTCGGGTCATAAACGTCAGTAACAAAACAATCGCTACTATTACCCACATCTATAGCGCAATTCGTAAGCAGAGCAACGAAAAGATTGATGGCCTGACGATTCAGTTCAAAATGGCCCAACTATAGAAGCACACATTGATTAAACGAAGCGTGTCATCGTTTACTCTAATTACGATACTAATAGCGTATAGAAACTGACGACTTTGAAGGTGGTCCGTGACAGAACTTCTGCGCTCAACGCACTTTATAAATACTGCCGTCTCCAGACACGGCAATTCCATGCTCTATGATTTAGGCAAACATAGTATTAGAACATGACCGACTTGAAAGGCAACGATACCGACACTTAGTTTTGGCTGCTTTAGTTCACATGATTGACTGTGTAATGTTTATACCTACTCTCTAATACTAAATTCCACTGCAGGGCAACGGCCTCTACTTATACAGAGAACACACGAGCACCTATTTTTCTCATTGCGTGTTGGTAAATAAAGACTATGATTTTAACCGACTTCCAAAAGGAGGGGGTTCTCAATTCAAGTGTTTTTTTTTTGTTACGCGATTACTCCACCAAATGATTTGATTTTGATGATTCTTTATTTGTTTGGTAGGTCATACTTCAGAGGCCACCCATATAAATTTTATTAACTTTGCTTGGGTCGTTTTTGAGTTAGCTTCAATACTACGTATTTTTTCCTCAGTTAGTACGTGGATGATATGATAAGTTCCTATCACTTTTATTTACATAGCAGGTAGTGGTATTCGAATTTGTGTGGAACCACAACTAAAGACTACAAAAAAAAGCACTGCACATTGAAAAATAACTTTAATTTCGAAAGTCGGTGGCAAAAAACGTAAATTCAAAACCAAAGACACCGACTTCCGAAATTAAAGTAATTTTTTACTTTGTAGTATTTTTTTTTTAAATCGGTTTTTTTTTTGTAACAAGTTTTTTTAAGTACAGGTTTTCTCACTGTTTTCCTTCTCCATCAGTTTGTGTCGGTGAGAAATATTGGCGTAACCATGGCCACGACGCTAATGCATCGTATTTGGTGCAGTCGCGGTGTACACGCGGTGTTTACGCAGTTTCTACGCAACACCTACGTTGCCTGCGAAGCATCTACGGGACTCCTACGCTGAATCTGCGCTAGACCGCATCTAATTTTAAAGCGTGAATTAATGTAAAGACATTGTTGTTTAACAAAGTTAAAACCTTCATGTACCTGAGTGGATCTAAAGTTTACCTTTCGGAATAACGACGGAAATTATTGGTTTTATGACCTGCATTTACGAGTTACAGGTACTCAAGGTAATTACAAAGTTGTTTACTGTTTTATTTAATTACTTTGTTTAGAGTAATGGTTTCAAAGTTCTCACCTGTTGAGAGGTAAACACATTTTCAAAAAATTACCTAAATTAATCAAATTATTCGAGAGTGAATAGAGTGGCTGCTATTAATTAGGTATTATCTTGTATGCATTACTGCATTTTCCTTCTATTAAACCTCAATTGATTAAATATAGCTTTGCCTTATTTGGTTGCGTCAGAGGAAAAGAGTATTAAAAAGAAAAAGAAATAAAAAAAGAAAAATTGATCATATAAACGAATAATTCTGTAGTCCCAAGGTTAAATTTATTCACTTTTAACCTGAACCTTACCTAGGGCAAAAGTATTAGTAAGTAGGTAGGTAGGTAGAGTAGGTACTCTCAACAACATAATATTTGACACAGACGTTTGTAACTTTGAAGTGTAAATAAAGAAATTATTATTATCACTAGAACTTCTTTACTTACTTATGATGTAATTTTTTTTACATTGCTGTCTCGTACCGAGGAGAGGTATAAAAGCAGTAAAGAAATAAAATCACTGTCCATGTTAAAACTTATATTTATATTTAGTAAAACTATTTTAACTTAATAACATTATTTGTTTGCTTCCTTTTCTTTTTCCTCTTTGGACTCTGCGTCTTCAATAGATTTATCTGGAAGTAATAAAATAATTATTATTTATTAATACAATTTAATGGTCTAGTTTTCCCAGTCTCATTATCCTTATCCTTACATCCTTGCATATTTTTAAAACAAAGTCCCCCGCCACGTTTGTCTGTCTGTCTGTCTGAACGCGATAACCTCAAAATCTACCGAACGGATTTTCAAACGGTTTTCATTAATAGACGGAGTGATTAATGCGGAAAGTTTTAATGTATAATTCATTCAGGTTTTGTGTAAATTGGCTGAAATATGACGATTATTGTTGAAAGAAGTCGAAAAAAATCATGCCGACTGAGAGCTTTACTGGCGTGCGCTGCGTTAACCGAAAAAGATACATCAAATTTATGTTCTACGGTATTGTTCATCTTAAAAAGTTTAACAAAAAAATAATCCGCGATGGCATATGTCTATCTTCTAAGGATGACCCACAAATTTTTATCTTTCAGAATTTGATAAAAATTTAATTGTTATTTCCGAAGCTTTTTTGACCGGTATAGTATTAATCCTTATCCAAAAAAATATGTAATTTAAATTGGGCATTTAATTTAGATAATATGCCTTTGAATTATATCATTTAATTTAAATGAACAGTTTAAAAGATATCACAGTTTTAATATTACGCGTAGCCACGCGGGCGCAGCGGTAGGAGTCAATGACCTTTTCATATGTTATTAGGTATGAAATCCCGGTAGTACGTTCCCGTGGGATATTTTCCGACATCCACGCGGGCGAAGCCGGGGGCAAAAGCTAGTGAGTTCAATAAAGCTTAACGCAGTCTAACCTCTCAATAAAATTTAACAAGAAATAATTGAATTTTTAATCGTCAAGGCATCCTTTTGATCAAATATTGTTTTTTAATTGTTTCTGACGACTATCATAATTGTTTTATTTTGTTGATTATTTTTTAGACGTAATACAACAAGTAACAACTACATCACAGCGGCGAAAAGATATGGTAAGTGGTGAGGTTTACCATAAACCGAGGTCTGGGAAGTTATGACTCAAAGTAAAACTATAATTTGTAAAAATCTAGCACCTAAGGCTTCAATGTAATCTGTAACTATTTTTTATACTGTCCCGTGTTTTTTTCTGAACGAAATAAAGTTTTTATTTATTTTTATAAATAATATTTACCTTTCTGACGACCGTCGTTCCAAGGTTGTAAGTCAGCTGACATCAGAATAACGAAGAGAGCGTTCGTTGCCATGGCCGTCCCCGCTATTGTGAAGAATATGGTCCGCCATTGTGTCTGGTTATACTGTGACAAAATGTATGTTAAAAAAACAGTAAAATAATAAGTAAAAATTAATTAATGGATGTTTAATGCAGTATGCAACCCTTAATTTTACATTAAATTTTACAGTCATGGATTTCCGCAAAGTAACGCGTGATTTCATCTTAAAATACAGGTTGTTAAATTTTTATTTGTAAGACAAACTGTATAGTAGTTTGTGAGGGTAAACTATTTGATATTTCTAATAGGCTGAAAGCCGTTATGCTTGGTATATACTGAATCTCCTTGTAGTCACCACTAAAATGAGTCATTTATTTACTAAGTAGTTGCTCCTGCAACTACTTAGTTATTCCGACCAAAATCGATTTTACCCAGACTCAAACCCGCCGATGTCACTCGCTACGTAACGTTCATATATATCAGTTATATCACAAAATCACAAGGCTCAGCTGTTACAGCAGCACTCGCAACTGACGTGCGTGTATGACCGTAAACGAAGCATAAGGAGTATGTAACGATCGTAGCAGGTGGCGTTCTGTAGTTTCTGCCTACCGCCATATTAAGAAAGCGTGAGTTTATGTGTGTATAAACTGTTTTGGTTACATTTTTAGGGTTCCGTACCTCATAAGGAAAAAACGGAATTCTTATAGGATCACTTCGTTGTCCGTCCGTCAGTCTGTCAAGACCCTTTTTCTTAGGAATGCGTGGAGGTATCAAGTTGAAATTAATATCTAATGCGTAAATCTACAGTCCCTTGGAGCTCTAAAAAATAAAACTTCTAAGTCACGCTGACTTAGAAGTTTAAAATAAAAAATACGGCCATTTTGTAAATCAAAACCTGCAGGGTGCTTCCCGTTGACCTAGAATCATGAAATATGGCAAGAAACAAAGTCTCACAGCACAAGTAAAGGAAAAAGTTCGAAAATTGTTAATTTGTAGTTTGATCACAATTTTTTTTTTTCGGTTACGTTATTACAATTTTTGCAGTTGGAATTGACCGTGGCGTATATCGATGTTTTCAACCACAATGTTAAGTTTATTTTTGGGATAAATTCATCTCAACTACGAAACCCTTCATTGTGCGTGGTTTGACAAGCAATTAGCCGGTTTTTTTTATGCAGACAGTAGTTTTAAAATTAAATGTAATTTAAAATACACCCACCACATCAGTGACAACGTATGAAACAAGCACAGGTAGCAGCACGCTGCAGAGGTTCATCATAGTGTTGCCCATCATCATGAGGGTGCCGCTGAAGTTCGGCGCCAAGTCGATGTGGTTCACCTTGAAGAGAACAAAATACATATGAATGTAGAGCATAGTAATTTATTAGTTCCTGATTAATTGACAGATTGTTAGGCAGTTCAGAAATGCCTAAAATAAATGATTTGACTGTAAACGAACAAAACCTGGTATTAGTAACACCAATACAATCGACATCGATCGTTTTAAGCTATTAAACCAATACATCATAAGGATTTATATATCCAACATAACTGATGCGTAGGTACGTTTGTAAGGTATAACACAATACTGCGTCCTTCATTTATCTTTCGGATTAAATAAGAGTATGATTCTTACCATCCATCCAACGTGCATGGCCATATGGCATCCCATAGAGAAGACTAGGCAAGTAACAGCCACCACCGTGCTCGTAGTAAATGTAGTACACACTAGTGCCACAGCTACACCAACTTGTGCTGAAAGTCAGATTATAATAATTATTCATAAAAAAAGTATGGTCGAGCTTACTTATTAATGCAAAGTTTTAATTGATTCATTAATTGAACATCACGCACAAGTCTTGCGACTAAGCGATGTCGCTTAGCGAGATTTAGAATCAGATATTGACAGAAGTTTCATAAAAGTAACTGGTCGAAAATGTTGAGTTTGCAGCTGCGACTTTAGGGATAGTCAACTAATTGATTTAGATAATATTGTAAACGAAATGATAAAAGTGTTTTTAATGAAAGCACTACACAAGATTTCCATAAAAACTCTGATTCATTATTGAAAGAATAAATTATTTGTAATTTACAGTAATTATACTCACATATACTATTAAATATTCTTCGTGCATTCTTTATACTAACAATTTTTCTATTTGTTAGGAAGTCTGATATCATCCCAAAAGAAATGCTTGTGAAGAAACTGATTACGTATGGCAAAGATGACAGAAAACCACTCTGAAATGAAAACATAATTAGTTAAGAAAACATTAGAATCCATCGTTTGTCCTTTGATGGATGTAGGCACTCTTAATTGGCTTTCTTCAACTTTTCGTCCTACTGCATAAGCACCTATGTTATTAATTGTATTGAATTCCCACCAAGACATTTTTTATGAACGCAATAAGTACCATTTTCTAATATTGTTATACATTAAAACATAAGAGAATATTATCTAAATAAATTCACCATGTTTGTTTTTTTTTACCCAATTATAAATTTCAGAATCAGAAACATCGCGCGTCAAGCCATGCAAGTGTGCTACCACTATACAAATAAGACATCATCATCATCATCAGCCTATAATGTTCCCACTGCTGGGACACAGGCCTCTTCTCTGTGAGAGGGAGTGGGCCGTAATCCACCACGCGGGCCTAGTGCGGGTTGGTAGATGTCACATGTCTTCGAATTTTCGGTTCTAGGACATGCCGGTTTCCTCACGATGTTTTCCTTCACCGTTTTGAGAGCAGTGGTAATGTAATAATTTACACAAAGTAAAGCTAATTAATTGATTTAGGCGTGACCTTGCGGAAATCCATTATAAAATACAATACAGTGGATATATTTAGTAACTTGTTCCGCTTAGCTATTTCTAAAGAGCCATAAAAAACTCCTGAAAGAAATCGACACGTGTTTCACCTCTCATTGAGGCAACACGCCGTGTTCGAGTTCGCAACAAGTCCATCGTCATCCTGAGGATGCCTCGTTGAGAGGTGAAACACGTGTCGATTTCTTTCAGGAGTTTTTTATGGCTCTTTAGAAATAGCTAAGCGGAACAAGTTACTAAATATATCCACATCTATTGTATTTTACAAAGTAAAGCGCCTGTCTGGGTTCGAACCTACGACCTACAACTTGTAAGTCGCGGCCGTTACCACTGGGTCACCACTGCTCTCTGAGACAATAAGACACGGCAAGTTTTTATTAAAGATACTTACGCCTCTGACATTAACTCCAAGGATGTAGTGGATATAAGAAGGGACTTGGGTGAAGAAGAACACGAAGGAGGTGCCGCTACCGATGTGTGTGGCTAGAGTACCCCACATTGGCCTTGAACATATGATCGCCTTCCATGGAGTCTTTAGTCTCTGAAATTTTATGAAACAATTAATGGAAATAATTAAGATTAAGATTTAACTAAGCTTTTAGAAGATAAGTTTAGTTCCATTGTCAACCAACTGTTGAAACTTGAACTATTTATTTTATTCAGTAGCGACTGGTGAACAAACAAGTAGCCCTACTATTGGTAAAGAGGTCACCGAAGCCTATGGACATGTGCGTTGTCATTATCGAGACAGAGTTGAAATGTCTCATGTTGGGCTTTCCTATAACTTTGTTCGAAGCACTTCCATTTATAAGATACAGTAAGAGAATTATTAACCTTGACTTTGCCATTGTCAACTCGTCCCATAATATAAGTCTTTTCTTCCTCACTTATAGTCTTATGATCTGAAGGTGTTGCTGCTCCAAATATGGTCAGAATGGCGAACAAGCCGAGGCATATTATACCAACAGCCCAGAAGGTAGATGGCCATCCCCATCTGCTTTCACTCAGGTATCCAGACAGCTGGAAAGCTACAATAGTACCGGTAGTTGAACCTGGAAAGTAATTAAATAAAAAAATATTATGAGTTTCTCTGTGTAAGCTCCAAGACACGTGTTCCTTATCATTATAAAAACATGTGCTTTTATTTAAAGTAGTATTACATTGTGAAAATTAAACCGACTCCTGCTGCTTAATAATAATATTAAGGTGTTGCGTACTATTAATGTGATTTAATTACATTTTTAAGAAACTCGAAAGTCCAAACTCAAGGTTTGCCAAAGGGTGATGGAGCGTAGCGTATCGGGTATTAAGCTCAGCGACCAAATACTTATCACGACACGCTCCAAAACAGGAATCGTTGATGTGGGCAATAAATTTGTTAGGCTGAAGTGGGACTGGGCGGGCAATGTATGTAGGATGTATCGGGACAGAATGATGGGCTAAAGTCGTCATGCAGTGGGAGTCCAGAATACGGGCGAACGTAACCAAGAAAACGCTAGCTTGGCCAGAGAAAGCAACACACAGGGAAGAATGGGAAGCTGTGAGGGACATCTTTGCCCAGCAGTGGGACAATACAGGTTGAAAAAATATTAAAAATATTATAACATTTTTTATAGCGACTTGCATTTACGAGATCGAAAAATACTATTTGCCTACGTACCAGTATAGACATAGCTAGTAAGAGTTCCACGTTCGCTCACTGGTACCCATTTAGCCAACAGAGTCTGTACGCTAGGATAGACTCCTGCTTGTGACAGACCTTGAGCAATACGGCAAGCGCAGACAACCTTCCAACCACCCTGCAAAAACCATTAAAAAATCAATATCATCATCGTCATTCAACCAAAAGACGTGCACTGCTGAACTTTTCCAAGCATTGCCGATAACATGAGGAATATTACGGGAAGCACAGGTCTGTTCGTGGCGTGTGGGTAAGCCTGTGTTCAGTAGTAAACAATTAATAGGATTTTTAAACAAACAACGACATTTAAATATTATAAAAAAATTACATACCCAATTAATGAGCCATGGTGCTAAAATAGATACTACGCCATTGACAAACAAGGCAATTTGCAGCGGTATCTTTCCACCCCATCTTTGGGTTACCAGTCCCATAGGAAATGTCATAATGCAGTATCCTAGGAAAAATGAGCCTAGCACCATTTCTTGCGTCGATTTTGGCCAATCATATGTCTGGAAGAATTAAAAGTGAATTTTTCAAACCACTGCAATATTAATACAGCCATATCAATTTTATTAAAAGGCTTTCGTAATTCTTTTTGGGGTTCCGTACCTCAAAAAAAAAAAACGGAACACTTATAGGATCACTCGTGTGTCTGTCTGTCTGTCTGTCCGTTTGTCACAGCCAATTTGCTCCGAATCTAATGGACCGATTAAGTTGAAATTTAGTACACATATGTATTTATGTGACCCAAACATAGACGTAACGTAAATACATTAATTTTGAATATGGGGGTTACTTTTGGGGGGCAAATAAGAAATATAGAAAAAAAAGTTTTTCAAACAGTACTGTTTGATACCTATATCAAATAAAAGGGCTAGTTGCGAGAATCTCAAATATATATTCTTTTTTAGTTTTAAAATGAATACCTAAATTTAAAGTTATTTAAGAAAGTAGATGAAAATTGACCATTTTCCCCATATCTTCGAAACTGCTGAGCCTAAAGTTTTGAAAAAAATACGGAGAATGGTTCTGTACTCATAGATTGCAAGAAAACCTATAAGAAGTCTGTGGTCTTAAAATGATATAGTAAATATTTCAATATTGTGCGTACAAACTTACATTTATAGATTTAATGTATGGGAGAACATGTATTTCAACTACAATGTTAAGTTTGTATTTGGGATAAACTCATCCCAACTACGGAACCCTTCATGGTGCGTGGTCCAACACGCACTTGGCTGGTTTTTTAAATTTTATTGTAAGAATGTACATAATATTTCACACAGTAATAAATAACAATCCATGTCCATGACAAAGCCGAGCTTAACTCCAAGCTTTATATTTTCGGTAAATGTATATGTACTTACTTTATGAAAATTCTCAGTGGAATTCACTAATGCGGCTCCATCAATACTTTTATTGCCTGTGAAGTTACCATAAATATCTTCTATAGTCATATTTTCGACTGCTATATCTTGAATATTCGTGAAATTAGTTTGTTCTGAGAGGTTTGTATTTAAAACTGCATTATGTTTAGCAGGACTAGTCATAGATACCACCGTAACTCCCATATGACCTCTACCTATGAAGTTCACCATTATGCATAGGAAACATATTAAGAGTTGAATATGTCTGACCCCGTAGCCATAATGTGAAGGTATTTCTTGCTTTTCTGGAACAAAAATACAACGTAACAGAATGAAGAAATCTAGATATACAAAGATTGCTAAAGACTACGAGGCTCAGGACCTAAAGCTTTGGTTGAAGTGTGAAGTGGCTTTCTATGACAACCAGACTTCAAAGGGCCTGGTATGTCGTGCGGGTTGAAAGAGAGGTAGTTACATTTCTTCACATTTTCGCCATCTTCTTGGCAACCAGCGCTAATACCTCGCAGTAAACGGCGATGGTTTCTTACATTGTGCTTCTTCTGAATGCAAATAACCATAGTCTAGTTCCTCAAATCACTGAAGACGTCAAAATGATGCACTGCATTAGTCGCCCCTTCAACGTATGCTGCGCTGTGTCTTCGGCTTCGACTCCTGGCTTGTGTGACACAGTTACTTTCCATCCTGATGATATTAATCTACGCCAATCTTAAGCTGAGGATGCCATGTCGTCTGTCTTTTTGCAGCACCTAGTTACTTATGACTTACAACTTACCCGCAATAATCTGCTGCGTAGGAACTTTACTGTATTCATATTCCTGTAATTTTTCGTCTTTACCCATTTTGCCATGAATTTTACTAACACTAGTTATTGTTGAATCGAAGTTAGAAGTAAAATGCGAGTATTAATAGTTTAGAAACAATACAGTATAATTTATATTGTTCGTCAGAACGTTTCGATGACATAGACTACATAATCGAATAGACATACCATTCAAAACATATTGCAGTTTTTTATTCAGATTACGATGTTCCATATAAATATACCGAAAATCGTTGTTTAGTAATTGTTTTCATACGTTAATCAATGATTACTAAAAAGCTTGTTTTAATTAATTATGACTATAACTGGTCAGAGCAAGTAATTAAAATATCATCAAGTATCATCATAAAGATACATATATAAGTAGTAGGTATAGCATAATTTTTTAAGATTTAAAGTGGTTTGTTTCGAATTAAATCCAGGACTTTTTTCATAATAGTAGTTTTAACGCTATAAAAACTTTTACAAAAAAAAAAAACACTTCAGAGTGAAAAATAATTTCAGAAGCTGGTGGCAAAAAACGAAAATTCAAAACCAAATACCGACTTCCGAAATTAAAGTTATTTTTCACTTTGTAGTGTTTTTTTTTGGAAGTCGGTTGATATTTTTTTGTAAAAAGTTTTTATTTTTCACTTTTTAGTTGTGGTATTTACCCCACACAAATTCGAATACCACTACCTGCTATGTTAATAACAGTAACATATCATCTACATACTAAGTGGGAAAAAATACGTATTATTGAAGCTAACTCAAAAACTACACAAGCAAGGTTAATAAAATTTATATGGGACCACCTCTGATGACCTACCAAACAAGAAAATAATCATTAAAATCTATTCATAATTGGCGGAGTAATCGCATAACAAACACACACAAAAAAGTCCTCCTTTTGGAAGTCAGTTAAAAATATATTTACAAAGATGTGTAATCAAAGACAAGAAAACAAAACAGACACTTCAAGTCTGTTTTGTTTTCTTATCTATTATGTCCATACAAAAATTTGCTGAAAGAGATTAGCCTAACTTGATCCATTCATCAATGATTACTCAATGGTAATAAGCGTCTTATATTAGTATATGATATACCATGATATACATTTATTTATATATACTTTATTGTTCACCACAAAAATACATAACAAAAAATAAATCAAACACTACAAAATATACAATGAGCGGCCTTATCGCTTTCCGTGATCTCTTCCAGGCAACCTTGGAATGGACAGTGATTTGCCTGGACATAACATGGGCTGTCGTTGGTGCAAATAATAAGTATACAATATACTAGAATATATACGCAGATATATAAATATCCTAAATAATACATATGTCACCGTAAGATTGTGAGAACCGTTAGTGTATAATCTGTCGGAATTATTTCCGTTAGATTATAAACTGTCGAAAAATTGTGAACTGGGTGAAATGGGTTAGGTTAGGTTAGAACTGTGACCAACCGCGCGCGAGGTGAGCGAGTGAAGCGAGTGGTGCCGCGGTAGCGGCCGGCGAGCGCTACTTCCAAGTTGCTCGTAGCTAGGCCGGCTATCTAATATTAGCGCAAGGTGCGTTACGTCGCAAGCAAGTTTGATACCAGTAGTACTATTCTGTAAAAATCTCACCGTGACAACTTAGGTGAAGTGAGCTGCCAATAGTGTTAATCCTTAACAACTGACAGCTCACTACACGCTCACTTCACCTAAGATAGATGGTTACAGAATAGCACTACAGTTCACAATTTGTCAGTTTTTCATGGATACATTATAAACTATCGAAAAATAATGCGTTAAATTGTAAATGGTTCGTTGCAGTTTACCATTTTTCGACAGTTTATAATTTAACGGAAATAATACCGATAGATTATAAACTAACGAAGTTCATAATTATACGGTGACATATACATAAACATATACATACTTATTAAATATATAAGCAACAAAAATAAATGAAGACCATATCTTGTATACATTAATATAAATAACATTATGTGATAGATACATGGTGTTCACATATTTACAAACATTGTAAAATTAGACAATTTTACAAAAATATAAACGTAGTAATTATGTCCAATCTGTTTCTTTTCTAGTCTACAGCGATATCGTATCTTATCTTAATTAAATTTGACTACCTCAGCAGTTGTATGCCTTATTTGAATAGTTAAATACTTTAAAGATAAACCTTTCAACCAAATATACAGTCCCGAGTTGTCTTGGTTTGCAGTTTAAATAGGAAATTTTTGCAGAGATAATAATTATGTGCTGATATTCAATGACAACGCATAACATGGATATTCAATCACTATATAAAGATCAAAGTAATACGTAGGTAATCTGGCTCTGCAAACTGTCTGTTTCTGACAAGTCATGAAGGAGACCTAAAACTAAGGGATAGATGAAGTGCGTCTCCTGCCGGAGGCTCTACGCGGGGGTCGTGCGGTTCATAGTCCTTTACGGGGCGCCGGTGTGGGCACGTTCTGTGAGGCGGCGGCCAGCCCGCCGGTTGAACGCGTCCCTAAGGGTCATGTCCATCCGGCTGGCCCGAGGATACCGCACGGTCTCCTGTGAGGCGGCGTGCCTCCTTGCCGGATTACCACCATAGGATCTGGCGGCAAAAGTCCTCGCACACATCTGGGAGTGGTGGGAGGAGGCGAAACGCCGGGGCTTAACTCCGCTGCCGCGAGAAATCACGGCATAGCGGGCAGAGCTCCGGCGGGATCACATGGCGTCATGGAGATTGCGATTGTTGCAACCCAGCGCTGGGCACGCCACAATTGCGGCGATAAGTCCCCTCTTTTAGGCTAGAGAAGCGCCACGGTGTCCTCACCTTCCGCTTGACGCAGGTCCTCACAGGATACGGTGTTTTGGGAGGTTTTTGATCAGGATAAGGCGGGAAGAAACGCCCGGGTATCACCACTGTGTGGATTGCCCGGAGGACATGGTGGAGCATACGGTGGAGGTCTGCCCGGCTTAGGCGGGTCTTCGTGGAGGCGAACGGCGGCGGTGATTTCTCGCGTTTGGCCCTGGTACAGGCCATGGTACGGAGCGAGAGGGCATAGGAGGCCGTCACCTCCTTCTGCGAAGCAGTAATGTTCGCGAAGGAGAAGGCGGAGCGCGTGAGGTAGAGGCAAATTTCGCGCCCTCACGCCCCTAATTGCCGCAGGAGACGCCCTGGGCGTCGGGAATCGCAGGCCGATACCCGGCCAACGTAGGCGCGGGCTTGCGGACGGTGAGCAATGGGTAGCTTACCGTCCCATAAGGACCAGGCCCGGATCGACGGCGCGTTGTGTTCCACGCGCGCCTCAAAGATAATTATGTCAGTAGAACTGACGAGGTCCGCTAGGGGCAATGCGGGTTGCGGGCAAGTCCGAAAGGGATCGAAAGAGCGAAGTGAAGAAAAAATTGTAGTGGGGTCAGCCTTATTTATTTGTGGGATTATAGCTGGGAAGGGATACCTACAGAACAGACGTGCAATTTAACAGGCTATGAAGCGTATGTTTAGAATTGGCCATCTCATCTTCTTCTGCCTGCCTTTTTGGGTTCATGACAGCTTGGCCCAGATCAACTGAGCCCGAATAATAATACCAAGTACAACGTCGTCAAAACGCCTAACAAAGTAGTGTGTAACATCTGAATGAAAAGTATCGACCTCTTAAATTATTGAAGATTTTGTTAATTTATTGACAGAATTTATTTATTATTTTTTATGAATAAATGTAATAAATGTTACTAACTTGTTCTGCAATAAAAATTGTTTTTATTTATTTAAATACTTATTCATTATATGCAGAAATCAGAATCACAGAAATCGCCTTCTTGTCTTTTATGTTCTAAAAATCTAGACTATTGTAAATTTGATGTGCAAGAGTTTGATAGAAAACTTTTCTATTGTCATCAGATAACCGATGCGTGTGATTTTCTTAGCAAAGGAATGCTTGTCTTTTTTAGTCCAGGCAATTTAAAAACTAATCGGTAGTGAAATATCTGGTATTATTATTCGGGTACAGTTGACTCGGGCCGAGTTTTTACTGACCCGCCATTGTTCCATTACTTGGTTTTCGCAAAATATTTACAGATTCTTCCCTGTCAGCTGACTCGTTATAGTTTTTCTCCTTGTTCATTTATATCATATCATCCATCACAAATTTTAGATATTCATCTATTTTTCCGTGGGACATAAATCATCATCATCATCATCATCATCAGCCTATAATGTTCCCACTACTGGGACACAGGCCTCCTCTCTGTGAGACGGAGTGGACCGTAATCCACCACGAGGGCCCAGTGTAGGTTGGTAGATATCACATGTCTTCGAATTTCGGTTCTAGGACATGCCGGTTTCCTCACGATGTTTTCCTTCACCGTTTTGAGAGCAGTGGTAATGAAACAATTTACACAATAACACAAGTAAAGCACCTGTCTGGGTTCGAACCTACGACTTACAACTCGTAAGTCGCGGCCGTTATCACTGGGCCACTACTGCTCTCAACAGACACAAATACATAAACATAAAACTTACGCCTTTTTCCCATGGGGGTAGGCAGTAACTATAGAATGCCACCTGATACGATCTTTACATTTGCTTCGTTTACGTTCATACATCTGGCCATTTAAGCACGCCAGTTGCGATTACTACGCACCTGACTTTTCTGAAGAACATTACCAATAAGGTTAGTAGGTATATGTCCTTCTAGCTAGGGTGGCGAGGATCCGGCGTTTCAACTTGCTTCATCTTTCTGACTGACCGATCCCTTGACAATTCTAAAGTGCCTGTAAATGGTTTAGTAATTGAAATAAATGCTTTGAGTTTGAGTTTCGATCTCGCATCTGCCTTGTAAACTGTAATTAGCTTCGGTATTTCTTTTTATTGTTACAATTTAAATTATGTAAGTTGTGTAAAAGGAATGTGAAACATCTATGAATATGTTTGTCATTGTTCTTTATTTAGTTTTAGTAATTAAATTTAGACTATGAATTAGCTTTTTTCGGTTATTTAAAGCGTATTGTTGTAAATAAATAACAAGAGCGAGTTGGACTCGCGTACCAAGGGTTCCGTACCATTATAAATTTTCATCGGCGAGGCCTTTATTCGTCAGAGAATTTTAACACTGCACACTGCCGTGTATAATATTGCAATTTTAAGCAGTAATGCTCGCGAAGGAGGAGGCGGAACGCGTGAGGGAGAGGCAAATTTTGCGCCCTCGCGCCCCTAACCGCCGCAGGAGGAGACGCCCTGGGCGTCGGGAATCACAGGCAGATTTCCGGCCACCGTAGGCGCGGGCTTGCGGACGGTGAGCAATGGGTAGCTCGCCGTCCGGCACGTTGTGTTCCACGCGCGCCTCAAAAAGATGTCAGCAGAATTGACGGGGTCCGCCAGGGCCAATGCCTGCTGGGGTTGCGAATAAGGCCGAAACGGAAATCGTGGCCCCCCGGCAACATGGCAACTGAAGGAAAAAAAGGTCAGCGCCATCTCTTGACGGATAGTGGAACTATTTTAAATTAAGTTGATGATTTCTGAAAAAGTGTGTTATTTAGAGACATAATTTTTCCTGTAATCTTTAAATAAATTTCTATCACATAGAATAATTTCAGATTTTTCTCTATGCAAACTTCGGAGATAAACGGGGGAACGGTATTTTTTAAAATGTTTCGTCAAAAATCGAAAACAATGCGGCCAAAAATTAAAAATTAAATGTTTGGGAATGTGTAAATCAAATTTTTATTCATATGATACCCCACATGCCCTAGTAGCCCCACTTCGAATAACGCCTGTTCCGTCCATGTAGCAAAAAAAAATATTTCTTAATTGCAAAATAGTTGGGCAAACGTCATTTAAAACTATTCCAAATTTCAAGTTGATAGCATTAGTAGTTCTAGTCAATTACCAGAAGACATATGTATTTAAATAATATAAACGCTCTTCAAATAAGCGCTCTTCTTCCTCTCTCCTACTATGCTGTGCCCGACAGGGTCCATAATTGTTTCAATAATTTTAAGCCTACCAACTGTTTTACCAACATTATGGAATGCAATAAAGAATTGAGAATTGAGACATCCAGCTGTGACAGATAGACGGACAGAAAGACTGAGTCGCACCATAAACCCGTTCCTTTTTACCATTTTTGTATGGAACCCTACAAATCAAACAAAACTATTTGCATTTCTTTGTTTGAAAGTAATTTTAGAATTTGATAATTACTCGTTTTGTTAGTTTTCTTAATACTTAGTTCAAACATTTAGATAACATCCTCAAATATTCCAAAAACTAAATGACGCAAAACGTCTACCCACGCCACCAAATATAACATGGTGTAATAATAAGCATTCTATATTATTGAGTTTACGTACATTATATAATGTGACAAATACTGTAATATAGAAAAACCCAATAACACTTTACCCGACCCGGGAATCGAACCCAGGACCTCATGCCACAAGTACACCTCTGCCTAACCCTTCGGGGAAACAAGGCGTGATGTAATGTTACGTTAAATACTATAATATTTGACCGTGAGTGCAGTTCAATCATCAGTTTTTAGAAAATGTTTACGATATACGTCGTGTAGCCAATGTTTGTAAAGTTACCATCCAAAATGTAGACAGATATAATATGGTCCTTCTATTGTGAAAAAATATTACATTCGCCTTAATGTCCAGGCACATAAGGTCATCTCTTCCTAAACATTAGGTGACGTACAGGTCTAATATAATTACTTTATAGGGGGACCAGATTGTCACCAGTGTGACTAACAGGTTTTTTTTGGGTATATACTCGTGGCCACATCGGATTGTTACACCAGTGTGACTATGGATTTGCTTATGAGCTCAAGCGGTGAAAATGTCAGCAAGATGGTGACGGTGCTGACTGGTTGACTGAGACTGCCCAACTCAAATGCCTTGGAGCTGCTTCACGTACATATCTAGCTTCTGACGATTCATAAATGCCCATGTAGGTGTATGTAAACAAAAGATTTTGATTTGGTACAGTTAAAACGCGGCAACGTATGAATTGTCCATACAAACTTAATACCTAAATCATTTGCAATTTGGGCATATTTCCACTATATTATGTTGTAATTCGGATTTAGACAGTGTTTATCTAGGCTCCTACGTCTTTTTTTTTCCAAAAAACTTTTCTAAAATGAAGTTTAAACGAATTTAATTTCGCACATTTTACAGCGTAAATGACATATCTTCATATTGTTATTTATGTATAAACTATAAACAACAATGTTTACAATATTGTTTCTGCAGAAGCATAGCTTATTTTATCAAGTTACAAATTATCTAAAAAAAATGGAAAAATATTAAGTTTTCATTCATCATTTTTGGTAATACGGAACACTTCCAAATTTATCATAAATTTTCGAAAGCTAGTAGTGCTATCGCGTCAAGCAATAATTGTCAATGTGTGCGTGGTAGTATTGCTCACTGTAGGTGTATCCACTCCGATAGGCGCTCACACTAGTGCAACATGCTTGGAATTGAATTTTGCAAACATCTCGATTTGTAGTTGCGAGCCGTGTTCGTAGGCCTCTTAAGTATCGTCACTTGTGGAAGAATGTGTGATGTGCGAGGCCCAAGATTGTTACAAATGATATGCCGTGGAAAAGACATAGATAAATACACTCAGCACAAGGTGGCAAAGGGTTGAAGAAGAAAGAGACTCGTGGCAGATTTTTTTTACAATTTGTACTAATAACATTATTTATTTTCTAAAAAGCTTTACCTATTTACAAAATTTTATTTTAATATCAATTTCGTATCACATCTTGACTTTTTCTTTCCTTGCTTGATTTCTTCTCCTCTTCAACCGCAGGCATTTCCTTGTCAGCATCTGAAAAAGAGACGTTTTTGTACACACGGCTACACATCATGCTATACATTTCCAGTTTATGCTGATCTCGCATTGTATAGGTTTTCCGTACAATGCGAGGTTAGCTTATACTGGAAATGTATAGCTTAATGTGTAGCCGTGTGTACTATTCATCGGAATTAAATTTTCATTATTTCAAAACTCTATTTTGTTGTCTGTACAGGTTTATCCAGTCTTATAAAATAAAATCAATAGAGTCTTTGCCATACTTAGAAAATTGATATAGTTGCAGTAACCAACATTAAAGTTAATAATCCATTCTTTCTTGATAACAATAAGAAATGTGGATAGATACAATAAAAGTCTATATAAAGTGATGAATTTGTTTCCACTAGTAATGGTAAAATTCCTTAATTAATACCGGTACAATGCCAATATACTCGGTCGAGTGCACTATATTAGGCATAGATGACAATATGAGGTACTTATATCAGAAAAATATATAGAACTAGCTAGACTATAGATTTACCATTTCCATCTTCGCCATAAAAGTTCCACGGCTGCACTGTCCCCTTGGCAAACACGACGAATATAGTGTTTGATATGAACATGATGGCCACGAATATGACAAACACATACTGCCACTTGCGGTGGTTTGTCTGTAAACAAAATATAACAGTATAAATAAAAAAAACTGTAGATAGGCTTAACCTGCGGGGTAATTGCGTAATACACAATGGCAATGCCTTTCATTCTGACAATTTAATAACATTAATTGTGTCATTTGCGTCGTCGAGCAGACGGATTTTTCAAAAAAGAAGGGATTTCGCTAGCGTCACCGCGAGTGCCCCTGGCGCTCCTAGTATCAAGCCCTTGCCTGAAAAGGCACCGAATTTGGCTGATAATGATGACGATTTCGTGACGATGCAAACGAGCTCCTACGGGCTCTGAAGTGAGCCTGCGTGCCGCAAAGCCAAACACACCGGTGTACATCTCCCGCCTGCACTACACCACTAAGGCGGAAGACATCGTGGAGTACGTGCGCCAAAAGACGAGGTACGCGCCAAGGGTACAGTTATTAGAGTCGCACCGGAACGTCAATTTCAAGGCGTTCGTCGTGCGCGAACCGAACTTTTGTCTGCCCCTCGTCATGCAAGAAGTCTTTTGGCCACAGGACGTGGTGTTCCATCGCTTCCGCGGACAAGTTCCACAAGACGGCACTAAGTCAAGCTAGTGTATAGTGAAGTGCTACTAACATAGTCTAAGCCTTATTTATTAACACAAGTTTTGTTTATATTAGAATATGTATGTTTAGATTAAGGTATTTTTCTATGAGCCTGTGTCGCCTGCAATAAATGGTATTATTATTATTATTTTTCTATATTTTAACAAATCTCGGGACCTTGGATCTCGGTCCTTTGGAAGGCGTACGAAGCAACAATCGACGATTATCCTTGTATGCACTATACAAGTGCACCCAAGGATAACCCCCGGTTGGTGTAGGACTATTGCAGAACATGGAAACAAAACATATTGGGCTATAGATTTGGGTGGTTATAATGGATTGGTTACCTGGAACTATGGAAAGACTATTGCCCCAGCCTGACCAATGTTTTATATGAAATACACAGGAAAACCACAGGGGGTGACTTGCACACTCAATAATGGGCCCCGAAACGGTCGCTAGCACAAAGTGTCGTAGCGACAAGGGGGCAACATTGTCTTTTTTTTGCTTGAGAAATTATCAAATAACTTCTCCCGCTCTGGGTGGAGCGGGAGGGCGTGTCAAACTCTTACTGACTAAAACCTACCCGTTGGAACACAACGCGCCATCGCCCGGGTTTGGTCTTTATCGGACGGCGAGCTACCCATTGCTCACCGTCCGCAAGCCCGCGCCTACGGTGGCCGGAAATCGGCTTGCAATTCCTGCCCCGGGCGTCTCCTCCTGCGGCGGTTAGGGGCGAAAGGGCGCGAAGTTTACCTCTCCCTCACGCGTTCCGCCTCCTCTTTCGCAAGCATTACCGCTTCGCAGAAGGAGGTGACGGCCTGCCATTTCCTCTCGCTCCGTACCATGGCCTGAACCAGGGCCGGACGCGAGGGATCACCGCCGCCGATCGCCTCCATGAGGAGGGCAACATGTCCCGAGGTGCTTATGAGGAATGGCGAAGTATTCTACGGCTATTTGGACAATCCCGGAAGTACGGTCAAGATCCCTACCAGCATCTAACTGGAATACTTCCTTCCTCCGAGCACATTTGCTCTTGCGAATCTCCACTCAAGCCAGCCAATAAAGGCAAAATGAGGTGGGAGCTCAGTTCCTCGTCAGTGTTCACTCCAGCCGGCCAATAAAGGCAAGCCAGAGGTGAGGAACAAGACTTCTCCCGGGAGATAGGGTCCGTGGGGTCGCTACTGCCCAACAGCTCGCCACATGCTGCCCTGCGGGTTTTTGTATCTCTCTTGGTCTGGCTCCTTATCCAAAGTGAATTCTACCGGCACAGACCTAGAGTTCGGAGCGCGCAAGCCCCACCACGACGTCAACGTAGAGATACGGCGGTGGGGTTATTATTATTATAAAATGTCCCTCAAAATCCTTAAAATTACTGTATTACGTAATTGGAGTGTTGTTTAGAGAAAACAGTGTAACTGTAGATTTTGATAATAATATGCAATCTTATTCATTACATATATCTAAGATAGTTTACAATTTTACATTCATGTTTTAAACATTCATTGACTAATCAGCTCAACGAATACATTTTATTTTAGTTGTTCAAATAAACGCGATTGTGACTGAGAGTATGTTATGTAATCATTTCACCTCAGGAAAAGGTAAATATGATAAGAAATTATTAGGAAACAGGGGGCCGACCACAATCTTTTACGAAACAATCTTATGTCAGGAGAGTTTTCTTTCAAGCTGACAATAACATAACTCATATTCGTACCACGACCTTCATCGTTCAAGAATGTTTTATTCCTGCTTAGTGCTGGGAAAGAACGAACTATTTGTAAGATTTGTCTATTGCCTGCTATAGTAGAAAAGAAACAACGCTATGTGAACTGTATAGCGCTGTCCCTTTCACACGTTGGTCCGAATCGCTACTACGAAGTATTGGTCTTGAAGCAAAATATTATTTTCTTTTACTTAAAATATTACTTTGCATTAGAATCTAATTTTTATGAGTAATTTCCATGAAATTTACACAAATATTAAAAGATTTGGCTTTGAAAAATAAGAAAAACAATTGAAAAAATTAAAAATAAGCTACGGCTAAGCTGTTACATGATATAAATCGGAACAGAACGAAATTTGAAACTCGGGCCGCATTCGGAGTTACGCTTTAATCGCTCACATCAATATTTTGCGTACCGATTTAGATATGCTTGCACAAGATGGTTGGATTACAGTATTTCTTTGAATATACACAACAAATTTCTTCTTCTTTGATTAGGTGACGACTGTAGTCAGAAGCACAATTTCCAAAATGCCACGTTAGTTTAAAGATATGGTGCAACTCAAAACAAAACAGCACAACTGTCATTTTGACAGCGCTCACGGTGATATTAATTTAGGGCATGGTCAGCGTTATCGCAAGATGGCGCATGCTATGACGTCATGTATGACGATTCACAGCACGTTGTTATCGCGCTGACACTAATTCGGTATGGGTGTTAGCACGCTCTAATCGATTGCAGCGTAACTCTGAACACAGCCTCGATGTAGCGATATTTTTGTTTACAAGTGGAACTACTACGAGGTTGAACTTATTTTAAAATATTTGCTAATGAATTTATGATCTAACTGGCTACAAAGTCAACATGGAATCAAGGGAAGGTTAAGGTTACTCAGTGAATAAGTTTTAAAACAAATAAATGTGTAATGTTTTAACGAAGATAGTTCGAAACAATATATTGTAGTCAGACTCAGTGATTAGTGTTTTGTTATTAATTTTGCAGTCGGGTTTCCGGGCGGCAGCTAGAGATACTCTGGGAATTTTTATTTTTCTGCGCTATCCGCTTCCAAAAACTCAAATGTTTCGTATGCATTCGCCATCAAACAAGAAATTAATTACACATGTACTAAAATCTATAGATACACAATTCATTCGGCAAGTTTACGTAAATAAATACATTTTACTAACTTTACATGACACAAAAATGTTTTTTCTTTATATAAATTGCAAAACAATAATATTTCCGTCGAGCCCGAGGAACTTTTTTAAGATTGCTAAATTTGACATTAAAACAATATTGCTAGTTGTCAAAAATCACGTCGTGGTACGAATTGAATGAACTTTTAGAGGTGACGTCACCAAAATCGCTAAGAAAATAAGATTGTTTCAACATTACAATAAGCTTAATTTATGGACGTCATGGTACGAAAAGTCAAAGTAAGATTATAATAATACTGCTATAAGAGCTGGTGGTAGGCCTCCAGGCCATTTGATGAAAAGCTACAAATGCATTAAGTAAAGACGAAATGAGGCCTTATACGAAAATTAAATAGTAAATGTGAATGGCATTTTTTTTTTTGTTATCCTATCGCATTTTGCTATAATTTTTTTCGACAAGCACATTAATATCACCAAAAGATATGAATAAAGTCTCAAAACTATGTAAATGTAATGTTAAAAACGTGTATTTTCTATTTTAATATCGTTTGAGCCTACGTTTCATTTACTCCACGCGTTTGTATAATAGGGCCACAGTGATGAAAATATATAGTTATGCTAAACATTAATTATACTACATACTCGTAACCTCATTTACCCACACAAAACTTAAAAAATCCAACCCATCACTTCCTATCAAAACTTGGCTTACAAACTCCATCTTACCACGTCATCTTTCACGACATTGGACACGATCACGGGCACCAGCAGACTGGTCAGATTGGCGATCATATTGCCAAGCGCCATTATTGGCCCGGCGAAGTTGGGAGCCAAATCTATTTGGTTTATCTGTAACAAATAAATGGTATTGGTGCACGGGTTCAATGTCTCAAATCTTGGAACGCAGAATCAATGGATATGCTGTATAAGATAAAGAATTATACCTCAATTAATCAAACATCACCTTCAGTAAAAGAAACATCAAAATGTCACAGAGCCCATATGTATGCTCTCTCAAGTACAAAAACGCAGGTCATTGAAAAAATTTATCGTCATGTAGTGAGCATGATGTCCAATGCCTTAGCCTTATATCCTACTGTGTAGATAAGTTAATTACGCCCCTGGCTGAAGGCTTTGAGCGTAGAGGAAAGCCCGGGTAAATAGTCATGACCTCAGAGGTCAGCTATGATATCTATCGAAAAAAAGAAAGATAATTACTGGGCTTCTTTATCAAATGGTTAACCTAATTTATTATCAGTTACCAAAAAATCAAAAACATGATTTGGGTGAGGTTTGTTGTTTTTATTTACCTACTCTGAATTAGTTACTGTTATTACAAAAACTCAAATACCTAATCTTAAGAGTAATAAATGCAATTGACTTGAAAAAAAATTGGGATACAGGAATCAAACAACAATCAGAACATAAAGAATGATCAATAATGATGAAGTTAAAAATAATTGGTTTACAAACATCTCCCTTGCTTCTATGATCCGTATTACGACTATGTCCAAACTTAATAATGGTAAGGTTGGTTCTGAATCGCTTGGCAACTGATCTAACGTTGTTATGTGTGAGATTGAGCCAGTAAATATTGTATATTTTTTATTGTTTCAGAATAACATTAAACGAAAACTGACCTCATAAAAATGTGGGCGACTTTTTTCTTAAGTAATTTTATTATAGACCTCCAACAAAACGTGAAAAAATACAGAGCTAAGATGTTAAAAGTAAATAACAAATACATAGGTTTTATTTCGAGCGATTACAAAAAATACTATAAATTGCGAAAAAAAGGCGATTTTTTTTATTGTCTTTCTACGCTCGTGGGATAGCCATGAAAAATTACTATATGGGTACTTACATGGAATCCAACGTGGATTCCAGCATGTAGACCATGCGCTATGATAAGCAGTGACACAGCCAACGTTGTGTCGTTCACAAAGCTGAATGCAAATAGAAACACCCCAGAACCTGCCATAGCTGAAATAGAAACAGTATATTTCAGAGGAGTTGGTGAAGTAGTAGGGAAAACAGAAGTTAACTTATTTAACCCCAAACAATTAGTTCACTAATAATGACGAAGTAAAGCAACTAAAAGTCATGCTTACTTTTACGACCTGCTTATAGAAGAAGCAGATGTTTGTATAGTTACCGATACTATTGGCAGTCCTCCTAATATTGACTACAGACATAATCTTCCTGTTGGCTGCAAAGTCAGAAGCATAACCGAACATAATTGCCATGACATACAAAGCAATGTACGGCAGAGACGAGTACACTCCGTTCTGAAAATAAATTATGAAAATGTAATGATGAACTTATGCGATCGGATGTTAAAAAAGTTTCATGACACGATTAAGTTTTTAAATCTCTCTTGTGGGTCTAATAATAGGAACTTCAAAATGCTCAATATTGGTTCAGCTTAGGTAGCCATTATTGTTTCGAATATCAAGAGAATAAAACTATTGAAAGCCTGTAATTGTAACTTGCCCTTTTCAGATCAACATGAAGTATATGGTTCATATATAAAGGTATCTCAGTCAGGATTAGCAAGTAGCTAGCGGCACTGCCGGCGTGTGATGCTATCAACCCCCAAACTGCTTTGGACGTGAGAATGTGCTTCCAAGGAGTCTTGCGTTTCTGTAATAGAACAATAAGATGAGTAAAACACAGCTTTTTCTTTGATAAGAATGGAAATATAATCCATTTACTTGATTGAATCGGGACACATGCGTCAAAAGGAAACACAAGTAACGAAAAAATATACGGATGGCTAAAATTATTTTTATCCTGAAGACTCTTCCCGAAATAGTGGCAAAAAAAACCGGCTAAGAGCTTGTCGGACTACGCATAATGAAGGGTTCCGTAGTTGGGATGAATTTATCCCAAATACAAACTTAACATTGTACATAATTGAAATACATGTTCTCCCATACATTCCAACTGCAAATGTAAGTTTGTACGCACAATATTGAGAGATTTACCATGATGTTTGATGTTTGTTTGTTTGTGTGTGTTATTTTTCTGTAATCTATGAGTAAGGAGCAATACTAAGTATTTTTATCAAAATTTTAGGTCCAGTAGTTTCGGAGATAATGGTCAATTTTCATCGAATTTCTTAAATATCTTTAAAAGCATTTTTTAAATATTTTAAGATCCTCGCAACAAGCCTTTTCATTTGATATGTCACACGGTACTGTTAGCATAACTTTATTTTTTTCTTTTTTGCCCCCCAGGAGTGACCCCTATTTTTAAAATTAATTTATTTCCGTTACACGTTCGTGTTTGGATCACAGAAATACATATGATTACCAAATTTTTTGTCCATTAGATTCGGAGCAAATTGGCTGTGACAGACGGACAGACAGACACACAAGTGATCCTACAAGGGTTCCGTTTTTTTTCTTTTGAGGTAGGGAACCCTAAAAAGACTAATTAAGCAGATAAGAAACATTTTTGAACTTTAAACTTACTTTAGGCACAATATCAACAGCTATATTCTCCATAATATACGCGACCTCCTCAGTCTTAATAGAAGGATGGTCATGCGGACTCGCGACGCCAAACCATCCGAGAAGACCACAGCTCACCAGACTCAGGACTCCAAACAACCAGAATGACACAGGCCAGCCCAGAACTGGACTACCGGCGAAGAGGCCTGATAGCTGGAAGGCTATAATTGTTCCTACTTGTGACCCTGGAATAAAAACAAAAGACATAGGTTAATAATGTGGAAAGAGTACTGACTTGAGCTTTCAAACATAAAAAATCTGTAGTAATTAAATAGATTAAGTAAAATAATTTTATCCGTCTGTTTCAGAATTTACAACAAAATAAGTTGCACCCGCAGTCAAAATAACGACTAAGGAGGTATCATGTCAATATCTGTTTAAATAAAATTAACTCCACAATAATTTCAAACTCATTTAACTTTAGTAAACAAATCTGTGCATCCATATACATTTCACATTCCATCCATCTCCACCGACGTGAATAAACACAACTAAATCAACATCAACACGAACTCGTCAAAAGATAAATTAATTTTGGTATACACGTCAAAAAGATTACATTCGGGGTATCTGAAACGGTGCGTCATAAAAGTTATGTAATTTGAGCTCGTGACGAGGCGAGAGGGAACAACGATCTGAGTTTATGAGATACCTTGGGAGGAGTATAAGGGAGGACGAGACTTATGGAGATGAAAGGTTTGTGGAAATATTAGGGGTGCTAGGTAATGAGGTCTTGATAAACTATGGGTCGATAAAGATGGATAATATTTAAAAAAGTTGACTGATAAATTACCATCAAAAGACTTTCGTGTAACGTTAAATGCGCAAAACCTGAAAATAGTTTGGTCAGAATAACGAGCAGAATCAATTGAACCACTTTTTAAAATAGGTCACATTTTTAATAAAATCAGTGATAGACATAATTTTAATACTAGAAATAAAGATAAACTAGATCAACCATTTTTCAGATTATCTAAAGTACATACATCTTTTATGGGGTACTGTGTTAAATGTTACAACAAAATACCTCGTGACATATTGCAATTAAATGAGAGAAAAGTACACTTTGTAAACAAGCATATTGCAAATTAGAGGGTTACATCCAAGATAAGAGTGCTTGGAAACATGCTGGTCCTGCTCCATAGGACCATTTAGAATCAAGACAAAATCAAACTGGTTGCTTATTTAATTGTAAATTTTATTATTTTGTGTTTTATGACATTGATTTTACATTCTGTGATTACTTCCTCACACACTGATTTATTAATTACAAAATTTTAGGAAAATCGTCTACTTTTACAATGTTTGTAAATATGTAAGCACCATGTATCTATCACATATTAAATTATCTGTCGTTGCTTCATTTTTAATTCTTTTTACCTATTGTGGTATAGTAATTTTATTCTAGGTGCATTGTCTTCACATATAATTATTTAACTAATGTACGTACAGTACCGACCAAAAGTCCATAAGCAATCTCACAAAGCAATAGACTGACGCTTCGGTTTGACTTACGACCTTCTTCTATAAGTTGTTACAATACTGTAGACACGCACATTACACACACACACTTACTTTGTCTGCAACCAATGACTAGTTCGATAATCATCATTCGTTTTTAGTTTCATTCGTCTTGTTCACATAAATATTAAAGTTTAGCAGGTAGACCACAAAAAACTAAGTAAATTATTTCGATTTCTGTGGGGTAGATGCAGTTTGTTACGAGTACCTATTCAATTAATAGAACTTTGTTGGTTCGTGGATAATATTGGTGACGAGTATTTAGCGCAGTGTTGTGGTTATTATTATCAAAAAGCAGGCATAAAATATATTTAAGAGATCAGATCAGATCAGAGAATATTATTGCGCTGCGTAAAAGTGAAGTGAATATCTAATGAAACCGGACTAAGTGTGAGTGTTATCATTTATATATTTCATATTTTACTAAACATAAATCTTAACAAGGGTATTGTTGATAGAACAAAGGTATTGTTGAGACAGAAGATGCCTTTAAAGTTTTAAATTCATTGTGAGGTTTAATTCGATTAGTGAATAATAAATAATTAGGTATTATGTGTAATAAAATCAATGTTTTTCTTTGTTCTAGAGAAATACTGTGAGGGTTAAGAGATATGAGGAAGGGGCTTATTATCAAGTAGCAGCGACGTCAAATGGTGAATGAAACAAATGGTTTCATACCAATGAGATATTATGCTGAATTATTAAAAACACGTCATTATGAACCGTTCGCCATGCACTCTGAAGGCTTTTATCACTGAAGACCAGCTAGAAAACCGTTTTTGACCTTAAAATATTGACCGTACCAACTTAATAAACAACAGATTCGTTATTGCATGAATTTATGGTAACGAATTTTTTAAGCATGTTTCAATACGGTGTTTGTCGTATTTCTTGCAGATATACCGAAATTCTTTAATATTATTTTAGTAATATTATTATTTTAGGATTAAAATTTGAGGTTTAGTTTCAATCTTCTTTTCGTAAAGAAAATGAATACTTAAGCTATAACCTCAATACCAACCAATATTTACTAAAGCCAAATAAAGTTTAAATAAATATGAACAAACTGTAAATACTTAACCTTAAAATCAACAATTTTGTCAGTAGATTTTTTTACATTTTAAGTAGTCTAATATTCTTATTTATTGCTTAATTACTTCGACCATGATCAAAGCTTTATATTTATGGTGAAAAAAATCCAATTGAAATTTAAAAAATTTCAAAATTGAAATATGTCAAAATAATACAAATTGCTTCTAAGTTTCTAGACATCTATTTCACATATTATTCAGGTGAAGTAATGATAAATAATTGTAGCAGT
The DNA here is from genome assembly GCA_949152395.1 of Agrochola litura. NCBI lineage: Eukaryota > Metazoa > Arthropoda > Insecta > Lepidoptera > Noctuidae > Agrochola > Agrochola litura. The sequence goes on from OX424505.1 coordinate 23,628,276, forward strand.
TTGATAACTATACTTAAGTAAAATAAACATAACGAATAAATATTATTTATTTTTTATTATAACATATCACGCATTTTTTATTCTAAACCCTTTATTGCAATAACAACATTAATAAACAGGCAGGATATTTAAAAATATTATTATTGCAAACAAAAATAATAATATTTGCAAAAACAGCGCTGTGATTTACGAGATTAGAACCTTAGCCATCTTGAATCTAAGACCAACGCTTAACGCCTTCTGCTATCTGCACATATAATTTACTTTCGAATTTTAGCAATGCGATACACTGGCCAAGGTCACGCGTATGATGCGTGCTAACAAAAGTGATGGAAATATAAGTGCGGCGCCCGCGAACCGTGACGATACGACAGTGTGTAGTGCAAAACTGCGTTCTCTGTGGTGTGTGTATGGCACTCACACCACAGACGTCTGACTGTTTACACATACAAATGTACCGACTACACCGCGTGTTCACAGCAATACGACTCTTAGCGTGCTTATGCACTTTTGAGCGCTTACTGTACCTATACAAACAATTGTAAAACATTTTAAAAGAGTAACAGTGGAGTTTCTTGCCCATTCTTCTCCATACGAAAACTACCTTTTGGAAGGGGCGACTGGAATCAATTTTATTATTTTGTACATTTTGACGTTCGAAAGTGCCATACATGGGCCTATTTGAAATAAATGATTTGACTTTGACCTTTCAAAAAATCTTCATTAAAAACGGTGTCGTGTCTATTTCTTAATAGGTCAAAGCGGCGGGCGGACAATTTGTTTGTTTACCTATTTTAGCGGGTTTGCGCATGTGATGGACATGCGCAAACCCGCTAAAATAGGTAAACAAACAAATTGTTGACGACCAATTTAAATTTTCTCATACGCGGGATAATAATTGCTTTTGTTATATTGTTTTTGCTTTTATGTTGGTATACAGATTGGTTGAAACTGAGACTATGAGGAAGTACCTAGTCATTTTGTATTTATCTGTGGGGGCTTGTAATTAGCAATTTAGTCATATATTTATTATTATTCTTTATTCATCAGACAACAATGATCCAGCGTGTTAGTAAACAATAATATAACTTATTACTAGTGTTAGTAGTTACAATACAATAGAGAAGAAGATGGAATAAACTTGTAAATGTGTTTATGTTTTTATGAAATAAATATATTTTTATTATTATTTAATATTATTATTGTGAAAAGGACACCCCCAAATTATTGTTTAGTGATTGTCCTTCTCACAAAACTTTTAATAATCGGAGAGTCGATACTCTCCGCCATAGTTTTTAAAATGCTGTTGCCACTCGCCCGCAACCTTGACAACAGCGACGCAGTTTTCTTGCGAATGACGGCGTGGAAGCCGTCAGTTCGGTTTTGCACAAACATAGTAGACGCGCTGCACCATCGTGGCAGTCCCAACAGCATCCTAAAAATATTATTATATTGAACGCGTAGGTCATCCAGCGTTCTTTTGGTATAGTTGACCCAAAGATTCCCCGTGTAAAAGCATTGGCAATATGCCTTAAAAAGTGTTACTTTCACAAGTATGCTACACCGAGCGAATCTTCGGGCCAACATGTTACCTCGGACTGCTAATGCCCTACGCTCCCTTTCAATATCGACATTGTCCTTAAGGTCGTCAGCGAGAAAATGCCCTAGATATTTGACTTTTGTAACTCTTTTGACGTTCAAGCCATTTAGGGTAATGTCAGGTATAGTATCTGGGCATACACCGCCAGCCTTAAAGACAATATATTCGCACTTTTTATATTATTGTTACTATAATGTTATTAGTCTGTAAGACTTCCGAAAAAAAAAAAAATTTCAATGCAAATTTAAATCTTACGAACTAAATCAGCACATAAAACTTTTACAATTGTTAAATGTTTTTTTTTTCTCTCTGAAATAGGTCAATTGAATTAAAAATCGGTAGGGGTGTCTGAGGTTTGGCGCGTTTAATGTTACACGTAAATTCATAAACAAAAACGTGCTATTGTAGCTTTAAATGGATTTTTTACTCAAGGTAGATGCGTATTTGCCACGCTGCTAAGCTAATTGAAAATATAGCTATTCAGGAGAAACCAATTATTTTTTTCAGGTTTTTATATAAAAACCAGTGATCGGAATATTTGATTTTACGTACTCGCATCATGAATAGTCATAGAAATCATAATATGGATAAGCCTTTTTTCGAGATTTAATTTTGGTACTTACGGGATTGAATCAAATATTGTAAAAGTAAAGATTTTTAAACTACTACATTAGAAATTTATAGAATGCGAAAGATAAACATTTAAAATATAATACATTATTATATTGTTTTTATAGTATACCTATCCTTTTCTTAGAGTCCGATCACCTATATACTATTAAAAAAGCAGCAAAATGGTTAAACATTTCTTATTCATATTGATGTATTCTTTATTCTACACATTACAACATTTGAAATTTCTTAAAAAAACTTAATAATTTCAAAATCCCGGAATTCCGGAGGCCTATCCATACTAATATATACGTGCCAGTTCATTGACCCCAAATCACTCTACCTACTCCGATCTATGATAATAACCAATCGTGTTGCTGAATTAAATTATGGATGATTAGCAAGCAGGTCAAGTCCCAATAAGATTTCTTCTATACCCAGATAAGACAAGACTTCTCCTCCTCTAACAAGTACTGTACGAGTATATCAGCAAGATATACATAATGTTGTGTATACCTATGTATACCGTACAGTGGCAGAAGTTCTCACGCTCCTAACTTACTCCGCCATTGTTCCAGCCACTCGCGACTAGATTGCTTCCTTCCGACACAGTTTATGATTTACTACCGTGTAACTTTTGTTTGTAATCTTATGAAAGTATTAACTTTATAAGTAAACACTAGTTATCTGCGTATGTCTTGTAAAAAAATTAAAGTATAGGTCTTATTTACGAGTATATTATTTATCAGGTTTATAGGTCTCCAGATAGTTTTAATTTCTTTAATCATAAAGTACTTAGGTTGCCTTTAAAATAATATATCTCTTTTAGGGATTAGACCACTTGTGTCACCCTATGTAAAATTTTCTACATTTATATCTGTAATATACAACAATCATGTAGAAATAAACCCTGTCCGATCCGTGAGGGTGTTGTTAGGTATCGTACTGAGAGTCTATTTATGTGGTAATTTTCAGGAAAATCGAAAAAACACGTCAATTTTTTTTTATGGGGAGTTTTACTTGGGGCGCAGGCGACCGTCATTCAGCGGGTGTCTACAAGTCATAACTTGAAAAAAATGTATTGAAAATTTGCTCATTTTTAATGAATTTAGGGTAATTTTGGTTTGTACTAAAAATGTGACTTTTGAATAGTAATAACTTATTTATTTTCATTAATAATTACAGTTTTATTACTTTTATTGCAGTACCGATGAGCAGCTTTTGCATCGGACAGGTTTTTTTTTTAAATATTGTATATTATGAGTTCAACTGTCACTAACAAGACAGGAGAGTTTTAATTGTAAAGGAAAATCGACAGTTGAGCGGAGGTGTACTTAATAAAGAGTATTCTATCTGTCTATCTAATATTATATAATCCAAATTATTAAAAGTAATAGTTACGGAGAGTCACCAATAAGTAGTAGCAGCGCAAAGATATTTTAGCCATTTTTCCAAAACCAATGCGAATAATTACGTCATTACATGTGGAACTCAGACCAAATAAAAAACCAAAACAGCGCTATCAAGTGATGTGAAATCGATTTCGTAAACATCTGTGCACTTAGTGAGGTGTCGTTTGATTGTAGTTCTATGGTTGTAAATGTGTGCGTGTGAGCATGTATGCATAGAGCGGAGATGTAGTTTTGGCATGCTTCACTGTATTGTTGGTAGCACTCTGTCTTGGTTTTTATTTGGTCTGAGATGTGGAAGAACAAAATAGGGATCTTCAGTTTGTATTGAGATGAGACAGGGGTTTTTCGAATGTCTACTTCACTTACCTGTATAAATGTATGTGCTGAGTCTTCCTCTCTCACACAGTGGAGCCCACTTAGCCAGCATTGTGTGTATGCTTGGGTACATGGCCGCTTGCGTCATACCCAGTACCAGTCTGCTAGCTGATACAGCTATCCATCCACCCTGAAAGATGATTATAATAATAAATTGTTGTGCTGCCTTCATTCTTGCTTTGCCTGTGGGAATTGTAGCGAAATTAACAACCATTATCTGTCTGTTTTTTGTCGTATGGCAATATATCCCTTTGTTTATTTGTGCCATCTAAGTGCTGTGCGTTATCACCGACCTTTTACAGATTACGATCTTGAGTTCATTCTTATGTTGATAGTAAAGGGCAATAAACTTTCATTTGAAATACCTTACGTATTAACAAGTAGGTCACAATACTATATTTGCTCAATTTTATTAATACAAATGCAAAACTGGGCTGATAGCAATGTTTATTTTTAGTGTTTTATTTTGATTTATTATATTGCTTTTTTTATTGATTATACCTAGTTTAGTTTATGTTCACCAGTTATACAATAATCACTGTGTACTATCCATCCATAGTTCTGTAAATGTCGCAATTTCGACCCCCAAGATACAGGCAAATACCTACTTTGGGGGTCACCGTCTAATCTGTTCTCGTACATACTGATTTTATATAAATAAATATGAATTTGAAAAAAAAAAAGTACTTACTACTAATGCTATCCAAGGTGTACAAATAGAAATTACTCCGTTGACAGCCAAAGCGAACATTATCGGTAGTTTGCCTCCATACTTCTGCGCTAGTAGTCCCATGGGCAGCATCATACTCGTGTAACCCACGAAGAAAGAGAATGTGATCATCTCCTGAGTCGATTTGTTCCATTCATACGTCTGTAATGGTCAATTTTAATGGAATAAGTATAATGAAATAACATTTTTTTAAATTCCTAAATGTAATAAATTAAACTTTTTGGTATACTAGAGTAAAATCACATGCTTATGGTTGCGGCTTACAAAACATACACGGCTGTTTTAAAAGCCGCTTCCGGGCAAGTCCTTTCATCTCCAGTCAGAAATGTAGATATAGGTGAGTTTGAGCCGGATTACTTTCTTTGTTGGGCTGTTTGTTTGATTTATGAGTAATCAATTAGGACATTCATAAATTCCAATAATTTAGTTACAAGCTTTTCAAATAGTTTGATGATAAATTGATAACAAACACTTATTATGTACAACCTTACGCAATGCTAATAATAACACAAAACAAACAAAACTTACGCGATAAATGTTCCATCTGCTGATATTTACATTAATATCATCACAACCTTCAGAGTAATTTCCACTTCCATTTACTGAGCAGCGAGGGTCTGGTACCCTGACCATAGCAACCATGAGGACACTGAGTTGGGACCTGATTGTGTATGCAATGGTTAAGCATATGAACAGAATTAAGGTTTGTAGATGCCGAATTCCAAGACCTTTCGGACATTCCGGAGATTTTGCTGGCTCTAAAATGTTGAAGGAATAAAGTTGCATTTTTAAAATAGTTGTTAAAAGAAAGTATTATTAGTCAGACGGTGTTTGTAGTGTAAGAACTGCACTGGACTGATAAATGATGTGTGATCGATAGTTTCGCATCAGGAACACAACAAGCATTGATCGCTGTCGATCCAACGTCACTTTGTGATAGCTTCTACAGGTCAGAGATTAATAATGTATTAGCCACTTGTGGTGACAATCTAAATATAGATTAGGTACTATCCTGGCTGATTCTCTAAAGACTTATGTGTGGTCGAAGAACATTTTAAGGGCATAAATGTTTGTAAGTAAAATCAAGTGACCATGTTCTAAGACGACCCACTGACCCATGTTACAAACACACATAACTTAAATATATCATTAGATTACTATTGAAAGATGCATTAATTCTATTGTTTCTATTTCATTTTATTTAACCACCAATAGTCACATTCATGGTCAATATGAAATGAAGCAAACCTTTCTTCGTGCTTTCTAGTTGGTGCTCTCAAATTAATGGCATTATTGAAATCTTTATCTTAAGCTAGACTAATAATTTACGTTGCATTATTCCACTTACCTTCATGTTCCTCATGTTTGGGCACAGATTCGTACACAACCTTATCGCCAGCCATAACTGCTGCCAATGATAGCTCTCTACCGAAACACCAGCCACCCATCCGAGATAGTTACATTTGAACAAGGATAATAGTTGTCCTAATAATAAACAATAACTGCGTGCCGAGGGTATTTCGATTTCTGTTCTGCAATGTTTACTCAGTTTTTGTTTGAAAAGGTTTAGTAAAAACATCTGATGCGGTCTTTTTCATGTCTACCACTTTATTCATTCTGAATTTTTGTCTCACAGAATTTTATAAAGGCTGTTGTTGTTCTTTAAAAATAATTATCTAATTATCTTTATAAATTGAGTTCCAAAAGGAGCTGTAAAAAATCTACTGTTGAATAAATCGCCCTCCGCATCCAGTTTAATAACGCGTTCAGGGCGGTGGTGGGGCTGCCCCGACACTGTAGAGCTTCGGGCATGTTCGTGGAGGCGCGCACCGACTGCTTTCACGCGATGATGCGCAAACCGCTTGCGCATCATCGCGTGTCTCTGGTGCGCAGAGTGCGGGGCAGCCCCAACACCGTCTTGGCGATGATTGCCAACAGACTGGATTGCCCTTACATCCGGCAATGCTGTAGCATACATATTGTAACTGTGTGAGTGTTCGTTTTTGTCTGTGCTTGTTATGTATGTAATATGTATTTATTTTTGATATTATTTGATTTAATTTAATTTGATTTATTTTGTTTTCATTTCTTTAATTGATTTCTTTTTTTTGTTTCGATTCAACCTCAGACCAACAAAAAAAGAAAGACGGCGCGCCGCGAACATTAAAAGTGAAGCCACAAAACCGTGCTCCTGCAAGTAAATACACCCGCTCACGCACACACCTACACTAAAACCATGCTCATCGCTCTTAGTACATCATGAGTCGTCGTCTAGTTAACATTGATTAAAAAAAATATAATTATGCTTTCCTGTGTAGTGAAAACTTATAAAAACAATAGCAAATCACAAAAAAAGTCTCACGGAATCACTTTTCACCCCTAAGCATTGATGTACTTGAAATAACATCGTTTTTTTTAAACGAATTTTAGGTTACTTGGAACAAATAACCTCAACAAACGAAAGCAGTGACTTAAAGTGCGAGGGTTGCCATAATATGATTTAAATCTTTCCCATTCGATTCAACAAATTTAAATGTGATTTCTTACTTCGAGTTATATTCATGTTCTCTTTTTTATTTATTTAATATTTTAGATTTCTAATTAATACTGAATTAAAAAGTAAATGGATAGTAGATATAAGATAAAGTCGGAATGATCCAGAATGGCTGCCGTCGAAAACTAGCGTGGTTTGTTCCGATCATTTTGATAATAACGACCTTTATTCAATTAATCGTGGACCAAAGGCTATATTATGGTTAAAAAAACTTTTTGTTTGTTACGATTTATCTTGATATTACTTTTTCTTCAGAGTCAGTGATTTTGTTGTTGTGATCTTTTTGTATTTAATAAAGGTAATTGACAATATAATTACCTATATTATTTCAAAGTAATTTACATAATGACTTCATACATACCTACGACAATGTTATGATTTACGCTTCAACAAACTTATAATTGAATTTCTATGTGCATGGTTATCGAAAGAAGCTGTATTTCACTTCTTTCAATCCCAAGACACTGTCGCGGGTAGGGTTAACTTACACCTAAAGATATACCCTATAGTAGAACTAAATATATGCAAATTTTAACCCTTACACCGTAGACAGAGAATGCTACACACTTCACACTCTCGTACTAGCGCATTTTCACCCACACTCGCACACGTCACACAATTAGGCGCATTTTTGCCTTTTTCTCTGTATTAAGCTCGTTCATTTATATAAAGTTATTTGATTTTTCTATAGTTTAAAACTAACCTATTTATTTATATTTGTATTTTGAGTTTTTTACATTCAATTGCAAATTAATGGATATTTCTAAGGCCCGTATTACAGAACCTCACTCAAAACTCAAGCATTACATAAAACTCGTTTAAAGCCTTGTGATTGGTTAAAACTAGCTTTAAGTAATGCTTGAGTCTTGAGTGAGGTTCTGTAACACGGGCCTAAGTGGAACAGCGGAGTCTTCCAAGGCCCAACACAACAATTCTTGCTTTATAGGTGCACTTTATAATTGTTTTTTTTTTCTGATGTAATTTTTTTTGTTTTGTTCGGAATAGAGGTCCTTCTAAACAATTGAGGTACAATGCCATACTTAACAATATCTTACTTGTACAATATTAGCCTACCCATAAAATATTATTACCCAAGTTATGGGGTATTTTTTATAAAAATGGCAACCCTTCGACTCACACATAGATAAAAAGGTGGCTTCAGTTTTGATGTTCGCAGCGCGCCGTCTTTCTTTTTTTGTTGGTCTGAGGATTCAACATAATTTATTTTCATTTTATTTTATTTTTATTGACGTTTGATTTTATTGTATTTCATTTTATTTTATTGATCTTATTTATTAATTTGTGTTTGGCTGTGGGTGTTATTTTTTACCTGAAATAAATGAATTTATTATTATTATTATAAATCGATAAACAGCTCTTTTTGGAACTGGGTGGGTACTTCAGTTTTTGTGTCAAAATCTATAAAAATAAGAATGAAATGCTGTTCGTTGGTAAGCTCACCACTTGAGAACAGCTAGACCGATTTGGCAATTTTTTGGTCTAGCTGTTTTCAAGTAGTGAGCTTACCAACGAACGAATTAAGTTTTATGGAAAGAAAAATTTGAAGGTTTAAATTCAGAAAAAAAAAAACGGATTTCTAATGTTTTTTGTGTGGGAATTGAGAACAGGACAACGTCTGTCGTACAAGTAAAAGTCAATTACAATAATCTTTTTTTTTTGGCAAGTTTTATTGAACAGCCTGTATAAATGTGAAAATTTTAATCTATTACGGTTCTGCGGTTCTTTTATCACTTTATGTAAATAAAAAATATTAGGTATACTTTTAATATTACACGCACAACAATGAATAAAATCAAATGAATGAATATCATTTTAATTATGAATACGAATTTAAGTAGGAAGTTACGTAGGTATATACAATTCAAAAAGAATTACTTGATTTAAATAATGACGTCTTCTTTACTACTATATAATGTTGTGTGGATTTTCCTAAAATTATTTAGCACAGAGCAAGGAGCCGCACTGGCAGCGTCGAGAGACGACAGTACTTAAAAAAATCGTAGTATCGAAAGTGCATTGAGTGCACAACTTCTGTCTATTCTATTTTACTTTTAATAAATGGCAAGCAAAGCCGATGGCGACTATTCTGCCAATGTCTAAAGCGAATTCGAATAACAAGTGGGTGTGTAAAAAAGAAAAATACATAAACAAATGAAATTCTTCGATTGATACAGTTAAACACAATGGAGAGAAAACATAGAAATAAAAAGAGAAACACTTGTTGGATTAGTACGGGACTTAAATAAACAAAACATTTTGTCTTGGACCGCCACTTCAAGCTTCTTGCGAGTATATGGTGACTCGCTTGTTTTGTATGGAAAGTGTTGACAATTTACCCTCTAGCAGCGGCCACCGCCGAGGCGTCTCCATGCTCCGTGGATGTTATTTTTATTTTTGATATACAGGCAACAAAACAATTAAAAAATTTCAACGAGTAATGTCAGGAGCAGATTCTAGTCCAAATACAGTAGCGCCACTGTTAATGCTGTGCACACAATACAATTTGTTTGCTAAGAATACTGTGCTTATCACGACTAATTCAAACATTCATGGAATTGTTATAACCAAGGTATTCTTGGCAGGAAGACTTAATATTATGATTGTAACCATATCCATGTACCTATTATGCATTGCATAAGCCAAAAATAATTAAAAAATCTTATTATTCTTGTGTTAAATCAGTGGTGATCTTAGATTACTACGACACAAGCCGTGTACCCGATGGGTTTTCCCATCAGGAAAGATGCCTAACTTCCATACAAAATTTAGTGTGGTACGTATATTGATGGATGAGTTTAAATCCTTCCTTAGCACTCACTTTCGTTATTTTCGGAACTCTTGCAAACACGCTTCTTGGACCCAGCAGTTCAGCCTGAGCGTTGTTTGTCAGTACACGAATTTAAGACTTATTACGTATACAAGCCGTATGCCCGATGGGATGTCTCATCGGAAAAAAATACGAACTTCCATACACCCCCTGTTTAACCCCTTTAGGGGATGAGTTTTGAATAATTTATCCCGAGTGCGCACTTTCGTTAAGGAATTCTTTTGCAAAATTTCATACTTCTTGACCCAGTGGTTTAGGCTGTGTGTTCAGTGAATGATTTAGATTAAAAAAACCGGCCAAGTGCAACCACGCACATGAAGGGTTCCGTAGTTGGGATGAATTTATCCCAAAAACAAACTTAACATTGTAGTTAAAAAACATGTCCTGCCATACATCGATATACGTCACGGTTAATTCTCCAACTTCAAATGGAAGTTTGTAACCGCATTTTTTTTTGAGAATATACCACCAACTTTCAATTTTCTGACTTTTACATTTTTATGTATTGTGAGACCTTGCTTTCTGCCAAATTTTATGATTCTGGGTCAACGGGAAGTACCCTGTAGGATTTGATTTATTTGCGAGTATTAAAATATGTCGCATAAACATCTTCTTTATTGAGTTGACTTAGAATCTTGATTTTTTATTTTTTATTTCAGGGAACATGGACCCACGTATTTGATATTAATTTCAACTTGATATCTCCACGCATTCTTGAGAAAGGTCTTGACCGACTAACGGATGGATAACGAAGTGATCCTATAAGGGTTCCGTAGTCAACATAATTATAGTTTCGTCATGTCCGTCTGTCTGTCCGTCCGCGGTCTAGCTCCAAGACTGTTAGTACTAGAAAGTTGTAATTTGGTATGGGTATACATATTAATCATGCCGTCAGTGGTAAAATAAAATTATGAATTTTTTTTTTTTTAGTTTTCCCTTAAGGTGGGAATGTTTATTTTCTTTTTCTATCTTTTGGTGTGGGATATCATTGGAAAGGTCTTTTAAAAACATTGTGAGTGTGTTAAGACCATTTTTGAATTCAGAGATCCAATTGCGAAATATTAAGCTTAAAAGTGAAAATTTTTGTTATAGTCAAGTGTCCCCCACGTTTCTTTTTTTTTTTGGTTTGGAAATTTTCAAATAACTTCTCCCGCTCTGGGTGGAGCGGGAGGGCGTGTCAGACTCTTACTGACTAAAACCCACCCGTGTTCCTTCGGTAGCCCTGTTGCCCATATTCGCAGCCCCGGCAGGCATTGGCCCTAGCGGACCCCGTCAATTCTGCTGACATCTCTTTGAGGCGCGCGTGGATCACAACGCGCCCTCGACCCGGGCTTGGTCCTTATCGGACGGCGAGCTACCCATTGCTCACCGTCCGCAAGCCCGCGCCTACGGTGGCCGGAAATCGGCTCGCAATTCCCGCCCCGGGCGTCTCCTCCTGCGGCGGTTAGGGGCCTTATGGATACGTCCGGAGGGAAGGCCAGTCTCCGGGACGGTGCACCCTGGGGTGCGGACAATGACTCCCCAGTATGGGGTCTCGATGTCCGTATGCCAATATCCTGTCAGAGGAACGCTCTGACGGGTACTCGCTAGGAAGCACTCGTTGAGCAGCGTTAGAGTAGGAGCGGGCTCGGCGTGCACTAACCCTGCCGTTGGGCGGTCAGGAGGAAGACTTTTCTCCTGTCACCGTTGGTCTCGTAGCCCCGAAGAGTGTCAAGGTCATGTCTCTGGCATTTGACGGGGGTCGAAGGTTTTGGCGTAACCGCCCGGGCCGCGAGGTAGAAAACCTCTATAAAAAATCACCCCAAATCTCCAAGCGGCGGCGTACCGTGAGGGAGGTTGTTAGCTTGACTAGTCACTAGCTTAATTAGTCACTAGTACGAACCACAACATTTTGGGAAATAAAAAGTATAATACTCGTGGGAACAAATATGGTGACAAAAGTGTCCCCCCCTGCCAGCTAAATAGTTGGTTTTAGGTATGTGAAAAAATTCACGGCAGTAACTTATATAACGAATTTAAAAGGAAAACTATCACCGCTGAGTAGGCTTTACAAGTTAACGAGTAATAATCGACCAACTTAGATTTGTGGTTGTAAAAACATGTTCTCCGATACATTACGTATGAAAGAAAATGTTATTCAACTACAAAGTTAAGTTTCTTCTTGGGATAAATTCATCCCAACTACGGAACCCTACATTGTGCGTGGTCCGACATGCACTTGGCTGTTTTTTTCTTTTGAGGCATGGATCCTTAAAAATAACATAATTGTGTTGTTACAGGTCATTACAGTTTCAATTTCGAATCTTTAGGTGTTGCGGACTGAAAGTTATGAACTTTACCAGTCTACCGCTGTAGCTTCCGGCCACAACTGGAAAACAATGCCCCAAGTACATAATTATATTATTATATTAATCATTTTCTGTGCAGTGACCTCTCCGTTCATCCGTATAAAAGGAAATTGAATCGATACCCGGAAACTTGTGGCACAATTTGATTATAAGTAAGACTCAATAATTATTATACCCTCTAATTCATTTAGTTGAATATAGCTAAGTTCAAAGATCAAAAGTGAAACGATATTAGCTGCAAAATTAGATTAGAAAGAAGATTTTCCCAAATAGCTATGGCAAGAATTCAGGTGTCAGGAATATTGCCACAGTAACGCAATATATCGCTAAAACCAGATTTTTTAAATCATTTTTTGAAACTCAAAGCCTATCTTATGTATACATAGGTTATTCCCTGCCTAGAATTCGTTCACATAATTCATGAACTTGTGTTTTATATTTAAGTAGCTAAGCACTTGTCCTAAATACACAGAACATTTTTAGTACGAAATGATTTTTATCTCAAATTGACAATCTACGTCTGTTCTGTTCTACTTTTTAATATAGAATAGCAAGTAGTAAATTTTCCGTATTGTAGCCATTTCATACAACTGTCAAAGAATGACAATTATTGTGATTGAAAGTACGGACAGTTTAAGTTGATAGTCAATTTGATAAACAATTAATTTCCCAGACTTTACACAAAGGTTCGACAAATAAGTACTTGCTGTTACTATGTTCTTCATAACACCAATAATTAGAATCTTGACTTTATTGGGGTCTTATAGGCCAAATCCCTTAGGATATAAGTACAGAATTTCGCTAAATATTGACCTAATTGGAGAGCATTTGCTGCTGCCATCATTCAAATTATGGTAGTAAAATTATTTTTTTTTGGCAAAACGTAAATCGATTTGAGGATTAAAATAAATTTATTCTATTGAATTCGGATACTTTTAATAGTATATTTGTAAGTTTCAGGAAACTGAAACTTACGTGACTTAGTTTAAAGACTATAATTAAAATGAAAATCTAACGTGATACCTGTTAATTTTATGACCGAATTCACCGAATCGAAATGGGCCGATTTGACGAGCAATAGTGTAGGTAGGCTTATAAAATTGATCCCTAGTATGTAATGACAGACGTTAATTAATGGCAATGAACCGTTAGAGTTCATTTAAATCTGTATCTAGGATTAAATGAAGATTTGTACTGTCCAATTCCCATTTTCTTTGTATATCATCCAACCCTATTTCTCAGCGATGTAAAACCTCTTAATTAATCTCTAACACCCAAGAAATAAGAAATAAAACTGCTCGCTGATGGTTTTCATGAAAGTAAATCTACCTGAAGCAAGACTAATTAATATTAGCTTCATAGCCGGGCTTCATAAATATCCTGTCCGTTCAGCCTTTAGATACCTTAGAAATTAAAATACTAACTTCAGCTACAGGAAAATGTTCGGAACATTTTCAAGATGGCGCTGGTTTATTAAAATGTTTTAAAAGCTTTGCTTTTTATTCGTCGTTGAGTCGATCAACTTGTGATTGGATGTCATTGATGTGCATTAAAAGTTGAATTTTTAGTTTCTTTTGAAACTATGGTTTTTACCAGATAAGACAGATTAGAAGTTGTTTAAGAAAGTTGACACTTGTTGAGTATCAAGCTTCAGGTGTGCTGCTGGTGGTCTTGACTTGTAATAAAGTACTTAATTTCGACAAGTACTGTATTTCATAGGTAGGTACTGATTACAACATATTGTGACGACCGATATGTATGCGTACACTCAAGCTGTCAGCGAGCAAGTGAAAGGAGGGGGGAAGCCCGCGATCACAGTGTGGTGTGTGGCCGATGTGACGTCAGGAACACACTACTTTTGACGAAAATTGTTGATAACTTTAACTTTAGGCTTATAAAAAGTTATTGGGTTTTGTTTTTGGCGAAAAGTTACTTTTACATAGGTTGTGGAGAGTCCTTTATGTAATAACAAAATATTTAGTAGCAGTAAGCTTAAGCTACATTTTTACAACACACACTATTAGCCCATAATGTATCGTGGTGAATCTATCAATTATTTACTACTAGCAGCGCCCCGCGGTATCACCCGCATAAGTCTCGATCTCGTGGGAATATCGGGATAAAAAATATGAATATGTGCCAAATTTTATTGAATTCTCTTCATTAGTTTTTGTCTGAAAGAGTAACACCCATCCATCCATCCTCACAATCTTCCGCGCTTATAATATTATAATAATAATATAATAGGATACGGTTCATTAAGCCAAAATACAGGACATCGGTAAATCTTTACATCGGTAAATAACAGTCCTTGTAAAATTTTCATAATAATATAATTGCTTAGTATAAAAGTAGTCAGTATCACATTGTTAATTATAAAATTAATCCATTGTCACAAAGCTGTGTTGATCTCATTCTTCTGGAGAGCTAAGTTTGTATGACCGTATTCTTCTAATTGCACTTGAGAAGTAACAACTGTAAAAAAAATAAAAAAAAATAAAAAAGATGGTTTGAACTATTTTGTATTTGTAGAAGAGGATATGGGAGTCTGTTGCCCAGCAGTAGGACAATAAAGGTAGAAAAGTGAATTCTGTAAATCATTTAAGTTTTTATAAGCTGGCGGACTGCCTCACCTAGAGGTAGCAAACGTAACTGCTGAGCGTGGGGTTCTGGGTTCGGTTCCCCAGGACGGGCAAAGCGTTACTGGGATTGAGGAACAGGATGTAAAGTGTCCTCATCCTCCATAGAAAAGGGAGGATTCTTCGACCAGACGGGAGTTGTATCTGGGGTACTGCTCGACGATTGATGTCGGGATTTTATATAATTATGTTAGTCGCGCGGTATTAAACACCTGTGCTTACTCCTTTGGGGAAAACAGACATAGCTTTATGTGATAACACTTTTTTTAACTTAAAGTAGATATTTTGCCGTAATTTATTACAAAAGTGTTCTGAACCCCATAGTATCAAATTATTTACAAAATCCATCTAGATTCAACGTAATGAATCTTGGATTAGGATGGATAAGGCCCCGAGCACAGTAATTGTATAAATATTTGTCTACCTCGAGATTGTAAATTACCAAGAACAAAAACAAATTATAAAACTTGGATTTTGTAAACGATGTATGAAAAGGGTTGGCTCAGGTGCTTTAAACCCAATTCTAGCGAATTTAAATATTTTTCGTATCTCTACAATCTTCTAACAATTTATAGAGGTGTACAATGTTTAAGACAATTGGTGCTCTGTATGAATTACTAAAACTGAATGCCAAAATATGGCTGTCCTACCATTTTAGGGCAATGTTTCAGACCTAAAAGTTGTAGGTAGGCACTTAGTCAGCGATTTAAACTAGAATGCTCAATTTCATGTCGCTGTTTAGTCTCACGTTGTCCCTAACACATAGCGTAAGAAAAACTTCTGTTACTTTGCAATACGTCTTAAAAAGCGAAGGTACTTTTGATTATTCGTGAAAAAGACTAGGTACTGACTTAATATGCCTTGTAAGTGTCTACCCTCTTACAGAGGAAAGTTACACCAGTATTAAATTCAGTGTAACCGTACATTTTTCGAGGTTCAAGTTTGGCATAACTTTACTCCGGGTTTATTAATACAGGGCTCAGGTTTTGTACAGTCGACCGCTCATTTGTGGTAACACTTAAACCTTGAGTTAGCCTACGGTAGTGCCGAGTTTCAATATGAGAATAGGCCAACTAATACTGGCTTTGCTACCACTGACATGTGGCCTATCGTACTAGCAAAGGAACTAGTTAAATACATTTCGTGCTTACCTCTAACACCATTGTAGTGTCCCAGCCGCCGCTTGACGTTGTTATTGAGATGGTCCCAGTTCTGTCTCTCGTTGCTGCCACACGTGGTGTAGATCACTGTGCTCACGATGTACAAGGTGGCCAAGGTTAGCATTATCACTCGCCAGCTTTCACGGTTATACTGGAATAAAGAGGGGAGAAAATGGTTACAAAAAAATGCTGAAAATGACAGTACTATGAAAGTTCATAATAAAGACATGTAAGAAGGTAACAATAATGTACAAAACAGTTTAACAGGTGTACGAATGTTAATCTTACTAGAATAGGTAAAAATGGTCACAGTAATCATTTAACAAAACAATAATGTGTTATCGCAAGATGAATTGTTTACTTAGGATAAAAAAATCTGTGGAACCAGAAACTATCTACTTGCATTAAGTAAATCCAAGCGTCTTAAAGCTCAGTCTACGAAGATCTTTTCCGCTGCAATAGTAGCTACTTTAATTATTTTTTTTGAGCCCCTAATGCCAATTGACTGACACACTGACTTATTAATTGCAAAATTGTAAATTTTAGGGAAATCGTCTACTTTTTTTACAATGTTTGTAAATATGTGAGCACCATGTATCTATCACATAAATTTATCTGTCGTTGCTTCATTTTTAATTCTTTTTACGTATTGTGATTTTATTCTAGGTGTTTCGTTTCCATATTTCATTATTTAACTACTGTACCTATACAAAATATTGTAAAACATTTTAAAAGAGTAACGGTAGTGTTTCTTGCCCATTCTTCTTCATACGAAACCTACCTTTTGGAAGGGGCGACTAGAATCAATTCTTTTTTTTGTAAGTTTTGACGTTCAAAAGTGTTTTTTATGGGCGTATTTGAAATAAATTATTTGACTTTCCCATTTTTTTTTTGTGATAAGGGCTGGCATAATATGAAAAAGTAGTCTTTATAGCTTACCATATCATCACCAAGAATGAGTCCTGATGCAAAAGGCACAGCGGCCCCTACAACACTGCTGACGGTGCACGATATCATCATCAGAGTTCCGGAGTAGTTCTCTGACATATCCTTGTAGGCGCTCTGAAAATGATAGAAAGTCTTTGAAATAGCAGCGTAGACGTTGAAAATACTCGTCCCTATCAATTTAGAGTAAAAAATTACAGTAAGTTTAAAAAATCATACCCCTCTATTTAAAAAAAAATGGTAATAAAAAGTCTTCAGTAATCTTAAAAGTGAAGAGTTTTTTTTTTCACTAAAGTTTTAGTGGTAATAGTTATTTGCTATTACTGTAAGTCTCCAGTTATGTTTTGTCTGTTCTTGAGTGATAATGATGACGTACCTACTATTCGTAATCCTAACTTCCTAACAAATATTATAAGTGCGGAAGTGAGTTTGTTTATTTGTTTGTTTGTTACGCTTTCACGCTGACACGGCTGAACGGATTTTGATGAAATTTGGCACATGGGTAGACCATGACCTGAGTTAAGAAATAGGATACTGTTATCTCGATATTCTCAAGAGATCGATACTTATACGGGTAAAATCGTGAGGCGCAGCTAGTATTAATTAAAATATGAAACCGTCACTTAAAAACGTGACAAACTAACGAAACATAATAAATCTCGAGCAACTTACCAAAAATCCACAAAGCTGTAACCCCAGCAGTCCCAATATTACTGATAACGCTATAATCGCCTGAATGCTCCACTCACGAGGAAAATTTGGAAGCATCGTTAATCCCATTACGATTCCAAAAGCACCTGCGAATATTAATTCATATAAATTCAATTAATGTTGAAAAAAGTTTTGCATGTTAAAGTACCAGGCATTATTTTTTTCGGACAAAAGAGAAGTAATCTAAGCCTCTTACACGTTCACGTTTTTTAAACTAATGAATCAGACTGGTATCGAAGAATTATTTACTTCTAACCAACTGCTAAGCAAAGCGTTCTCGGAGAAGCGCGCTAAGGTAGCCAGGGACTACAAATTAATGTTGTGCTTACATAAATTATAATCACTATAATTTTAATTATCAATGCAACTCTCTAAGTTCAAATTGCCACATGAAATTAATAACTAACCTAACCTAACCTAACTAACAAAAAATACTAACTAAATTAACAAAAAACTAAAAAGTTCAACAAAAAAGTCCGCGATAGCATATTATATCTATCTTCTAAGGATGACCCACAACAACCATTTTTATCTTTCAGAATTTGATAAAAATTTAATTGTTATTTCCGAAGCTATTTTTACTGGTATTATATTAAGCTTTATCCAATAAACTATGTTACTTAAATTGAGCATTTTATTAAAATTAAAATGTGCCTTGACATAATTTCATTCAAACGAATGGTTTAAAAGATATCACAGGTTCAAAATTACGCGTAACAAAATAATTATTTTTGACAGTAACGCGGGCGCGGTAGGAGTCAATGACCTTTTCCTCGGCCATTAGGATGTAATCCCGGTATCGGTAGTGGGTTCCCATGGGATATTTTCCGACATCCACGCGGGCGAAGCCGCGGGCAAAAGCTAGTATAAATATAAATAACTTTAATTTCGGAAGTCGGTGTCAAAAAACTAAAATGACTGACTGATCCAAAGACAGTGACTTCCGAAATTAAAGTTATTTTTCACTTTGTAGTTTGGAAGTTGGTTGTATTTTTAGTAAAAAAGTTTTTTATTTCATGAAATCATGACATTTGAGGCCAATTTTATTGTAATTTAGAGAGTTGTTCATATATTTATGTTCATTTGTGTAGCGTATAGCAGAAATAGGATTTAGTTATACGTACCTAAACCATTGATAACTTTTCTATAGAAACTTGCACTGAAGACGTAGTGGATGTATCGTATTGTGTGAAGCCAGTCGATGATCGGGCTCAACAAGATGTATACTGAACCCATCAATATGAAGGGAAACATGGAGTACCAAGCACTCTGAAATTAAATATTCAAAACATTAGTATTTACGAACACAGTGATTTGAAACTTTTCTACTATAGAGTACCTTTGTGTTGTCTTTCAACATTAGATATTAATTTTAGACAAAGAAAAAAACATTCTATGACAAACGTTCAAGAAAGGCAAAAGTACAGTCATATGAACTTATGCAAAATTCATAAATGATTTTCCGTGAAATAACGAATACCTAAAACTTTACAAAGAAACTATGTTCCAAACACTATAAAAAAATACGGAGAATCTCGCGTAATTGTGCTCGTGACTGTACATTATATAGAATGATAGTAAGAGAAATTAAAAAAAAAGTAACTTACATACTCCAGAGATATTCCGTACATCATTAAGTAAGCGGGAGCGTATGCTATGAAGAAAATAAACACAGCATTGCTCGCTGCGTGTACGCCAGTAACGGCCCAGAACTGCGGCGATTTGAGAATATCTCGCCATGGTCGGTTTATTTCTTTCTGTAAAAGAAACATTTTAAATTCATAAACAAGTCATTAAAAAACTTAACTTATTCTTGAGCAAAACGTAGCATTTGCTCCGTATAATCACTAAATATTTCCTTTTAATTAATACATTTCTTCTTCAGTAGCTTTAAACTAATAGTTTTACTTACCTTTCTGTACCTATTTAATGTTTCCTCAATGAACTCTTTCTCTTCATTTCCAACAGCTGGATGTTCGCCTGGTGAGCTGGCCGTCAAAGTTCCCGATATGATGGCCATGGATAATGAGAGCATTGCCAAAGAGTAGTACACCAGCTCCCAACCCAAAGCTGCTGATGAAAGTAGACCAGATATTGGTAGGGCTACGATGATGCCTATTTGGACACCTAAAAACGAAGTTTTCAAAATTAAATTAATTAATGACAGGTTTTAAAACAAAAGAAAGAAATTATAAAAAAGAAGCAGACTTAATAATGGGAGATAAAAGGAACTGAAGGATTATTTCGGAAATAGGGACTTCGAACCAACATAAAACTTTCTCAAGTTTGAAATTCCTACAAGACTCTATGGTGCAGGCAGCTAAACATAATGTTAGAATTTTTCTTTATAAGCACAAAATATAATTAAAATCTTAGAAGTCACGGCCACGTTAATTTTGTTCATATTCTGACTAATTATATAAAGAAAGTAAATGCGATTATAGGCTCGGGTAATTAATTTCGCGATGAAATCTTTTGAGAATTAAACATTAAAGAGAAGATTTTTATATTACATAAAATAATAAAGGCATAGAAAATTTTAATGAAGAGAAAGAAGCATTAAGCGTGTTAATTAAATTAGTATGCATGGCAGCAAAAGCTTAGGGAAGCGGAGAGTGCAGGAATATTACAGAGAATTGTCTTTTTAAAGTGCGGGACTATGCATACTGAATAGTGATGCATGCCTGATTTTAATATTGCCTTAATTTCTGGACTAATGTACAAATGTAAAATTGTAGGCAATTTAGAAACTGATTGGGCACGAAGTCGGATAGATGTCATCCAAAGATTGATGATGATTAATGTAACTCACGCAAACGTAAATTGAATAATCATCTAAACTTTCACGTCGTGATATAATAGGAAGAAAGCCATAATTACCTCCGTAAATGAAATAGTTAAATATCTTCCTCTCATTGGGTGGCAGCCATTGCTCAAACAGTGACTGGTTGACGGTAAAGAAGCAAGCGTGGGTCATCCCCATGAACAGCATAGCATTGCAGGCTGCTACCCAACCACCCTGAAATTAAATTGTGGGTCATAACGATAGTTTTAAGTAATAATATTATCAGTGACACTGTTCATAAAAAGGATTGTGTGAATATAAAGAATGAAAAGGCACTGAATGATATTTTGACTAAGTAAAATTGGAATAGGATAGAAGAAAATGTGTCACAGAAAATAACTACAATCATAACATAACATAACATAACATCACGCCTTGTTTCTCCGAAGGGTTGGGCAGAGGTGTCCCTGTAGCAGGTACACCCACATTTCGCCAGTTATGTTTAAGTCCTATGTAATAGGGGGCGAGCCTATTGCCATCAACCGGGCACAAATCCAGACTCCGAGCTGCTACTGAGAAATTTCAGATAAAAAACCCAATAACACTTTGCCCGACCCGGGAATCGAACCCAGGACCTCATGCTCAGCAGTAGCGCTTGCGACCACTAGACCAACGAGGCAACTACAATCATAATAGCAGTTTATTACTTGATAATTATAATGCAAAGCAAAGGGAAGATGTCCTTGGAAGCAAGTGCATGCAAATAAAAAAATATTTTGAATTTTACCCTATTAATAATAGTCGGCATCGCAACACAAAACGCCCCATTGATGAGAAATATTAAACTCGTTAGCAGTTTTCCTCCGATCTTCCTCAAGAATAGTTCAGAAGGCATTAGCATCACAGCGTAGCCGAAGAAGAATGATGACAGAACTGCTCCTTGAATTTTACCATCCCAGTTATGAATCTGAAAACAATCATGATTGGTCAGTAATGTTATGAGGGCGATATGAAAGCCTCTAAAATTATGTTTTTTGTCTTTGAATTTATTGTAGTCCTTAACGTAATCGGTAGTCTTAATTATTATTAAGACCACAAAAACCAAGCAACTACGTTACATATTACATTTATGATTCTTTGTTTATGTCATAGAATGCTGCTAAGGAGAGTGTAAGGACCGCAGTAGGTGGCGTTCTGTGAAAAAAAGTTGTGAGTTTATGTATGTATACTGCTTCGTCTTTTGAAAATAATTGCTCTTAATCGCCTATCAACTCCATAGTGATTTTGTTGTTCTGTTTTTGGTCGTTTCATAAAATATGCTTTTCATTTTCCATATTATGTGAATTTCTTTACCTGTATGTAAGTATCATCTCTTCTCGTCTGATCTGTCAAAGCCAGTACAGCAACCCCCATGCTGCCTCTGATGAACCCCATGGTGATGGAACTCGCCAGCATGTACATCATCTGTATGTGTCTGATGCCGATCTTAAACCCTTTGAACAGGAAGTAAATGAGACATTTTATCATGGTAAAACATTGTTACGGCATTGTTAAAAGATCTGCTGTTATCAACTTCCCTACATAAACCTTTATCTTGATTGTGTGTTTATTTGTTTGTCGGGTTCCGCAGCAAAAAATTATTAGTAGTCCGTCTGTCAACGTCGATTTATACAACATTTTTTATGCTATGAATTCTACATCAAAACTATCTTTGTAGATATATGTATATTATAGAACATGTAAATTAAGAGGAGCTCGTGGTTAAGTAGTAACGCCACACGGGTGGATTTATCAGGTTAAGCTACGCTTGCCGGGGTTGGTCCGTAGATAGGTGACCATCTTTACATATCCTGACTCCTCCGTGCTTCGGAAAGCACATTAAGCCGCTGGTCTCGGCTGTCATTCATGGATCTATTTGATAGTCGTTACGGGTCGTCAAAAATGCGAAAGTCTGACAATCGGATCATACTAAGGGGTATCGTATTACCCAGTTACTGGGTTGTGGAGGTCAGATAGGCAGCCGCTCCATGTAAAATACTGGTATTCAGCTGCATCCGATTAAACTGGAAGCTGACCCCAACATATTTGGGAAAAGGCTAGGCAGATTGATTGATATGTAAACTAACAGAGTTAAAAACGCTAATTGTAGCATTAAGTCGCAACTCAACTCGCACGTTATTGGTATCATTTTGTTTTGGTCAAGATTGTGACATGCATTAATTCATTCTCATTCATGACTGACATAAGTGCTACGAGGATAATATCTACCCTTTACCTCAAATCGTAGACCACTTGTCTTCACATCCGGCCTCGACAAGACCTTACCACATTGAGGCTTACGTGTTTCAGACTGCCTGATTGGTATATGTGGTTGCAAGCGTTACTGCTAAACCTAAGGTTTGGGTTGGATTCCCAAGTCGGACGAAGTGTTTTTGGGTCTTTCCGTGAAGAATTTCCTAGTAGCAGTCTGGAGTCTGGATTTGTGCCCGGTTGATGACAATAGGCTCGCCCCTTGTTACATGAGACTTGAACATAATTAGTGATGTTATGTTTATTCACTACCAGCGCATATAATTGTTTAAATTTTTCTTAGTTCCATTTATTCTAAAAAATCACTCACCACTTTTAGTAACAACGCCACAATACCCATCTTCAAATTGATATCTCAAAAACTCCACGTCCATTTTGTGCGACAATAAAATAATGACAAATTACAACAACGCTCTATTACATCGACTGTTACTTGAAAAAAATATGTTTACATCTATCATATTATCTTCGTTATCTACCAGACTACTCCTAAAACAATTAACTGTTAACTTTGAGTAAATAATGCTGATTTTGTACGTAAATACAACTATCTTTGAAAGTTAGTTTTGACTTCTTTGTGACATTCAATTTTGTACCAAATCTAACCACTTCAAGATTCAATTTTCATCGACAAAAATAAGCCAATGGCTTCAAGTGGGAATGTCAAAGTATATTCTATTTAAACGATTGTGTGTAACTAGTGATTTAGTTGCAGACGTGATGAGTGACAAATACCTCGGAATGACGTGTAGAGCTCAAGAAAACGTAGTCATTATTAAAAATTTAACTTCGCAGAAAGTAGAACAAGACGCATTTATTTCTTAAACAAAAATACTTTGTTTTATACTTCAAATGTTTTTGGAAGGTTCAATGAATTCTAATGAGCAGTGGTGTTAAAGAGATTACAGAGTGTCAGACAGCCGAAGTGAGGAATGGGTAACGGTGCGGAATATTCGTATTTCTATTTTCCGCAAAATTCTAAATTACAAGATGCTGAAAGCTGGAATGAATAAATGAAAAAACTCCACAACGTCTTCTAGCAGTGGGTATTAAAAAAAAAATTGCGGACGTTCTGACCTTATTGGTGATTTTATGTATGACCCGATGTATATGAACGTAAACGAAGCAAAAGGACAAAATAGTATGCAAGGATCGTACCAGGTGACATTCTGTAGTTTCTGCCTACCCACATGGGAACAAGGCATTAGTTTATGTATGTAAAATAAGACTTTTCCTCATTTTTCTGTAACAGTTTATTAGAAAGGTAGTAATTAAAAATTACATGTAGACACATTGAAAAACCACATACACTCCAAACCCGCCCATATTTTAGACGTATTGACACAAAGAAATGATGTAGACCGGCCATGGCGTTCATTAAAATATAGCGAGTTCGAATTATTTTGTTACAAATTCTGCAAAAACATGTTAAGCCATTGGTCCCGGCTGTCATTCGTAGATATTTGACAGTCGTTTCGGGTAGTCAGAAGCCCAAAAGTTTGACAACTAGTCTTACCACACTGCCTATATGACCTCCACAATCCAGTGCCTGGATTGTGGAGGTCAGATAGGCAGTCGCTCCATGTAAAATACTGATATTCAACTGCGTCTGGTTTGACTGGAAACCGACCCCAAAATAGTTAGGAAAAGCCTAGCCTAGCCTGTGTGTATAATAATGATGATGCAGAATAACAATACATAACAAAACTTCACACCTGTAATCCCGAAGGATTTGGCAGAGGTGTAACTACAGTACACCTACATTTTGCCGGTTACGTTTAAATACCATGTAATAGGGGGCCATCAACCGGGCACAAATTCAGTATCAGACATCCCACTATCACTTTGCCTGACCTGGGAATTGAACCCAGGACCTCACGATCAACAAAAGAGCTTGCGTCTACTACACCAACGAGGCAGACACGAATTCAATCTAATTCGGCCTGTGTGAGACAGTTATATCAATATACAGCTAATCGCATTTTGAGCTACCAAGCTATAAAATCCACACCGGATTAATCATTTCCCCAAGAATGCAGTACCTACTTAAACAAAATCATACAAACATAAATCAAGCTCCTTTGTAATTTACCTGACCTTAATAAACTTAACAAGGTTATTTTAATTAAATGAGTGTAATATTAACTCTGTTTCGCTACTGAGACTTGCTTTGTGTTTGATATAAGCTGGCTTATATTGCATGAAACCATTGTGAGCCTATATATAGAACCCAAGAATTCATGTACGTAGATTTTGCTTTTGGCTCTAGGATACTAAAACGTTGATTGGATACTGAAACATGAGACCAATGTTGAGCAGTGGATATAATTACGGATTGAAATGATTTACCAATGAATTGTTATATCGTGTTCGGGGAAACAAGGCGTGATGTTATATTATGTTATGTTGTTATATATTTTCTATATCTTTAAATCATACTCATAAAGAAATTTTCAGTAAAACCTCCCTTCACTTCCAATAAAATTCAAAAGTGTACTAGCTCTCCAGCAAAGTAACACTGAGTTTCAGTTTGAAAGTTATTGCCAGCCGGTAGAACAACAAAGTATTTTTTGTCGACAAAATGATTTTATCCATTAATGACAGGCCGATCATCATCCATGACTAGTGACGGTAAATTCCCGAGAATATTCTCCTTGCGAGAACTTTGCTGTTAAGTTCTCGAGAATGTTCTTTTGGAAGGGAATTTAAGAGAATTTAAAAACTGGATGACTGTATTAAATCGGTTTATTTTTAGAGTAATAGTTTTGAGTGCATTTGAACGTTTTACGAAGTTAACGTTTAAATAAACTACTCTACAACTTGAATTATCAGTAAATTCTCCTGAGCGAGAACATTCCCGAGAATATTTCCAAGAAAATTCTCACAAATTCTTTTAAACATATGGTATAAATGTTAAATTAGGATTTCTGTATTAAAACAAACTTTATGAGTTACAAATAATCAGCTTTAATAAAATAACAAAACATAAGTAAGGTTTACGGTGTAAATAATTAAAAACAATCACAATCGTTGGGATTGTGATTGGCAATTTTGCTATTCAAAATTTGACGTTTTTCACCTAAAATTTAGATTTCCTAACTAAATCCGACTATTTTTAATCGCGACTAAAAACGAGTGGAATAAAATTGCCTGTCATGAACTTTAAATTCACACCAACACCTCGACTTCAGATGCAAAAACAGTACTGAATCTTTTTTTTTCTTTTGGTTATATCTCGAAAACGGTGTGTCCAATCGCAAAAATAATGAAAATTTGGACCCCCTTTATAAAGCCCTTAAACCCTTAATACTCTACAAATAAGTAATATTTTTTTATTATTTTCATACAAAAAGTGAAAAATTCCATATAAAACAAACGTCGAGGCTGCCCCCCTGCGCGCCTCCGGCTCTAAAAAGATCCACGTGGTTAGGTATCATGTGTAGAGTCGCGATTTTCAAAAAAAAATTTAAATTTAGAGAATTTATTTTGCAGAATAGCTTTGAGATTCTCATAGTCAAAAGTAAGGAATTTTAGCGATAGTTTAGTTAGTTTAGTTCGGGTAACAAGAGAATCGGCATCATTGTTTGCCACCACGCAACTGGCTTGACTTATTTAACTGTTTCCCAATTAAACTCTTTGCTCCACAAACCAGTGCCACATTTATATTCAGATACTTCTTCAATTTGAGGAGTGGTGAGAGAGAAGCCACGGCGTCCTCACCTTCCGCTTGACACAGGTACTCACCGGACACGGTTGTTTCGGGAGGTTCCTGTTCCAGATAAGGTGGGAGGAAACGTCCGGGTGTCACCATTGTGTGGATCGCCCGGAGGACACGGTGAAGCATATGGTGGAGGTCTGCCCGGCTTGAGCGGGGCACCGTGTCCTTGTGGAGGTGATCAGCGGCAGTGATCTTTCGCGTCGTACGGAGCGAGAAAAGAAGAAACCGTCACCTCTTTCTGCAAAGCAGTAGTGCTCGCGAAGGAGGAGGCGGAACGCTTGAAGGAAAGGCAAATTTCGGGCCCTCACACCCCTAGCTGCTGCAGGAGACGCTCTGGGCGTCGGGAATACCAGGCCAATGCCCGGCCACTGCGGGCAGGCGTGGGCTTGCGGATGGTGAGCAATGGGTAGCTCGCCGCCCGATAATGACTAGGCCCGGATCGACGGCGCGTTGTGTTTCACGCGCGCCTCAAAGAGATGCCAGCAAAACTAACGGGGTCCGCTAGGGCCGATGCCTGCCGGGGTCGCGGGAAAGTCCGAAAGGGATACCGTGGCCCCTAGCAACATACAGGCTAATGAAGGAACACGGGTAGGTATTAGTCAGTAAGAGTCTGACACGCCCGGAAATTATCAAATAACTTCTCCCGCTCTGCCCAGAGCGGGAGAAGTTATTTGATAATTTCCCACCCAAAAAAAAAACACTTCTTCGAACAGTTGTTGAACTGAAATACTGTGTCCTTCAGCCAAGTTAAGAACGAACTCCCATCCGTCTATGTTTGGGAAGGGCGCGGGCGCAGACCGGTTTTATTGTGGTGGCACACACACAATAACGGGTGATCTTCCTCAAACGGGCAGAAAAAGCAAGCGCGCAACGACAGCCGCAACAAATATTTGTTAACTAAAGAAATATTAGCAATTTCCACTCCACACCAGTATAAAATAACAACAAAAAAAGTCTACTTTGGACCTAGAAATCAAAATATTGTATTAAAACTTTGCAATTTTACTTCCAACTTTAAATTCTCGTAAATTCTCTGTCAAAAAGAACATTGCAGAATATTGCAGATCCGAGAATATTCTCAGTAAGAGAATATTCTCTCGACCCATCACTATCCATGACACAACCCATCACAAACTAATAAATAATGCGTTAGTAAGTCGAGTCGTGTATGGACTGCCATTGAAATAATTTACTTTACTAGTGCTGTAACATTTACACACGTTACTTTTAT
Source organism: Agrochola litura (assembly GCA_949152395.1). NCBI lineage: Eukaryota > Metazoa > Arthropoda > Insecta > Lepidoptera > Noctuidae > Agrochola > Agrochola litura. Next base: position 23,656,254 of record OX424505.1, read on the forward strand.
TTAGCGGCGTGGACGACGGGCATAACCAAAAAAAAAAAGGAAATTACAGGGGCTTATTTATCTGGTTTGATATACTTGGCAATAGAGATGTCGCGACGCCCCCGCAAGGAGGCGTGGCGAGCGGGGTCAGGGCTTCGCCCTTCGCCCGCGGAGGCCATACGTTGGTCCATTAAAATGAACCCCTCATTGGGTTCGCCTTGAGCGGCATAATAGAAAAGACCACACTTTTGTGAGGCAAAAGTGCGTCTATGTAAATGGTTGCTCTGAATATTTCTGTAGGCGCGCCACGACGCCAGCTCCTGGCGCCGCTTTCTTCATCCCAGCGGTCTGTTCCCGCCAGGTGAGACCCCCGGTTACCCGGGGGCGACCCAGCGAGAACGACCAGCGACGGTGATGCCGACTCGACGCCCTACAGGTCTAATATGTAGTCTCCCCCTCTCCCCGCTTACAGATCGAGCCGTTTACGGTTTGAGGGGTAGGCAGTCGCGTATGTGTGAGCGGCTAGTGTTGTAGTGTAACACCGCTCAGTGTATACCGCTCAGTGTATACGCGCGTCGCGACCCGCATCGCGCCCGCGCGTGTTGTGTATGGATGCATGTATAGTTATGAATGTCTGTATTTAGTTATGTGACGTGCCTATATTAACTTAGCACACGCCACACAACAGATGTATGTGTACATCTGTAGAGTCTTATTATTTCGAGTAAGCTGCGTGTAGCCTGGTTGCTGCTTACCCGAGGCGTCAAGTCCAGTGCGATGGGGTCAAGGGTCCGCTACCAGGTCGCCGGGCAGGGGTTTCGCGTCAGGCGGGCGCGCGTGCAGTGGCGCTATCTGCCTGACATGGGGCCAGGCAGAGGCGTCGGCACGCGCGAACATTACCTTCGCGAGTCGCCCTAAAAACTCATCCAGGCTCTCGATCTCGAGGTCCCGGTGGAGAACATCGTTCCTCACGCAGCGAGGGGCGTCAACTATGGTCCGCAACGCAAAGTTCTATTGCGTGCGGAGCGTTTTTCGGCTCGACTCGCTCGTGAGGGCGAACTAGGCCGGGGCGGCGTACGTCAAGACTGAGCGTATGTACATCTTGTACACGCTCAGCTTGACGCGCGCCGGGATGCGGGATGAGAGCACTGGTCTAAGGAGGTTGCGGGCGACCTTACCCTGCGCGACGACCTTGCGGACATGGGGCCCCATCGTGAGGCGGCGGTCGATGGTCACACCCAGGTACTTGGCCTGGGGCGCCCAATCGACGTCGACTCCATGTAGCTTCAGGGGGGGTGGGAGGGGCACAAAGCCAGTCACCATGGCCTGCGTCTTACCCACGTTCACCGACAGACGCCATTTGGCTAGCCACTCGGGAAGAAGGTCGAGGGCGCGCTGCATTTTGACCGCCGCGTACTTCGCATTAAGCGATGTAGTGATGTACGCGGCGTCGTCGGCATACAGCGCGAGCGTGGCATCGGGAGTGGTGGGGATGTCGTCGGTGTACCGTGAGTAACACGCCGGCGAGACGCAGCTGCCCTGGGGTGATATACTTTGTAGGTGACAGCCCAATTTATATGACTACCTAGCCGTTTTTTCTGCGCAGGTTCAGCGTTTATGTACATATTTCTAAAGACAGAATTCTTGGTACTGCATACCAAACAAAGGAAAATAAAAGGATTGTACAGACGCCAGCACATCAAGCTACCCGAAACTCAAATTTTCCCAATCAATTTTGAACCTTAAACTTCAGCGATAAAGTTGAAAATCTGTTAAATAAATTTGACAGATTGTAGTAGCTTGATGTGCTGGTACAGTACCGACCAAAAGTCCATAAGCAATCTCACAAAGCAATAGACTGACGCTTCGGTTTGACTTACGACCTTCTTCTATAAGTTGTTACAATACTGTAGACACGCACATTACACACACACACTCACTTTGTCTGCAACCAATGACTAGTTCGATAGGTATACATCATTCGTTTTTTGTTTCATTCGTCTTGTTCACATAAATATTAAAGTTTAGCAGGTAGACCACAGAAAACTAAGTAAATTATTTCGATTTCTGTGGGGTAGATGCAGTTTGTTACGAGTATTCAATTAATAGAAGTTTGTTGGTTCGTGGATAATATTGGTGACGAGTATTTAGCGCTGTGTTGTGGTTATTATTTTCAAAAAGCAGGCATAAAATATATTGAAGAGATCAGATCAGATCAGAGAATATGATTGCGCTGCGTAAAAGTGAAGTGAATATCTAATGAAACCGGACTAAGTGTGAGTGTTATCATTTATATATTTCATATTTTACCAAACATAAATTTTTATTGTTGATAGAACAGAGGTATTGTTGAGACAGAAGATGCCTTTAAAGTTTTAAATTCATTATGAGGTTTAATTCGAATACTTAATTAGGTATTATGTGTAATAAAAACAATGTTTTTCTTTGTTCTAGAGAAATACTGTGAGGGTTAAGAGATATGAGGAAGGGGCTTATTATCGAGTAGCAGCGACGTCAAATGGTGAATGAATATGAAACAAATGGTTTCATACCAACGAGACATTTTGCTGAATTATTAAAAACACGTCATTATGAACCGTTCGCCGTGTATTCTGAAGGCTTGCATCACTGAAGACCAGCTAGAAAACCGTTTTTGACCTTAAACTATTGACCGTACCAACTTAATAAACAACAGATTCGTTATTGCATGAATTTATGGTAACGAATTTTTTAAGCACGTTTCAATAGGGTGTTTGTCGTATTTCTTGCAGATAGACCGTAATTGTTTACATTCTTTTAGTAATATTATTATTTTAGGATTAAAATCTGAGGTTTAGTTTCAATCTTCTTTTCGTAAAGAAAATGAATACTTAAGCTATAACCTCAATACCAACCAATATTTACTAAAGCCAAATAAAATTTGAAATAATTAATATGAACAAACTGTCTATACTTAACCTTAAAATCAACAATTTTGTCAGTAGATTTTTTTACATTTTAAGTAGTCTAATATTCTTATTTATTGCTTAATTACTTCGACCATGATCAAAACTTTATATTTATGGTGAAAAAAATCCATTTAAAATTTAAAACATTTCAAAATTTAAATATGTTAAAATAATACAAATTGCTTCTAAGTTTCTAGACATCTATTTTATCTGTTATTTATCTAATATGTCTATGTATATATTTAAACAAGTAATTATATGCTTTATGTATTTGTGTATCTGTTATATATGTAAATGGTACACCACTGACTACCTGCAGTATTGTCTCTCCTTTTACATTTAAATCCATCCAAAGGTTGTCTGTAAAAGATCGCTTTTAGCGATAAGACCGCCCATTGTGTCACCTAATGTAAAATTTCTAAATTAATGTCTGTAATTTTTTTTGGTGTGCATAATAAAGAATATTCTATCTATCTATCTATTTCACATATTATTCAGGTGAAGTAATGATAAATAATTGTAGCAGTTTGTTAACTATGCTTAAGTAAAATAAATATAACGAATAAATATGATTTATTTTTTATTATAACATATCATACATTTTTTATTCTAAACCCTTTATTGCAATAACAACATTAATAAATAGGCAGGAATATTTAAAAATATTATATTGCAAACAAAAATAATAATATTTGCAAAAACAGCGCTGTGATTTACGAGATTAGAACCTTAGCCATCTTGAATCTAAGACCAACGCTTAACGCCTTCTGCTATCTGCACATATAATTTACTTTCGAATTTTAGCAATGCGATACACTGGCCAAGGTCACGCGTATAATGCGTGCTAACAAAAGTGATGGAAATATAAGTGCGACGCCCGCGAACCGTGACGATACGACAGTGTGTAGTGCAAAACTGCGTTCTCTGTAGTGTGTATACGGCACTCACACCACAGACGTCTGACTGTTTACACACACAAATGTACGGACTACACCGCGTGTTCACAGCAATACGACTCTTAGCGTGCTTATGCACTTTTGAGCGCTTACTGTACATATACAATTTAAACACACACGCACAATCACACATAAATCAAAATACGGAATTCTCATAGTATTTATTTATTTTTCTAATTATTTACATTTATTTTTCAACAATTATTTAACATAATTATTTACATTGAAATACCGAGATGACGATTAATAGAGAAGTACGGAAGAAAAAGTAATGTAGCGCCGACCGCTAATAAGTTGGGATAAAGGCAGAAGAATGTTGATGATCTACATTGAAATATTGATTGTAAGTAAACAATAAAAACACAACTGCCCTGCCCAAACACGAACTAAAAAGTAATAAACAAGTTGTATTAGTTAATCTGTACCTATATACAAAGCGAAAGGTTAGTCATTTACTCGCTGACTAAACAGATAAATAAAATTGTCATTTCAGTCGGAGGACTGATAGGTCGTTGTGTGGAACACTTTTTAATATAAGAGGTCACAAAAACAAAATTATAGCCTATGTCACTCGGGATGGTGTAAGGATTCTAAGGATATCCCATTCATCCAAATCTGTTCAGGCATTTAAACGTTATGATGGATCAAAGAAACTTACATACATACATTCATACACGAACCCTGAAAACATTACACGCCTTTTTGGGCAGTCGTGTAAAAAGATAGTCTTAATATTTTCTAAACCAGAAATTATCATTGCAATAAAGCATTTTTCTCGTTTTAGGGTTCCGTACCTCAAACTCAAACTCATAGCATTTATTTCAAATAAACCGATTACTTTTGAATTGTCAAGGGGTCGGTCAGTCAGAAAGATGAAGCTAGTTGCGTTAGCGTAGTTTCTTGCCCGTTCTTCTCCATAGGTACCTATGGAGAAGAACGGGCAAGAAACTCCACGGACAAATCAAAATATTGTAACAAAATATTGGTTACATCATTCATGTTGAAATTATACATGTGAGAACAATGTAAAAAGACGTGTACGTTAAAAGCGTTCGTTATTAAAATATAAAAACAAAAACAATTCAAAAATTTAAATAAACCGTGGCAGCTAGGAGATGACCAGTCCCTACTGATGGCGCCCGTTCACGAACATGACGCATGGATCAGCACCATTTAGCTCAACCATTTTGAAAGGAACTTAATGATCAAAAGGTAAAAAACGGAACCCTTGTAAGTTCACTCTCTTGTCCGTCTGTCCGTGTGTTACCACCGATTTTCTCAGCAACGGGTGGACCTAACAAGTTGAAATTTATACCAGATACTGAAGTCTATAGTCCCTATTATGTGTATAAAAATGAGGTCCTGAGTCAACACGATAAAAAGATATGGGCAAGTTTTGATTTTTGCGAACACTTGGTACTTGCAAAAGTACCAAAATTTACCTTAATTTTTATTTTTCGGAATTTTCCCTTTACTTGTGCTGTAAGACCTTGTTTTTAAGCAAAATTGACAATTCTAGGTCAACCGGAAGTACCCTATAGGTTTTGGGTCGAAACCCTATATATGGATGGTAGTTACCGTTGACCTAGAATCACGAAATTTGGCAAAAAGCAAGGTCATTAAAATTCCGAAAAAAAAAAGTTGAAAATTAAGGTAAATTTTGGTTCTTACAAGTTTTCGCGAAAATCTAAATTTTACCATATCTTTTTACCAATAAAAATGATACCAATTTTATGGTGGTATAATGGGTAGGTACGGAACCCTCGGTGTGCGAGTCCGACTTGCTCTTGACCGGTGTTTTTTAAAATAATGTACGTATTTCTAAGATATTTATGACATACAAAAATAACAATATTAATTACTAAATACTTAAACACTTTTATGTAACATTAGGTACAACTCCTGAACGCTAAATGGTTTCAACTTATCAGGGATTTAAAACAGAATATTGGATTTGAAATGTAACAAAATACTAATCTTTGTTTTAATAACACAGAAATACCAACTTTTCTAAACTAACACAGGATTAGGTAACTAATTTTCTTTTGAAACGTGTAAATTATTTTAAAACGTGTCAACACTTCTAAGCACTATCATTTTACAACATAATGTACGACACTTTTCCCCTCTGTCTGTTATAACAATTTCCACGTATTCTCCAGTGCTCTCATCTCAATTATGTAAATGCGTCTACCCTCTTTGTGGCCACATTTCTATGCATTAACACTATCATTATGTTCGCGGCCGGCCACGCTTTTACTTTTAATTTCATCTGCAACTGCACTCTTTACTTTGACACCACTAAGCATTTCATTTAAAGTAGTAAATAACATTTTCCCTTAAATTATCTCTAATTTGAAAAGTTTCAACTCTAATGTTGCCTACTACATTGTTCGTCTGTATAAGCCTTTATAATTACGAACTTTAATCACATTTATTTTCTCTGGAAGTCTAATAATGCGGTAAGAGAGGTTTTGTATCATTTTCTATATTTATAGTACTATAAATAAGACTAGTTTTTACATAAAACTTACTATAAAATAGTTATATGTCAATACCTACATAAACCAATAATTCCGCTGGATGCTTAACTTAGAAACACTCTAACATTGATCATCATTGAACATCACTTCTTTTTATATCTTTGCCTTTTTGATAACGCCTTCTAACGGATTCCAAGGCTTTTGAACGAGTGCTCCCGATGATCTCCTTATAATTTACTTTATTTTATACAATCCATTAGGATTCTCAGTCATCAAGGTAATATAGTACAAGCAGCTGCGTACTGCTGAAATCATATTCATTCGATTTTCCTTTAGGTTTTTACTGTTTGTTTGCTTCTAATTCTTTCTCGCTTTTCTTGTCAAATACTGGTGCCATTTCCTCTGTAAAATAAATTATTTATTTGTTTAAAGGCACTTGTATTTATATTGTTTCAAAAGCTTTCAACATTTTGGCCCTGGAAAATATTACTAGTAACTAAACTAGAACTGGAATAACATGATGAAATTACCTGGATCAGCTTTCCTCCTGTCTTTGTAGTCAGGGCTATCCCAGGGCTGTCGGTCGGAGCTTCCAAATATGACGTAGATGAGATTACTGCTAATGCCTATAGAGGCAAATAGCAGGAAAACTATCCGCCAGCGACTGATGTCCGACTGGAAACAATAACAGATATTGTAGAAAGAAGGTTCCTATGCAAATTGTAGTATTGTTTAAACTACAATTTTCTAAATCGTTCGATGTTTGCTTCCTACACAGTTTGAAAAATAAAAAAAAGTACAGAACGTGTAATTAAGACTTGGAAGATTAACCGGTAAGGGACCGTTGCTGCCGTTGTTGCCGTTGTCGTCGTTTTAATATAAAAAAAGTTAAATATATTGATACTTGTTAGTAGAAAAATGGTCGATGGTGAACTGCTACTTACCGGATCATTCCGTAGAATAAAACTAGTGATGACTGGAGTAATGATACTGCCAATACCTCCAGCAAAATTGGTTAATGATAGTAACACGCCTGCAAACTGTGGTGACAGATCCAAGTGGTTTACCTGAAAAATAAAGTACAATTTAAAAAATAATCAAAAATATTTGACGTATGGAATGTTAATAGGATGGTAAATATTATTTACAAACTGCGATCACCAATGTATCAGCCAAGATCAAGCAAAATGCATCATTTTGTAGAAGTTTATAATTTTAGATGGAAATGTATCAAATGAATACAATAACATGAAGAGTTTCCTTACCATAAATCCAGCAGAGGTGAATCCAAACAGGAAAAACACTAAAACTAATATGGCAACAACAATGTTTTTGTGATCGGGGCCCAGAAATGCCAGTGATATGATACCAAGACCTCCTCCGAATAAAGCTGAAAAATAGAACAAAGTCGGTTTTAAACGCAGAAAAAATATTATCTGGTTTTAAATATGACAAGCAGGTAAAATCGACTTAAATCCAGAAACGATCAATTGGAACTATGCACCTAGCTTCTGAAGTTTCGTACCCATGTAAGTTTATGTGAAATAAAATATTTTGGATTTGAATTTTGCGTTTGAAAAAAGGTAATATTATTTGCAACTTGAAGGAAGTTAAATAAAATAACAAATAGACTAAGTTAAGATAGAATTTTGAATATTTAAGCTAACTTACCAAATGAGTTGAATATTTTCCTACAAGTCCCCAAATTTAGCCAGCCACTGTTGTATATCTTCTGACTAATCGTAGCAGATCCGATAGAACCCACCCACATACCCACGAAGGGTAATGCTGATAATGTGGCACTCTGAAATGAAACAAATATTAAGTTTAACACAAATTACAAAACGCAATATACGAAAATGAAAGGAAAACGTATATGCAAAATATACGTTTTGTAATTTGCCGTCATGAAAGGCATAAATGGATTAAAAATAATGAAAGAAACAGATAAATTAAATTTTTGTACTGATTTATAAAACTTACATTCGTCAGTGAAATATTCATGCCTCTTTCCAAATAAGTAGGAAGATCTACGAAGAATAAGATGAAAACGGCGCTGCCACCAACGTGTGACGCCACGATGGCCCATAGAGCTGGAGTACGGAATATTTCACGCCAAGGTGTTGGTTGGTTTCGCTGTAATAGGAAACACAATTATTCTATTATGAAGTCGGAAGCATCAATTTTATACGAGTCCACCTTCCTGGATTAACGGTAGGAAATATTATGTAGTTGCATATTTTATAATATTTGTATTGAAAAGACTCCCTTTCCCCTGACATAATTTAAGTCGTCAAGCAATTTACAGACATACGTATGTTACACCGTTTTCTATAGGGTATCAGACACTATCAGTAATAATGACATTACATTCAAGTAATGTCATTACTACTGACCGTGTGGTAGTTGGAATGATGATGTGAGCTAAATATTTTAAGTGTTTTACGTCAATATTGGAAGGAATGACAGTAATATTAATGATTACTGATAGTGTGTGGACCCCTGATTTTTCTTTGTTTTATTTTACTTCAAATTATAAGGTCGTTAATACCATCATCATTGTATCTTGTCACAGCCATTCTTGTGGCTATAAACTATCATACAATGCATTAAGTGATTAATTATCATTTCTGTAGTTAGCTTATAGAAATTATCAAAAAAATCCTTACCCTAGTCTCACTACTAGTATCAAGTCCCATTTCAATATAAGTTTTCTCTTCCTCAGTCATCATGGAATGTTCTCCGGGAGAGCTGGCAGAGAACCAGTACCACAAAGCTGCGGTCAGGAACATGATGGCAGAGGTCACATAGAATATCATCTTCCAGCCTAAAGCTGTTTCAGCTAACAGTCCCGATAGAGGCATTGCTATTATTGTGCCTACTTGTGATCCTGTGGAAAGTGATTTTTTTTATGAATCTCAATAAAAATCAAGCAGAAAGATATTATTGTAGATATGTAATAAAAATATAAAAGATAATATAAATAAATTATTGTAGCAACCTCAACCGCAAGAAGTTTCACGATTTTAATTTACTTTTTGTTTTTTACTTTGACTTCTGTCATCGACTGTCAAGTAATATAGATGAAATATATTTTATTTTAACATTCAAAACTATTATATTAAATTTTTCTACCCATCTCCTACATTATTATTAAAGTGATTGACGTGCTGCTATTATGACAATAGGGTTTTTAAGTTATAAGAGGTCCTACGTTTTGAATGGTAAGTGATCTTACCCTTGGTATTGCTATCCTCAGTAGGTAGGTTGTTAAACATGTATCGGATAATGTTATTAAGTTATGAGTACCTACTCATTGCCGATAAACTGTTTTGCAGTTTGGAAAATACTGATTACTTTTATACAATGTTAATTCATTCAATTAATTTACATTATGAAAGTAGTTTGTTCAGAATCGTTTACTGAATCAATTTCTGTCATTTTGATTAAAAGATTTTTTTTATCCCAAAAATAATTAAAACTAGGTACCTACGTAAATTACAGTCACACTTCGGCTGTACAGTTAAAATAAACCAAAATAGACGAAGTATCTACTACGCTAGACCCTTTTACATATGCGATTGTGTGCGTGCGTAGATTTATAATTCGACCACAATTTCTCCCACAGTCAGTAAGTATTTAATAATACATACATAATAGTAAAAATCATAGACATCAAAATAATTGTTCTAATTGCGATGTTCGGTGGTGTGCGTTAATTCTGGGATACATTGCATAATTATGTAATTATTTTTGGGAAACAATAAATAAACACCCCAATTTATAGTATTTTATACCCTTGTCATTCAATGTCAAAGAAACTTGCATCAAAGTTTAAAAAATCATAAAGTTGTTAAAAGTGTTGTAACTAATTAATTTCTGAATTCAAAATTTTGGAAACTTTGATGAGTTTCATCAACATTTTGTATTTCGTTTTAAATTTGTTTTTTACCTGAATAAACGATACCAGTATAGGTGGTTCTCTCGCTGGTTGGCAACCACCTGCCGAGGAGTGTGTGACTGGCTGGGAATAGACACGCCTGGGTGAGACCCATCATCACTCGAGTCACGCACACCAACGGCCAGCCACCCTGGAAAATTTGCATTTTAAATTAAGAAAATCTTTAGTTTAAGCCTTGACAGGATGATAAGAATATTATGATGTGACTCCCGGTTCCTATTTAAGCGTACTATCAACGCTACGTTTTTTGACAATAACTATCAGTAAGAATAACGATTTGTTATTAGAAATAGGAACTGAGTTTGTGCTAGTTTACTGAAAGTATTAGGTAAAAAGTGAGATTCCCTCAGTCAAGTTATACAATTAGAATACATAACATCCAACCTAAAATCTAGGGATACGAAATCCCTACTACCCTTAATTCCAAATAGTTTTCAAGTTATGGATATAGGGTCTGGCAAGTTGCTCTAATTGAATAACGAAGGGATTGGAGAGCGTTAATCTAAGTTGTGAGAGATGCATCATCCCAGTGACCCAGTGTGTCAAGACGAGGGACACGGTATATTAGGAACGTGGAATTATTTGAAGAAGATTAGAAATTTTGGACAGCAAAGACTTCTTCAACATATAAAACTCACGCCTTTTTCCCATGGGGAGAAACTACCTCATCAATTTCATGATTAACTGATCAGTCATCTGATTTTAAATGAACCTGTTAATGTTTATTTTAAATACATGCTTTCAATTTGAGTTTCAGAAGTTTCATTCAGTGATAAAATTTTAATAGGCACTTAAAATAAATATTGATGATAAAGACTAGAGAGAGCATACTTTTACTAAACAGAACTTCTTATGAGATTATAATATTTAACTACAATGAAATAGTGCTAAAAGTTTATGGACAGAACTTACCAAACTAGCTAACGTTGGAAAGAGACCAGTTAAACACCCATTTGCCAGCAAAGCTACCAATAAGATGGGTTTCCCTCCGAATCTCTTGGCGAGTACACCAGCAGGAATTTGCATGCACATGTAGCCCCAGAAGAATGAAGACAGTATTAGACCTTGGATCTTTTTGTCCCATTCGTATACCTGGAAGAAAAATTATTTAATATTATACAGGGTGTAAAAATATTCATCACAGCTATTTCTACTGCATTCCATACATCAAACTTAGTAACATTGAGTAACAAATTGAAAATCGCTGTTTACGGTAGCGTACAATGTAACTCAAGCAATTCTAATGGGTACATGCAACGGTACACGAGTTCTGGGGATATTCAAACTTAGTTGCGTTTACGATTTAAAACTTGTTTTCGTGAAACAAAGTCGGAACTTTTACCTAATATTACGAGTATCTCCCAAACCAGAAGGTTCCCAGTAATGGTCAAGTACAAAAAACATCACAATGACGGGGAGTATAAGTGATTCTCGGCTACGTTAAGCATCTTTTCACTCTCGTTATCATTTCAATATTTAAGTATCAACTATCATATTTGTTAGTCTAAAGATTTAAGAGGTGTCATACGAATAGTTGCTCCTCATAGTCATATGTATGCGGTGCTATAATAATAGGACTATCGAACAAGGTCAAAACGGTCGAGTGTGCCAGTCAAGGAGGCGAGGCATTATCTCACAATGGCTAATCAAAAAATATAAGCAATATTGATGTATGTCTATGTATGCAGCCTAAAAAAGTAAATCGTTTACCAAAAGATTATTTTTCTTCTCACGATAATTCGACTGTTCAGATTTTTCCACAATTCACTCATGTCAAGTTTATGGAAAAGTTAATGTAAAATATCATATTTCAATAGTAAGATAAGGATGCTTAAGTAAAGGCTACATATAATATATGTTTTGTATTATTTAATTATAAAGTTATCTTGGCTTTGTTACATATTCGTCATGTGTTGTTTGCACTGTTACGCGATGACAAAATGCCTAAAATAGCTTGGTACAACACTGCGTGACTTTTGGCGAAGATAGGTCATGCTCTTTATTAATTTTCTGATGCCATTAAAGACAAAAGAGATATTGAGAATGTGAGAACACATCGATCTGTAAGCTTAGCTCTACCTATAATATTATTCGGATGACTGATGATTTTTTTTAACGAATTTTTTCTAAAAATGAAACTTAGCTAGATCGATTTATCGCCCCCGAAACACCTTGCATACTAAATTTCATAAAAATCGTTGGAGCCGTTTCCGAGATTCAGATTATATATCCATATATACAAGAAGATATTAAGCTCTTAGCAGTGAACCAAGTTTGAAATAAGGCAATACTAATTTGAAAGTGAAAGAGAAAGTTTCCTGACAGATAAAATGATGATTGATGATATTGAACGATTTATAATTGTTGAAAACTGCATGATTTATATTTATAATCTAGCAATTCACAAACAAAAAATCTAGCAACACGATCTGTGTTCAAAACACACGCTGCAACAGCCAAATACAACGTTGATGAAGATGACGGAGAAGCCTACCTGGGCAGTGGAACCATTGTGGTGTTTGACGTCAGTCATAGCCAGGATTGCGACGCCCATGCTGCTGCGCGCCAAGAGGAGCGCTACCATGCAGAAAGACATGCAGATCATCTGGACATGACGGATGCCGAAGCCGTGGTCTAGAAGAAAAATGTTGAATGGATCTTTGTAGTATCTAGGTTGAATGGGAAAGTACATGGGCAGTTTAGGAAAAGAAATGCGAAACTTCAAAACAGAGCAGGGAAAAATACTGCAGAAAATATAAATCACTATAGAAAAGCTATTACGAATTATTTATTTATTTATTTAATACTTCAAGCACACAAATATACAGAGGCGGACTTAATGCCATAGGCAGTAATTAACTACCCGCTTTTTGAGAGCTTGGACCATAACAGCAAACAACCGTGAGAAGTGGAAAAGGTGGATGGAGGCGTTCGCCCAGCAAGTGGAACAGCTGATAATAATACCAAGTAGACATAAAATACACACAGTATGTTTTTGTAAACTTGCCTGTAATTGTGCGACCTAAAAGGAGATCCAATAAATAAATAAATAATAATAAATAGCATTTGAAAAAGACTAGTATGTCTTATGTTTCTTATCCAATAAGTGATAAGAAAGAAAATAGCGAACAATTGAACTGATTTGTCTTTAATTACCATGTAGCGTGCATTAATAGTATACAAAACACTTTACAAACACAATTACCCATGTTTGCAAAGTAATAAATGATTTGATTTGATTTGATTTTCATACTGCAAAATAAGGTTTGCTGAGTTTTTATATCAATAAACATTCATGTTTAGGTTTTGCAGTAAGCTAATTAAAGGTCGTTGACCCAGTCTACAGTGATGAAAGATTACATTTAGCTGTACCTTGTATTTAATTTTGGGGTCAGTGACAGCTCGGCCCGAGTCAACTTAACCCGAATACTAATACCAGCGATATTTCATTCCCGATGACGGTGATTTGTACGGTCAGGCAGAAAATCGATATTAAAAATAAATCATTACGAATGTAATTAAGTTCTCCGAAGATTTTGGTTTTTTATTTACATATGAAGCAGGAAAACATAATTATCTAAAATGCCTTTATCAATTATGATACCTATATAAGTGTATAATAGCCTAAGTTTATAATTTTTTAAATTCTCTTCTTTAAAATACACAACTGTTCCTTTGCTAAGAAAATGACACACATCGAATCTGATGACAATAGAAAAGTTTTCTATTTCACTCTTTCACATCAAATTTACAATTCTAGAACATTAAATACAATGGCGATTTCTGCGATTCTGATTTCTGGTTATATGAATAAGTATTTAATAAATAAAAACAGTCTTGATTTCAGAACAAGTTCGTAGCATTCAATTTCATTAAAAATAATAATATTTACTTATAACATTTATTCATAAAAAAACTCTATCAATAAATAAAAAAACTTGTTCAATATTTTACCACGTCGATACTTTTCATGCCTACAGTACAGTCACTTTTTTAGGGGTTTTGACGACGTAGTATCTAGTCTTATTATTCGGGTTGAGATGAATCGGGCCGAGCTGTCACTAACCCGGATTTTCAGGGGTAAAAATAGCAAAAAGTTATTTTGTAAATCGGCGAAATATTGTTCGGTAAAATAATACCTGTGACACATGATACTTTGATGACATAAAAATATTTCAAATAATGCATATATCAAAAAGGACGTCGGTCAATAGTTTTCGGTAAAATGAAATTCAAACAAAAACAAAAATCGCAAAAGTGATCGGTTTCCGTTAGGATCAATATCTGTAAAATCAGATACGAAAGTTTTTTCTTTGTCTACGCTTCAGAAATTAAAATTATCACGGATGCCAGCTTTATGATCTAGCTGGAAGTCAACATTACCATAGAACATACCTTATCCACTCGGAAATAGTGTAAGCTTTCTAGTAGTGGATAAAAAATTGCAATCGAATCTGTAATTCTCTTACAAACGAACAATTTTACCTCTTAATAATATTAGTTTGGATGAGCTTGTACATTTTAAAGCTTGCCTAGAAATGTATAAAAATGTATTTCAGAACAAAAATAAAAACAATACCTACAACTTTCCGAAAGTTGTAGGTATTATATATATATACTATATATACAACATGAATAAAATAACATCACGCCTTTACACGCCGAAGGGTTAAACAGAGGTGTACCTATATATATACCACAGTACGAGATAGAGTCTGACCACGCTAAGTCTGCATAAGTAAAAAAACGGTGGAATTTTAAAAATCTATAGACGACAACACCATGTATCCTAAGAAAAAAGAATTTGATACTTTGTTTGTCTTTTTGTTTTTGATAGGTTATTTTGTTTATATTCTTATTCCTGGTAAAGAATAGTCACTTTAGCACAATGCAATGTAGATTTCATACAGTTTTGTCATCGTGTGGAGGTAAAGCATAGGTACGACATAGTCTACACATAATCTATTAGGCAAAATTCAAAAGCCAAAATATCAAAATCATTAGGTCTACTAACACGTCAACTTTTCGATGTCTTGTAAACATTTTTGTTTTTGGTTAAGGACGACATCGTGCTGTTCCTTCACATCTTGGAATGTACGTATCTTATATTATAATAATAACTCCGGTACTCTACTTTTAATTGGTTTAACCATTTTTCTACTTTATTTTGTGAAAACAACTTACAGCGTAAACAATCTGACATTCAAGTACCGAAACTGACATAACTCATCATCTGTTACGACGCCTCATTGAGGTGGATAACAATTAAAATTCTATTGTATCTCGTTAATGACAGTTGAAAGGGATGTAAAAGTTACCCATACATAAAATTTTTTGGGGTTGCCAATTTATTCAATTGCAGACTTAGCATGGCCAGACTCTATATTACAAATTAATACACAATTCTGTTGCCCTTGGTCAATACACAAAAGAAACATGATTACCTATTACAAAAAGTGTTCAACCCATATACAGAAATAGAATGGATGGTAAGCTCATGATATTCTAATCACGTTTCAAAGGTTTACTATACTTTTGTAACCCGTTGGTTATTTGACGTGGTTCTATTATTTGAATAGGACGATATGTACCTAATCGTTTTCAATGTTTGCTTCGATACTTGTAATCGATTCCTTGGGCTTACTCAGTGTGGTTGGTTGCGTATGGAAATAATATTTTGTATTGGATTGAGTTCGTAAATATAATATATTATAATAGTAAGGCCAATGTAGTTGAAGGTTATTTGAAATTGATAAAAAAAAAAAAAAATTGGGATTGATACTATAAAATTAGCAGAATGCACATGCGTTGATTTTAATACCTATAGCTTTTGTTGTTTTGTGGATTTGATTTTGATTTGGTCGTCCAGTTTATCTTTTTTGTGTAGTATTTTCTATTTTATTCTTTAATTTTGCTAAATTTTTTAACAATTATTTTAAAATTGCATAATTTTATTAACAATTAAGAAAATTATTATTATTAATTTTTCCGGTAAACATTTAAACAATATTTATTCACAATTACTTGGCAATTAAGGTACATTTCCATTGACAGTTAACTAAATAACCAGAAAAGAAAAAACAAAAAAAAAAAAATATTTACGTTTGCTGGTGCCGCCCTCTGAGGCTTTTCTTGCACATTTTTCTTTATTTTCCGCCATTTTTCTTTATTTTTGGTGTTGACTCCTCACATCACTCCTCGGCCAGGAATGACAGCCCAGGAGTACCGCTAATTTATTAATATCACAATGCATGTTCCCTTCTTCAAAGAAATTCCAACTCTATAACTTAGACGATAGATTTCATTTTTGAGTTGAACTATGGGAGTTTTGACTTCTGACTGACAGGCGGTAGATGTTTCTATCAGTAAGTATACAATTATGGTATTAATATTTAACATAGTGATATGGAATATTTTGAGATGTATCGTGTATTGTTTTGTTTTATGGGTATGCTTGATAGTTTTGGGGAACTTAAAATAAAATAAACCCATCACATAGTCCACTTCAGGACATAAAAACCTGAGAGCCTAGATAAGTGACAATTGCTTTCAAAGCGGTTCGTATTACTATAGCACTTTTCAATGCCCAATTTACCTTTTGGAAAGGGCGACTAGAATCAATTCTATTTTTTTGCAAATTTTGACGTCCAAAAGTGACATATGAAATAAATGATTTCACTTTGACTTTGAATGAGATTGACATAAGATTTTGGGCAGCATAAGACACAATAGAATTTTAATTGTTATCGATCTCCAGGAGAGCTCGTGACAATCAAGGGGTTTATCTAAGGGAGGAACTGTCAAGTGTTACAATTGAAAGTAGCTCCTACTTATGTTTTAAACTATAACTTAGAAAAGGGTTTCCTCTCAACAGCAAAGGGCGCCAATTTTTTGCGTCATTGCCTTTAACATCAAAGAAAAGCTTACTCAAGTGAAATCCTTGTAAGTGACCAGGAAAAGAGGGTTCAATGAAATCGGACGTCTGATGAAGGATTCTACTTTGACGGCTTTTGGCTCGATCCTCATTTGTTTCTCTTTGTTCCATCTTCTATAACTATATAAATGGCAATAAAATGCTGTTCATTGATAAGCGCATCACTTGAAAACCGCCAAACCGATTTGGCAATCGTTTGTTTTAAAATGTTTGTAATATTCCGAATTAGGTTTTTATGGATAGATAAATTAGAAAATATTACCGAAAAAATTTAAAATTTCGGAAAAACTGAACGTCCTTTTTTCAATGGGATTTTTGTTAAATTTTTTGAAAGGACAGGACAATTATTTTTGTCGGGTCAACTAGTTTATTATAATAAATACGACGGACATACACACTTAAGTACTATTAGTAATAGATAAGTTATTTTTAGTTATCAATGTGCAGTAAATTCTACTTGATTAAATATTTGTTCTGTGTTATCGTCACAGTAACCTGTTTGATCAAGTTTTGCTATAGTTGTGTCAAAGACGCTTAGAAGAAATTGTACTTTTTGCGTATTTATAAAAATCTCACTAATTAAATCGACTAAGAAAAATAAATCGTTCACTTAATGACACTGTTCATTCATTCACACCTACTGACCCAATTTTGGAAGAAATTATCTTTGCAACTTGCTTCCTTTTCTTCAATCCATCTGATTTTATGCTTTTCTTAACAAATCAAATTACAAGTCTTCCAGACATAATTTTTTTGTACTATTCATAAGCCAAATAAAACTAATGGAAGTAGATATATTATGTCTTTTAGATCGATAAACACTTTTTTTGTAAGTGCCTGCGAGTTAATTAGGTAGTATGCATTTAAACAACGGAGGTATTTTGAAATTTCGATCCAATTTATTTTTTTTAGCTCGGAGTCTGGATTTGTGCCCGGTTGATGGCAATAAGCTCGCCCCCTATTACATGGGACTTAAACATAACTGGCGAAATGCGGGTGTGCCTGCTACAGGTACACCTCTGTCCAACCCTTCGTTTCCCACAAGGCGTGATGTTATGTGATGTTGTTTATTTCAAAATGATTTGTTATCGTCCCATTCACGTAATATTTTGATTTTATAAGTACACCTGTCATCTACGTTTTATGGAAATTACATTTTTGCTGATAGTGTGTTTATTGTATTTTAGATTACAAATTCTGCTTCTTCATATTGGACTAGAGGTAAATCTCCAGTGTCAATGACCGCTACTATGAATGGCCAAATGGAAAAATCTGTGTTTTCAACATGTCAAACGATATATTGGTGAACTCAGATTATTTCATGTTCTCATGGCAGCACGAACTATTGTTTATTTATTTTACTTTCATATAACACGGCCAGCGGTCAATTACATTAGTAAAAGACAATATATTATTAGACAAAATTCAAACACTCATCTCACTAAACTCCAGATATACGGACATGATAGTCTTCCATTCGTCCGCAAACAGTCAGTCAGGTGTAGTGTCCAAGAGAGCGTTGAGCGCGGAAAAAGGGACAGGGTACTGGGCTCGAGCGACCACGTGACTCGCAGGCTCAGCGAACAATATAAGTCTTCTAATGTGGCTAAATAAAAAAAATTAAAATAAAT
Source organism: Agrochola litura (assembly GCA_949152395.1). Classification (NCBI taxonomy): domain Eukaryota; kingdom Metazoa; phylum Arthropoda; class Insecta; order Lepidoptera; family Noctuidae; genus Agrochola; species Agrochola litura. The sequence goes on from OX424505.1 coordinate 23,675,146, forward strand.
AATCTCAAGTTGTGGTACTTTACTTTACAACAGGTCAACAGGAAAACGATATAATTCCATCACTTACTTACACCCTTGTCACCTATGCTTCTCTAGGAACCATAATATAATATATTCTCTCATATCAAAAGCTTTCTTCATTTGATACTAAATCAACATCAGAATATTCAAGTACTTGATTCCAATTTCACGAATTGGAAACTTAGCAGCGAAATAATTCCATGCAAATACCAAAGTAAGTTATCATGTGCTGAATTCAAGACCCAACTTCAACGAATCTAAGCCATTAGTTTAATGAAAATCGAAATAATGCGGAATTCTCGGGCATTCTCAGACAGGCGGGCAGAGTTACCTTCGCATTTGTATTATGGATGGAATTCAACTAGGTAGTAGATATGTGAGTGGCTTACCCTGCCAATTTTATTGAGCACGAGTCCCTTAACGCATGAGTTGAGGGCATCAGTTTTGCGTAACAATGCAATTCTGCCATGTTTTCTTTCTTAAGCCTCACCATCTCTTATCTACTATTTGTTGGTGTGGCATGACATGAGCAAATACTTGAAGAGAAACTACAAGTTGAATAGCTATGTAAACCTACATATTATTAATTAAATATAAAACAAATTTTATGTAATTTTGAAGTGATTTGAGCCTAGAGGTAAGACGAATCTTGAAGGTTTATAAAACGACCAGTATTTTTGTTGATCTTATGATTTTGTCATTTATACCTGATTACACATAATTCATAATCATAATATAATGCTTGTAAACTCCGAAGGGTTGAGCAGAAGATTTGGGTTATACTTGACTTGTCCTTTGATAAGTCACTGCCGGCAAACAGGTCAATGAAAGTAGATGAAAAAATAGGAAATAAAAAACATATGTAATGTTATTGTTCTTAATTTATTATTTCAATAATGTTAATAATACCTACTTAAAACTATTTAAAGATCTAATAAAGCTCTTAATAGTAATAAATTAATACTTACAGCTAACTATTTTGAGTTATAATTGGCTACTTTTTATTTAGATTTGAGAAAATTCTCCAAGTTTTGTTCACATTATTTTTTAACTTTTATCTTCAGGAAATTTACTGTCAGAAATATCCTTGGCTGTTTTGAAGGTGCAGAGAATTCACATTAACCACACACTTTGACAGTTGAGTAACTTATGCTCAACACCCACTAGGAACTATGTTCTAAATTATTTACAACTATAGACATCATGTCAGTACAGTTCCACTATCTCAATATCTTGCCAAACAGAGGCGGCAATTTTTATAAATAATTTAAGTCAGTCAGTCAGTCAGTCTTTTCTCCTTGGCTCTTCTATAACGTAGTTTTGACGAATCTGTCATTTACTGCACTAACAACTTCAGGAGATTCTTCCACGACCGCGGGCTTCTCTGGTCTCTTCTTGCCACCACCTGTGGATAAAACATTGTTATTGATATTGTTCTTCACATTTCACAGAATCATGCTCACGTACAATATTAATGAGAGTTGTTCAAGTTACAGAACACAATAAAGAAAATAAACTTTATAGTAAAGGTACGATTTCAAGTAAATAAAGGTATGAAAGTAAAACTCACCATTCAATAATAACTTCTGTAGCGTCGAGCAAGGCGCATCGATCGTGATACAGAGGATGAACGCAAATATAAACGAGAGCGAGAGGTCACTCATGAACCTGTATATCTGTGAACAATAATAATCACGATTAGTATTAAAATAAAATAACGTAAAAACAAAACAAAAAAATCTTTGTCTGGTCCTAGGAGTTGCGATACAAAATAATAATCTCAAAAAGTGACTAATAAAGAAATTGAATATATTGATTTCAGATGAAAATTGGAGACTGAAATAAACGTAAATAGGTACTTACATTGTTTCCATCTGTGAAGTAATAAGTCTTCACCCAGGTGCCAGTGGAGATGTAGATGATCGGCAAGTGCACCAAGTACACCGCGTATGAAAGGCGAGCAGGCAGCTTCCATATTTGTAGGGAGAGGAACCAGTTGATAGGACCTGGGAATAACAGATCGATTATGAATAAAAATACTATCATAACAACGACTCGTTATAAATCGAAATTGGAATTAATTAATTATTCTCTCATGCTGATTTGTCGATATCTTTAAAAGAACAATACTCGTACAAAGAATAAATTTTACTGTGAGTTAGGAATATCAACCCCATTTAAGGAATTCTCTTAATCCGCCTTTCCCATTAAAGAACAGGAATAATGATTGTAGATAATGAAGGAATAATTTATTTATAGCCTCTTTGTATTAAGCCTTATTTGTTGATGTTATTGACTATTACTAGGTGGATTTTCTTGGAAATGGTAAAGAAAATACGAATTATTGGTTTGTTCTTCTTTTCCGAAATATTAAAAACACCTGGGTTATCGGTTTGGTGAACAATTATAACAAATAAAATGAACAGAAAATCAGTTAATGTTTCAGAAATTTCTTACAACTCAATATGTAGAGAAAAAAATTAACACTCCTTACCTCCATAGCCATGAACACAAGCAAAGATGAGCCATCCCAAGCCAACAGCCCAGATAGCGCGCATGTAGGCATTGAGGAAGTTGTCGAATGCCTGGGCTGTGTGGTTCGTCTGCATCACAGGGTAGATCGAGAAGATACAGAACGCCATCATGGCTAACGACAAGAACCACAAAATGGCCACGTTAATCTGAAATATTTTCATAATATTAGTTTTGTTGATAAATAAGTATGATCAGGGAATAAAATTATGGACTACTCATTTCAATCTCCCTGGTATATAATCCACAAATCTTGCCTTATTTTCCAATCAAAAATAGTAATTATTATAATTGAAACATATAATTATATTATATTTCATGATAACCTCGTTTAGTCTCAAGTCACCTTACTGTAATACAATAGTTTATTGAAGAGATTAAAAATGATGCTAAATCGAAGGTTTCTTTAAATAAATACGAAACAAACCTTGGAAATCCTTATTTTCTTGTCCTTGCACAAGTACAGCAAGTACCCGTAAATCATGCCGACAAAGAAGGGAGGAGCACGGGCCAAAGTGTTGAGGTAATAATACTGGACATAATTCTGGAACTGAGCTATGCGTCTGAAAAAGAAATGTTTATTTAGTATCAGTTATCGAACAGGTGATTACGACGACACAATCAAGGGGAGTAGTACAATATTATCATAATCCTAATTATGTGTACGTGGATTACACGTTTGTTTTGCGTGAAGTAATAAATTGATGACTATGCAGAAATAAGTGGGAGTCTCAGATGAGACCACAGGTAAGAAATTTACTACCGATATTAAAATCTGATTACTTACGTTGGATTTGCAAGCGCAGCAGAATAGTTATTCAAGTAGCTGTACAGTGAAGAAGATACGAGCGAGAGAAGCACGATGCCGGTGAGGATGCACCAAGCGATCCTCTCGCGTCCGAACATGAAGACCAGCACTATGGGGCAGATGATGTATAGCTGCATGTCTACTGACAGATACCAAGTTTGAGCTAGACACTGAAAACAAAAATAAAAAATGAGATGTAACTAAGCCGGATACATTGACGACGATAAAATTGAGACTTTTTTTTTTTTTTTGTGTAGTTAGTGACTAACTTGGTGTCAGAGTTTTAAAGCCGCCCATGGCAAAATTGAGACAAGGTGGACGATAACCTAGTGAAGGTGGTGAGAATCTGCAAGATACAGAAAACTCAGGATTGGTATGGAATGCTTGGGGGACCTGTGTGTAATAGTGTACATTTATTGGCTGAATGAAAATGATGATGAAATTGAAACAAAAAAAAATAGTACTTACAATTTCAAGAGGGTTCACATAATTTTGAATGTGAAGTAGCGCAGCCCACCAGTATGTCCTGCAGTTCTCCGCAGCATGGGCCTGGTTGAGCCAGTATGGGCCATCAGAGACGTGGTAAAACACGGAAGCCTGGAGCAGGACCAAGGCCGCCAGAAGGGGGAACATCCGAAGTAAGCGATTTAAGTAGAACAGGTGGATGGTCTTGATGAAACGCACTGGAAATAACAAGTTAATTAGTATCGGTCTTTGATATCTAATGGTTGAGAGGCACAGAAATATTTGCAAGAATACTGATAAATGTAAAAAAAAAAACATGCAACTAATACGATTTTTTTGCAGTTGTAATCCCCATGTCGGGATGAACTTGTTATTTAATTTATAATCAGCCAAATTGTCGTAGTATCTGCCTATCTGTCGAATACCTAGTTCGTTAATTTGATAAAATCTGATACCTTGAAACTATGATTGATTTCTAATCCTTTATCCTATTTGATAACACCATTGTCCATTAGTAAAATAATTGTGTTTTTTAATGTACTCTTTACTAAGATTACATATTAAATTATATTATATCAAACGATCCAAATTCAAAGGATTCATAAAAAAACAAAAATAGTGCACTTACTTCTCGAGATTTTTCCAATAACGGTGTACACTGCGAGTATACCACTGAGCATGAAAAAGGTATCGACTGTGATTGGGGCCGAATTGATCCACGTGGCTTGGAAACTAGATATCCACTGTAAAATAAAAGACTTGGCTATTCATTTAGGATACGACAACAAGTCAAGTAATTTTTATTTGGATAAAAAGTACTAATTTATCAGATATAAAATACACCGATATCGTCCGTGAATCTTTGAGAAACGAAATAAAAAGGAAGTATAAGGTTTACTGAAAAGAAGGATGGTCACTTACTTCCATAGTATCTAGAACATTGTGGAGAAATCCAAGCATGGTCATGCAGTAGGTGTGTCCCACGACGACCCACATCATGGAGATGGCTCTGATGCCGTCCACGCACTCGAGGGCGCCAGGACTAGATTTGAAGGTCAGGAACCGACGGGTGTTGGTGTAGACGGAGAAGCTGACGAACAGACTGTTGACGCGGGATGCATCTGTGGAATTGATTGTTACATGAAGAATGGTTCTTTGATCTGAAGTAAGAACGCGTGAGATTGATTGAAAAAAAATACTGTATTTTGGTAGTCAAAAATTATACCTTAAAAATTATACCTAACTCCAATAATTACTCAAGATAAACAACCGCAAATCAAGTCACGTTGATTTTGAATTGAGTAACACGGGTATCGTTATCATTTATGTGTATCTTGTTAAATAACTGCGCAGCAAGAGCGATTGCAATATCAAATATTAGTTCTGTTGCAAATATTATTAATTAATTTTAGGATTTCAGCGTTGATAAATATCGTGTTTGAGTACAAATATCTTCAATTGCCAATAAACTCACCTCGTTTAAATAAGAATGTTTGGATGAGGTCGTAACTCGTGCTTATGATAAGTAGCAGGCCGATGAAGGAGAAGATTGCACTGAAAGAGAAAACAAATGTAAATAAAAAATAAAAACAAGAACATAAAAACAAAAAAGTAATTAATTAGGAGAACTAAGATGAATTTTAAAAGCGTCAGTTTAAGAGTTAACCAATTTTATAACATGAAATAAACTACAAAGGTAAGAGAATAATAAAATATACTTACAAGGCAACATAGTCAGCAGCGACAAATGGCTTGTCATCAGGCAGTCTGCAGTAGTATTCACTAAAAGTAAAGTTGAGGAAAGAAATCCTGGACTGGATGAAGTCCACTGCTTCTGTTGCTGTGCACACATGAGGGACGCATACCGCAACCACAGCCTGCTGAGTAGCAGCAATCAACAATGGGAAAATCCTATAGCAGAAAAAAATATATTATTAACAATATTACTAATTGTAAAAAGGGACGATAGAAAATAATGTTTCAAATAGTGATAAGCATGAATCTTTCGTCAGAAACTGTAACCCCTACTAAAAAATTTAGGAACATCTCCCAAAATTGATCCTTGACCCAGCATTATGAAGACGTGTTCAACCACTGTATAACATTAGATACTATTTCAGGTAACCTGCATCCACTTCCTTATTCGCAAGTACAAAATAAGGCCAAAAAGCCATATCAAATGAATGTTTATTGATTAAATGAAACAACGGCAATGAACGCATTCATTTATCAATGTTTTGTTCTAATTTTCAATAAATTATAAGCCGCTAGGCTTTTAATTATAATCTTCTTAATCCTAGCTCTTTGCCAGGATCTGACTTGCATTAAGGAACTATGGTAAACTCAAAACTTAAAAGCCGAGTAAATTACCTTTCTCTGAATTTCAAACATAATAGTGTTACTTGTTAACTTAATGAAAAATATCTAAAACAATACTGCTGTTTATGCATTTATATTTTAGCCAAAAGCATCCATACTATTGTCTGATTAGGGTAATAAGTGGGAATTTGTAATTGCTTAACTACATGTTTCTGTACCAAGCACAACTTATAACAAAACGGTATTACGGAATTAACCTTACCTCGATTCGATTGGCTCTCCCATTCCAGTAATTCCAAAAACGTAAGTCTGCAGGCTACTAAATCTTTCCATAGTCTTAACCGCTTTATTGTCGAACTGATAGTTTGGCACCTGGGTCCATTCAACGACTGTTTCTGTAGTCTGCTCAGTTGGCGCCGCAGTCGGGAAAGTCGGAAACTCAGACGGGAAAGTCGGCAGAGTCGATGGCCAAGTCCAATCCGGTGGAAATGTAATGTCATCTATTTCAATAGGGTTCTGGTTCAAAGGGACCCTGATCGTGCAGTATTTGCCCTGGAACTGCATTTTGTCCGCAACTGTGTTGATCCTGAGGCATTGGTGATAGTCTCCTAGGTCATTCCAATTTCCAGTGAGGATCCCACTCGGAGGCTTGCCACTAGCATCGATGACTGAAACAATATTTTTGTTGTTAAGAAAATCATTATGCTGATTACCTGTAGTACTAATAAGTCTACCCACATTTCGCCAGATATATTAAAAGTCCCATGTAATGGTGGCGAGCCTATTGCCGTCTACGGACACAAATCGAGATTCCGAGCTGCTACTAAGATATCTATGGAAAAATCAAATACCCTAACACTTTGCCTATCTTACTATGAGACCAGGGTTTTAAGGCAAGTAGTTTTTTGGGGTTCCCCAGTTATTCACTCAACTAAAATAGTTATCGAAACCTTGATATTTCGGAAAGCTAAATGTTGTGCGTTCCTGATCTAACTACCAAACTAAATTCAAGTAAAGTTAGGTCATTAACGCAACCATCAGCACTTCACACATGATTGAGAGTACCAAACTATGTTACTGTACAACCAAGTAAGTTCAGTAATATGATTAAGTACCAACAGTTAGTCCATTATGTACTAAGTTCATAACGTTAAGTGTAAGTACTTCAAACAATGTGATTTACTACAAAATAAATTGTTTTAATTAGGAATGAAGTTTACCAAGCAGGTTTTATTTGTAATTTTAATTTACATAGTTCTACTAATAATGATTTTGTAAAATAACTTTTTGAACATTTTACTGTTGGTTGTGCATTTAAGGTGCTAGGATAGGTTAGGTATATTTTCAGTTATTAATGACATCCGGGTCGATACACTATCGTGAAAAAAAAACGTGTTCACATTTTTCCTATTAATTTTTAATCACACAAATCACCGCTCAAAGGTTAGAAAATAGTGATTTCCTAAACTTTCAACAACTTATGATAATGCCAAGCAGATCGTAATCATCGCACTAGTTCCTTAAAACAAATGAGTCACTTCAGTTAATCGTTGATAAGTACAATTAATCACTACAATCATTACTGGAAAAACACATTAACAAATTTTGGCACGTGCTGACTTTGACGTACTTTTTTGTACACGTTTTAAACATGTGTTAATGCCGTGGGAATTATAAATTTAGGAAATATGAAGTTATGATTAGAATGACAGTAACGGATCAACGCACTTTCTTCACTCTTTTCAACCTGCCTGTTAAAATTTGAATGGTTAATGGATTTATATATCTCGAAACAACAGTAGAATCCTTTATTGAGATTAAATAAAAATAGGCCTCTAAATTCTGAAGAGGTAGTTGATAATTACGAGATATTTGCTGTCAATTTTTTTTTAAAGTAATAACTTTGTATGTGAACGAAATCATGAGTTCATTGATTGCAATATCTTATCGAAGGAAACAAATAAAACGATACTTTACAACTTAGACTGCATTTATGTAATAAATTATTATAAGACACCTGTTTTATGAGTTTTCGTGTTATTATCACTTATTTGAAAAATAGGCTTATAAAATTACCTGATTCTGTTATTATTTATACACATTATGATAAACAATGTAGTTGGTTTAATAATATCACTATGATTCATTATTAATTCGTATTTTTTCGACTGATCTTTTGTAAACTGGAATATGCAAGAACCAAAACTGTATTCCTAAATTCTAAATAATCTAAGTAGGTACCTACTGTTGTCCTTGATGGTATACAAAATGTAATCTAAGTGGACAATTAAAACGAATTATTATAAGCTACAGTTATTAATTTTAATTCACCTAGAGATACCACTAGGATACATTTCAGGAACTACGATACGTTCATGTATTTGAGATGATGTAGCTATTACCCACACCTGCATTATATAATGTTATAGCAATAATTTATGTAAAAATAAAATCAAAGTAAATAAATAAATAGAAGTAAATAAATAAATAAGAGCGATTATGGCTATATAAAAATCGTTGGGTACGCCTGTAGAGCTAGAAACGTAATATGCATTTCTTATTTGCACATCGATAACTGGAACCTTGTTTTAAATTAACAATAAGATTTAAATTTATTATGGCAATAAATACACAAAAATCGCATGATTCCTCACTGGTGAAGACGTAGGAAATAGTACCACAGATTAAAATGTTCAATAACTTGTAAACTATCTAAGTAACTGAGTTACAGTCATAAGAAATATTGACATCATGACAAATAAAAAAAAAACAATCTTCCTAAAAAAATTCAATAAAAGATCTTCACTTAATTTTTATTTGCAGTATAAGCATTATTTTATTTTGTTACCACTACTGGAAGAATGCTTCAACAGTATTATTTTGAAAGCTTAGGTACATACAGTCTAAAAAAATACTTTTAGAATCTTAATCCTTTACCCAGTACCTTTGTAACGGTAACAGGCAGAAAAAACTTAAAAAATAAACTTACACAGGTTCCTCAAGTCATCGTTCGCCAAAAACGTAAGCTGAGCTTGACACTGTTCCGAGTCGAGCACATTTTCGTACAAATCCTGATCAAATGCACTCCTTAAGTCCACAGTATGACCTTCCTTCAGTCTACCATGACCATACACTCCGTTCAAAACTATTCCGATCAAAAAATAATATATCTGAGCACCCATCGCGACTGCTTCTCTTCGAGTTTCTACGACTAATATTGGGAGCAATACTTTACGAATATATTTATATTAAAATCGATAAATATTTGCAAAGATTGCCGGACGATAGATAAGCCGCTAATCTTACTAATTTATCGTATTGATAACTAAATTAGTCTGTGCAGTGACAGGAAAATATTTGCCACTGTTATCAGTTTTTGAGGAAATCATGGAAATTGGTCAATTATTTGAACCATTTGAACATATCACTCGAAGACTGCTCATTCGATTGTATTAACCGGACGCAGTCTATTCGTTATTTAGGTCTACTCATTGACGAAATCTTAAAAGGAAACTTATACATAATAAAGAAACTAAGAGACCGCATTCCAAAAGACATCCTGCGAATGGTTTATTTCGCAATATGCCAGTTCATTATACAATATGGCGTATCTATTTGAGGTGGAGCTGGAAAAACGATAATGATTGAGCTTGAAATAGCCCAAAGAGCTGTTATAAAAGTTCTCTTAAGAAAACCTTTTTTCCTACCCCACTGACTCCCTGTACAAAGAGTTTCAAGTTATACGAGTCCGCTAACTATTTATTCTCAATGCATACCTGCGCAAACAAAAATCCTTAAAAAGCCGACCTGACTACCACTCATTGACTTCCAAACGTGTCTTCCATATCCCGCTACAACGAGTATATCTCTCGTAACAAGACAATGTCCCGCATATTTATACACTTTTATATATAACAAGGTCACCAGTAGTTTACCTTTTGACCCAAAAGAACTCTCCCTCTTTCCAAGCAAAAAAGCTGTCAGACAATGGCTACTCGGTCTTTCATACGATGAATCGGAAAACATTCTCACATCACTCTTTTCACACTCGAAATCCTACTCCCACTGCAGACACTGACACCTACTACACACCACACGCGCACACACTAACACAACTACATATAACACGCGCATACACTAACACACCCACACCTCGTTTTTGATTGTTTTACATTATATTGTTGGTTGTTTAAATTTTTATTTTTAAATATTTTTTTTTGGCTTAGTTCAGTGCAATTTAGGCTCTATTTTGCACAATGTTATGTATCACAATTCTGGTCCCCAAGATATAGGCGCCACCTAGTTTGGGGACTGCTGTAAAGATCAAAATGAAGATAGCTAACAGTTACAGACCGACATTAAGATATGCTAAGTTAAGGTAATATAGGTACATTTATTACCTAACAGTTAGCTTAACTTAATGTTTCAATAAAAGATTAATTTAATTTATTTATTTACCATTTAACAAAGATTTTACAAAAGGCAAAATATTATAAAATCAAAACCGTAAGCCTGGTATTAGATTCAAAAGAACTTAACCCCAATCAAAAATAAACAGTAGCAAGTTGTCTAATTGCATCTAAATCTGCAATAGAAGCCGAAATAAAAAGGTTTCATACAAATCCGTCAATCTAACACTGATTACAAAAAAGCAAGACTGAAAATGGGTGTCATTCAATGAAAGCTTATTATTGCCACCGTTCGGGTACAAGGAATTAAATTGAAAAGGAATTTACCAGCTGCTCGTTATGTCACAAAATGAATCACACAATTAATCGATTAAATCAGACTCAGACCACCTGGCTGGTTTAAAAATATAATTATCGCTTTTGGTGATAAATGCGCAAATATCCGACTATTTTCTTATTCATCGAGATCACAACAGCCGTCTAAAAGTCTGACAGCCAGACATAGGCCGTAGTTATTTGGTTATTGTTCAGTTATTCACTTGGTGAAAACAGATGGCGGTACATAAATCATAGAATAAGCTTATAGCGGAAGCCGACTCCAACATAACTGAACACAAGTAAAAAATTTAGAATACGAGAAGGAACTGAAAAGTCTGAAACAATGAAAAAATTCAACGTAAAATATAGTGGTTGTATTATTTTGTCGAAATCCTTTTAGCAGCTTAAGCTGTTGTTGTGCTAACTAGGTACTGGAGTAGCAGTTGGTAGTTTTTACATTTATGTACATTTGTGTGTATCTGCAGGTCGAGTGCTACTAAGTAAATTTTCCTAATGTTAATAATTTATAATATATTTTTTATTTTTTCGAAAATTAAAGCTTTATCAGAAACAGCAGTATCAGTATTTTACAAAAGCCAGGCTGCTTTCATTCGATTTTGATCCTTCGAATTAGGTACATCGTGATCACGCAATAAATCTCCAAAAATGCAAAAGACGGAATATAGAAAATTGCTAACGCTATAATACCAATATATATTTACTATAATAATCCATCAGTGAAAAACTACTATGCGATTCCCAAAGCAGAAGAAAGGTTCCTTCTCGTACAGATTATTTAACTAATGCCGGTAATTGACGGATAGCCAGCCGTTTTATGTTAAAGTTGAAATAATAAATAAAGAAAACTAAAAACACCTGTCATTTAATACAGCTTCAAAGCAATTTCAGTCTATTAACTCCAATTTTCCGCAATCAGTCAGTGTATCAAAAGTAAACTTTCATTCAACCTATCTAATGAATGCCCATCCAATTTTGGACGGGATTTACAATTTAGCACCTCTTTTACCTATCTCTTAACAAAATTATACAGCAATATAATAAATCTTTATTTCTTAATCCATCTTTAGATGGAGATAAGCTATAAATAAACATTAATTTAGTGTTTCCCTATGTAATCCAGCCAATGCTCAGTAGATAGAAAGGTGTTATCACGCACATCATCGATGATCGTGACGAGTTTACTAAGAAACCCGAATACTTTATGAATCACCTCTTAATCATAGTCAGCTTAAGAGTTATCAGTACGATTAGATACCTAATTTATTTACACCAAAATTGATAACGGCTTGAATCAGCTTTATTGTTTTATTTATTTTTAGAATTGGCTACTGATTTAGTTATTGTTTGTTGAAAATGATATTATGTAATGTGAGATGAATCACACATTTTTTTCTTCCTTTACAAAGTATTTTTTGAGGCATAATGAAGATTTTGACTGTTGCTTGGAGAAAAAGAGAATTAACCTGTACCCTAATTGCGAAGTTACGCAATTAGGGTACAGGTTAATTCTCTTTTTTCGTAAACAATTTTGCCTAATTTGTTTCATATTGACAGTTCAACAACATTCATTGCGTTATTTACGTTGTTGAGCAGATTTTTATTTCCAACTTATGAAGCAATGGTTTAGCAATCTGTTTCAAACCGAAACAGATTGTAGTTGTGTTGTATCACGCAATTAGGGTACAGATTATCTTAGAACTAATAGGTAGAAATTGACATCAAAGTTAACCCTTTGTTGAGGTATTTATAGTTTTGTTCTATGCATGAAAGTTAAACAGACATACATTTTCCTGTCCTCCAAATAAAATAGTAGAAAAAAACTTTATTTGTGAAGGTTTTTTCATCATGATAAAATACAATCATCAACGCAACCCGTCAAAGTTCATTAATTGCCGATAAAATGGTATTAAACATGCCTAGCCGTTAACCTGTTGCCAATAGGCTCGACCACCTATTACATGAGACTTAAACATAACTGGCGAAAGTACTATTACGTGGTTGATTGAACACGCTCGTATATAAGATAATCACTGTTTAACGGAACTTATCTCCAGACAGTGTACTTCAATTAATCTAATCAGTTATAGTATGATCGAATGCTGATTGATTGAAAACGTGTTCAAAACTATGTACCTACCTACTTATAATTAGTCGACAAATTATTATGTTGAAATAATACTGGTATTCACATATCACCGCATTTTTTTAATCTCTGTTTTCAAGAGCTCAGAATTTTCTCACATACTTACTTACTTAATCAAAAGTTACGAGTATATGCACCTTTCCTACCGGAGGCATTTTTCTAATTATCGTGTCCCTAATTTGGCTTTGCAATTTTTACTATTTAACAACTCATCCTGAACTTTAACGAGAGTTCAGTAGTCCCGCATACAGAGGGTGTTTTTATGTTTTTATTTTTGATAACTTAGAAAGAATTTTTGTTTTTTTTTTTAAATATTTGTAGAGCATCAAATGGTGTGTATTTTAGTATCCATTTCATTTAAGTAGTTTTATTACTTCTAACAGAATGGCTGATAGACACTCACTGGAAATGGGGTCCCTACTGAAGCGATCGAACAAACATTTTTAATGTTAAAACACCTTAAGATACCTTTTTTTTTTTTTTTTTTTTTTTGGGTGGGAAATTATCAAATAACTTCTCCCGCTCTGGGTGGAGCGGGAGGGCGTGTCAGACTCTTACTGACTAAAACCCACCCGTGTTCCTTCCTATGCCATGTTGCCGGGGGCCACGATTTCCCTATCGGTTTTCTTCGAACCCCCGGCATTGGCATTGGCCCTAGCGGACCCCGTCAATTCTGCTGACATCTCTTTGAGGCGCGCGTGGAACACAACGCGCCGTCGACCCGGGCTTGGTCCTTATCGGACGGCGAGCTACCCATTGCTCACCGTCCGCAAGCCCGCGCCTACGGTGGCCGGAAATCTTCCTGCGATTCCCGACGCCCAGGGCGTCTCCTGCTGCGGCGGTTAGGGGCGCGAGGGCGCGAAATTTGCCTCTCCCTCACGCGCTCCGTCTCCTCCTTCGCGAGAATTACTGCTTCGCAGAAAGAGGTGACGGCCTCCCATTTCCTCTCGCTCCGTAGCATGGCCCGAATCAGGGCCGGACGCGAGAGATCACCGCCGCCGATCGCATCCACGAGGACACGGCGATGCCCTGCCCAAGCCGGGCAGACCTCCACCGTATGCTCCACCGTGTCCTCCGGGCGATCCACACAGTGACGACACCCGGGCGTTTCCTCCCGCTTTATCCTGAACAGGTACCTCCCGAAACAGCCGTGTCCGGTGAGTACCTGCGTCAGGCGGAAGGTGAGGACGCCGTGGCGCCTCTCTAGCCACTCCTCAAAGAGGGGTCTTATCGCCTCAATTGTGGCGTGCCCAGCGCTGGGTTGCGACAATCGCAGTCTCCATTCCGCCATGAGATCCCGCCGGAGCTCTGTCCGCTGTGCCGCGACTTCTTGCGGCATCGGAGTTAAGCCCCGGCGCTTCGCCTCCTCGCGCCACTCCCAAATGTGCGCGAGGACCTTACCTGACACAGCAGTTTACTAACACTAGTTTGTTAAGGCTTACTATGCGCTAGCGATAATGGCAGTAAGTACGTTTTGCATAGTTTCCAGTAATTGGTGCTCAAAGTTTTTCGTCATATTTTTAATCTTTCTGACTTGTTTTATTAACTTATTTAAATTCAAATTTTTGAAATATGTGGCCCAAGTAAACTATTATTTCATTGTGTAATATGTATTTCCATTAGAATACTTTTAAATGACAAAAACTATTTTATACCCAGTACCAGTTCTTTAGCATCAATTGCTTCATATAACCGCAGTAAGTATGAAGTTACTGCTCATATCATCAGCAGAAGTAAAACATGAATGATGATACCGCACTTAGAAATTCGCCGTTACTTACTGCTGTTATACATACATTAGGAAAAATTATCATAAAAACAACTTACTGGCGTTATCCTTAATGAAAATTAAACGTTCCCGTTAAGATATATAAAATGGCAATCGGATCTTATTGTACAGCTCATTGCGCTGATTCCGAATCTATGTTTAACTCGATTTAGACAAAAATGATACTTACTGCAGTTATCGCAAGCGCGGCAGTATAAGTTGCTGCTTAACAGAATTAAGCCAATCTCTCCCGTGTACGTAATATATTTATTTCCCAGCAAAAATGTAAGCTAACTTTATCTGATTATAATATCTAGCCCAGTTAGTTCCAAGAAGGGTGTTTCCCCTTGATAATGACGCAGCTACGCCACAACCTCATGAGCTCACAAGACGACGTAGCTAAGCCACAGCGTCTTTGCTCACCTGCTCACATAACAAGCTTAAAGCACAAACAGACGACTTGTCAACTTGCTATATACTGGCCTAGTTCCTGAACTTGACGCGCAGTTGGTTACCTCGACTATTTCTCTGTTGATATGAGACTATTATAAATTAATTTAACGTCCTGTGCTCCCCAGTAGGGTATTACGTTATATCTAACTCTTGACCACCAGTGGTTGTCATAGAAGTGATGAAGGAATTAACGGGGAAGGCAAATTTATATAAAATGCATAGCAATTTTTTTTTGTAATTTATCAGTAATCCAATGTTTGAATCCAGTACCATTGGATCGAAATTATGCGGCTGCCATGTTCCAATCCAGAGATAGATACTGAATACTGGACTGGATTAATATTTTTATTGTACGTGTGTTCTTATTTGTTCTAATAACATAGTTTTAAAGTAGATAATTGGCAAATTTTGTAATACTAACACGCTTATGGGGTTTCGGAGAGTGAAAAAGTTTGTTTTTTTTTATTGTGACTTCATAAATTGTTTACATTGATCCAACATCACTAGACTCCAGCGCTGGATAGAAATTCTGAATCAATTTAACAATTATCTTCAAATCTTTAGTAAAAAATTATTATATGCAATGCGTTGGACTTTGGTAAGCTCTACTTCCGCGTTCCACTTATTATCAGTAGTTACAGAAGAGTACCTAAGTATTGGTAATACTTGTGCTAAAGTCCTTTAATCACTTTTACAACATTGGCTTAAGATATAGAACAGAACATCCTTGTTTATATCCGTCTGCAACTATTTCACTGAAAGTTAAAGGCCTCTTCATTACACGAGAAACGGACATTGACCATTATGCCTAACATGTATGTGGTGGCGATTTCTTAACGACACAAAGTGTTGTTTTTCAGTCTCAAGATTACGGGGATGTACCGTTTCTTTGACACTTTACTTTAGTAACTTTGCCTACTGATTCTAAAGCACAGGCCACACTGGAAATGTAACTAATTTCGTTTAGCTTCGCTCATGTAGCTAAGCTACCGCGTCTTTTCATACTTCGGTTCATAGATCGCGGTGAGAACCAAAGTATACAAACACGCGGTAGCTACATAAGCAAAGCTAAACGAACTTAGCTTCATTCCCAGAGTGGCCTGCGCTTTAAACCTGCACTATAACTCAGCAAAACAATACGAGTACAAAAACAAAACAAAATTTCATCTTGTAAACAATACACATTTACATCCGTACCACACTAAATCACTCCGCGGGATTAGTATTCCTTGTCCGAGTTCCGAACCCCGGACATTCAAAAGCGAC
Source organism: Agrochola litura (assembly GCA_949152395.1). Lineage (NCBI taxonomy): Eukaryota > Metazoa > Arthropoda > Insecta > Lepidoptera > Noctuidae > Agrochola > Agrochola litura. The sequence continues at coordinate 23,691,669 of OX424505.1, forward strand.
ATTTGGCCCAGGAAACGGTCCCTTTTCCACATTTTTGGCATATCACACTGTTTGTCCATTTGCTGGACGAAAAATAAGCAAGTGAAAATAGAAAAACAATCAGTCAGGTCAAACACCCGCGAAATTACATTCAGACGCATTCAGAAACGCTTCAGGGGAACGTAATAAAGCATAAAAATTGTATTGTGAGTTTAATAGTGAATATTTCCTGTTTCATAAACGTTGCAATATGTCTAAGTGATACTGAAGTTTAGTTAGCTAGATAAATATGCTATATAATATATAAATATGCAGTCTCGTATTTTATTATTTCCAACTTATGAAGAAAACTTTATAAAACCGTGTGAAGTGGAACAAAATTGCACCAAGATAAAAGATGGAGAAAATTCTAATATTGCTATTAAACCTGATGAGCCGTGAGATAACAAACAAATTCTTTACTACAAAATGGCATGGCCGGTATTTAGCGCGAGCGTAAAGTGATACTGAGAGGCTCATAAAAATGACTCAGTTGTTTTGTACAGCTTTCAGTGAAAATTGTGGATAAATAAAATATACAAATGAACGGCAACGACGGCGGCGCACTCTGGATCGAAAAAAGGCTCTCGAAGACATTGGAGCTTAAATTTTAAAGTGTTGGTTTTTTGCTTGAAATGGCTTCTAATCTATACATATAAAATGCTTTGTCCTGAATGACTAACTGACGGATCAACGCACAGTCTAAACCACTGATCGTAGAGACCTGAAACTTGGAGGGTATGTTTTTTGTATGACGTAGGCATCCGATAAGAAATTATTTCCTGAAATTCTACCCTTAAGGAAGTGAAAAAGGGGGGCAAAGTTTGTATGGGACAACTTGATTCCTTGGTCCAATGTACTTAAAATTTTGCATAAACCTTTTTTAACAGAATTGATGGAAGACGTGTTTCGTATTTTATTTAAATGCATCCCCTAACGGGGTTAAAAAGGTGTAGAAAGTTATTTTGGCGGTGATTTGCTTCGAAGTTGATATCAATACTCCTTAGTGCTTTTGATTTAAGTTACATTTTATTTTGACACGTTTGAAAACTCAATCCGATTTTATTCAAAAAAGGTTGAACTCACTTAAAAACATAAGCAAATACTCTTTTTAGTTTTAATTGTAAAAACATCTGTGTTTGATTTGTTGTGTATAATAAATACTTATAGTTTTCTTTTAGTTTTTCTTGTAAGTTTAATTTAATGCGTATTGTTTTTCGCAATTTTTTTACGTTTTTATTTGCTTCGTAATGACCTCTATGTTTTGGAATTTACTATTCACAATTGTGCCCGTTAGGTGGCGCTACAATCGAGGTTCAAGATGATGTTACCTAACCTAACTAACAAAAAGTACTAGGCTTGCATGAATTCACGACAGTATTCAATCATTATGTTATGCTACTAAGAGGATTTGAATGAGGCAGACAGATAGTATAGTTTATAACCTGGGTTACCACATAGGATACTTTTTATCCCGGTATTACGTTTCCGAGTTCCACGTGAGCGAAGCCGCGGGAAAAAGCTAGTAGCCAATATTATGCATAAATATATCATAGGATACAATCTGGTAGGAAAATTGGCAACTTATATTTCTTTTGCAAAAAAAATGTATGGAGTTAATGCTTATATCTCCAGAACGGAGAGAATAACCGTTATATCCTTGCACACGGTGATGTAACTATTTGCAAGAAAATTAAATTTCCAATTTTCCTACCAGATTGTATCCTATGATGTATTTATGCATAATATTGGCTATTAGAAACCATTTAAAGCAAAATTCCGGCACTAGAAAATTTAAGCTAAACTGTCTTCGAGAGCCTTTTTTCGATCCACAGTGCGGCGGCGCCAGCGGCGGGCGGTGGCGCAACGAATGTTTGTAAAAAAAAATCGTAAAGCGAATGCCCGCGGTGAGTCCCGTCCTTAATGTTATTATTTGGGGTTTTATTCGAGAGAGTATTCAATAAAACCAGCGTGTTTGACTGCGAAGACGGAAGGGAGGAGATTTTAATCATTTGAGACAATGGATCACATTCAAGACTATGGAACATATTCATACAGCCTACAATTGACTCTGCACATTATAAGTGGCATTAGTAACTACTTAACCTAACACATGTTATTTTGAGCAATTTCCAACACCCCCACTCTCAAAATACAGATATATCACAACTTATACTACAACAACAATGCCTAACATTTTTACAAATTTATTATGTTTCACTAAAGGTAAACTTTTAGTAAGCATGTCTGCTGGCATATCTTCTGATGGCAAATAATAAATCTTAACAATTTTATTGTTAATTATTTCTCTACAATAATGATAGCGCACATCAATATGTTTTGATCTGTTATGGAATACAGGATTTTCAGATAACTTTTGAGCGCTTTGATTATCATTATTTAACTTAATAGTATAGGTTTGTTCAGTTATCTCATTTTGTAAATTCATAAGATACACAGCTTCCCTGCAACCTTCTGTAATTGCCATATATTCAGCCTCAGTACTTGAAAGCGCTACAGTTCTTTGTTTTTTACAACCCCATGAGATAACTGAACCTGACAACATGAAACAGAAACCTGAATAGGATCTTCTATCAATAGAATTATTTGCCCAATCAGCATCAACATAACCCATAATATTGAAATTTCCATCTTTACAATATTTTAAACCTAGACATCTTGTCTTTTTTAAGTATTTTAATATTCTTTTAGCATATAACCAGTGTACATTATTATGACAGTTATTAAATTGACTTAGATATCCTACAGCATAGGCTATATCTGGCCTAGTCAATACAGCTAAGTACATTAGACTGCCTATCAGTTGTTGATAAGGATTTTGACTTTTTACATCTTGATTTTTAACAATATTCAATTTAGCTTCCATGGGTGTATCAACAGTCTTACACTCAGTCATACTAAATTTATACAATAACTGATCAATATAGTTTTCTTGACTCAAAGTAATGGTTCTATTCTCTTTATCAGTATTCACATTTATACCAAGACATTTTCTAATTTGTCCTAAATCTTTAATCTTGAATTGACTACTTAAAGTTTCTTTTAACGATTCCATTTCCCTAGTATCATTAGAGAAAATAAAAAAATCATCGACATACAGAGTCACAATTGTCCTGAGATTATTCTTACATTTTGTATACAAACAGGGTTCCAATTTAGATTTTTTATAACCGTTAACCAACATTACATTATCAACTTTCTTATGCCATGCCCTTGAGGATTGTTTGAGACCATATATAGCTTTATTCAGCTTAAGAACTTTAGTTTTATCATTATTAGAACACTCAAAACAATCAGGTAACTGCATATATATGGTTTCTTCCAATTCTCCATTGAGAAATGCAGTCTTAACATCTAAATGGGCAGTATCTAGATTCAGTTGCACAGCTAAAGCAAATAATAACCTTAAAGTAGTATGCCGGACTACAGGGGAGAAAGTCTCACTATAATCAATACCACATTTCTGATTATAACCTTTTGCAACTAATCTGGCACGATAACAAATGTTATTTTCCCTATCACACTTTTTCTTCAGGACCCACTTACATTTAACAATTGTTCCACTTTTTGGGGCATCTACGAGCTCCCATGCACTGTTGTCTTTAAAGCACTGTAACTCCTCTTTGACTGCGCATAACCAATGATCTTTCTCCGGACCTTGTAGAACTTCCTCCAATGACAACTCACAGACATCTACATTAGAACTTTCTATACACATATTAGAAAGACCATACCTTTCTGGTTTACGCCTTTGTCTCTTAGATGTCTGTACAACACTGCCTGTACTGTCTGTAGAGTTGTCCGAGTCTTCATTTCCACTTGGCACATATGTAAGGTCATTGCTGTTATCTGCGGAGATAAATGAATCATCAGACTGATTATCCCCCACTGAATCCAAACTCTTATCTTTATTTTCTATTTGAGTTTCTGAATCCTTATTTTCTTCAGTGACAGTTATATGTCTTATATCCAAATCTTTCTCAATAATGACTACATCCCGACTAGTTGTAATCAACTTGGACTTGGGATTATATATCCTATATCCCTTTATATCTTCAGAATAACCCACTAGGATACACTTGTCAGATTTCTTATCCCATTTCAACCTTTTCTGTTTGGGTACATGTGCCATCACAATACTTCCAAACACTCTAAGATTACTAATATTGGGTTTAGTATTATTCCACAATTCATATGGGGTTTTATTATTTAAACAAGCTGATACTGTTCGGTTCTGTAAATAAACAGCTGTATTAGTCGCCTCTGCCCAGAACTCCTTCTTTAACTCAGCATCAAATAATAAACAACGAGCCTTTTCAATAATAGTACGGTTCATCCGCTCACTTAAGCCATTTTGCTCAGGTGTGTATGGGTTTGACTTTTGATGAATTATACCCTTTAATCTAAGGAAACAGTCAAATTCACCATTGCAAAATTCACGGCCATTATCACTACGCAATACTTTAATTTTTCTATTAAGTGAGTTCTCTACTTTGGCTGTATAATCTTTAAAACATTGAAATGATTCACTTTTATTTTTCATGAAATAAATATGAGTCATACGGCTATAATCATCAACAAATATGATAAAATACCTTGATCCTCCTAGAGAGACATGTTCCATTGGTCCACACACATCGGTATGCACCACATCTAATAGCTGGGTACTTCTGTTCCCACTGCTTGGGAAAGGTCGACGACTCTGCTTCCCTTCACAACAGGTTACACATGAAGTTGTACTTATCTCTGCCTTCTTGTCAATGGAAAAACCTTCAACAGCATTCTGCATTCCATTCAGGTAGGTACTATTGACATGACCAAGTCTTCGATGCCATATCTCATTAGTTACCACCGCTGCAGCTGACAGGTGTACTGGTGTATCAAGTTTATACACCCCATTAACTAATGTGGCTTTAGCCACCAAGACTCCTTTTTTGTTGTAGATATCACAACCACTGTCTCTAAAGGTCACTCTGTTACCTTTCTTTATAAGTTGACTCACTGATAGAAGATTTGTTGTGAGACTCGGAACACACATAACCTCTTCTATTGTCACGTCAAAATTGCACTTTTCTGTACAAGTAATAATTTGCACGTTACCAGAACATTTTACAGGCACTTTGTTCTCGTTTGCAACAATTATCTCTTTCGTACATTGTTCGTAAGACGCATTTACGATCCAGTGTTCATTTGTTGTCAAATGCACACTCGCTCCGGAATCAACATACCAATCAGATTTACTATAAGAGCCACTAAGGAACACAGCACTAAACGCATTCGTTTGTTTCCGGTCCATTTCTTTGGAATTTGTTATACTTGTGCACTGATTCCGGTAATGTCCCATTTCTTTACATTTATAACATTTTACGTTTAATTTTGACTGCTGCCCGCCGCCATCTTTTTCACGACTTTTGTCTTTCTCTAATGGCTTGACCTTTTTCTTATGTTGGCTCCATTTGTTTTTCTGTTGAAAACTTCCAAACGCAGCACTGTCATTTCCACTGACTTCCGATTCCATATCTAATAATTTAGATTTTATGGCATCCGTCGTGATAGACATCCCCGAATGTTCAATGGCCATAATCATTGGGGAAAATTTTTCCGTTAGACCAGCAAGCAATAGAGAACCAATCCATTGATCATCAATGTTGAATCCAGTTCCCGCCAATTTCTGACCCGTCTCCACTAACTGAGTTACGTAGGTATGCATAGAATTACAATTTTCAAGTCTTATTGATATGAGATTTCTCAACAGACTTATTTTTCTGGTAAATCCCGAGTCATCATAAAGAGATTTTAATTTGTCCCAAAGTTCCTTTGTAGTTTTGACTACTTTGATATGTACGTAAATGGAGGGATCTATCGTCAATATTAACTTGGCTCTGGTCTTAGCATCTTCTGCAGCTGCAACTGCTGCTTCCTTTGGATTGATGCATCCAAGCGTGCCTTCTAACACTAAGAAGTTTTCTGCCGCAAAGCACCACTCGCCATAATTTTCGCGCCCCTTGAGTTTTGGTACGCTCACGACATAGTTAGACGCCATTTTTTTTTCACAGCACGACTACACGAAAAATCACGAAATACAACACAACTAAACTGTTCTCTTTCTGCAACTTTATATCAATGTCCAGATATAACACTGTCACGGAGAAACTAGTTGTACGAACCAGGAATAGCCCTGAGCCCATAACCTGTTATTATTTGGGGTTTTATTCGAGAGAGTATTCAATAAAACCAGCGTGTTTGACTGCGAAGACGGAAGGGAGGAGATTTTAATCATTTGAGACAATGGATCACATTCAAGACTATGGAACATATTCATACAGCCTACAATTGACTCTGCACATTATAAGTGGCATTAGTAACTACTTAACCTAACACATGTTATTTTGAGCAATTTCCAACACTTAACTTAATTTTTTATAAAGTAGGTAGGTACTCTTAAAATCTGTACTTAACTATAAAAAAAATCTGTATGTGTACATGTATTTCATATTTTTTTATTATAGGACACAAGAAACCAGATCATGACCCAAAGTCCTGTTTTATCTCCCTAATTTGTTTTGACTTTATTTATGTTGGCAAAAATTTCGTTATTATGATCATAATACCCGCGTCGTATGTTGTAACTTTTATATAATCACGATGACAATGAAAATATTCAGCAAATAATCAACTCAGGTACGAAATAATCAAGTTAATGAATTTATTGATTATTCTGTCAAATAAAATAATACGTAACTTGGTTTTTGATTATCGTAATATATTTATTAAGTGAGTAATCTACATTAGTCATATTCTTGTTATGTATTCGGAGGACCACTTTAATTTTGGACTCATAATTTAGTGGGTAAGGATAATAATTTGTTTAATAGCATCACAAAAGATAACTGTGAGTGGCAGGACCTAAATAAAGCATTGTGTATTAAGTCATAAAGCTTCATAAATGATAGATAGATAGGGAAATGTGATTTTCCAAGACAGACAAGTCACAAATTGCGGAAATGAAAGTGATAAGCATCGAGCAACAAGAATCACAATTTAAAAAACTTTTAAAAATAATACCTGTGTTTTACATGGAGCGACCTCCAAAATTTTGTTAATGGGTAACTCAATACGTACCTACGATAAGTTTCTTCTTCTACGAGCTTAAAAAACAATCACAATCTTTTCTGAACTTATATAATTCATTACCTAATTACCTGCTACTTACAGCTGCTACAAAATTTCATACGGATGTATTATCCAGTAGTCATATAATATTTGCCAAATACTTACATTATTTTGTAATTACTCGTAGAACTCCATTTTTCCTTATAAAAATCGCTAATCAAATTCCAAATTTCATACAGATTACGAGCTAATCCGGGGAACATTCCTCAGTCTCTTTGTCATCGTGTTTCAAGTAATAAATGACGTCCCTATCACTAATGTGTTGTATTTCCTCAAATGTACATGATTTTGATATCACTTACTTACTAATTACAATGTTTTTGTAATATCTGTTGGACTTTAGACGCTTACACACAATATTTACAAGTTAAAGATATTTTAAACAATGATTTTGATTGACGATTAGAAATGAATGCCTTAGGCATTCACTGTAACGTGCGGTCCATGGCCCTTTACGGGGCGCCGGTGTGGGGCGCGTTCATTGAGGCTGCGGCCAGCCCGCCGGTTGAACGCGTCCCAGAGGGTCATGGCCATCCGGCTGGCCCGAGGATACCGCACGGTCTCCTGTGAGGCGGCAAACTTCCTTGCCGGATTACCAACATGGGATCTGGAGGCAAAGGTCTTCGCGAACATTTGGGAGTGGCACGAGGAGGTGAAATGCCGGGGCTTAACTCCGCTGCCATAAGAAATCGCGGCACAGCGGACAGAGCTCCGGCGGGATCTCATGGCGTCATGAAGAGTGCGATTGTCGCAACCCAGCGCTGGGCACGCCACAATTGCGGCGATAAGATCCCTCTTTGAAGAGTGGTTAGAGAGGCACCACGGCATCCTCACCTTCCACCTGACGCAGGTCCTCACCGGACACGGCTGTTTCGGGAGGTTCCTGTTCAGGAAAAGGCGGGAGGAAACGCCCGGGTGTCACCACTGTGAAGATCGCCCGGAGGACACGGTGGAGCATACGGTGGAGGTCTGCCCGGCTTGGGCGTAGCATCGCCGTGTCCTCGTGGAGGCGATCGGCGACGGTGATCTCTTGCGTCCAGCTCTGATTCGGGCTATGGTATGGAGCGAGAGGAAATGGAAGGCCGTCACCTCCTTCTACGAAGCAGTAATGCTCGCGAAGGAAGAGGCGGAACGCATGAAGGAGAGGCAAAAGGAGACGCCCTGGGCGTCGGGAATTGCCGATTTCCGGCCAACGTAGGCGCGGGCTTGCGGACGGTGAGCAATGGGTAGCCACCCGATAAGGACCAGTCCGGGTCAATGGCGCGTTGTATTCCACGCGCGCCTCAAAGAGATGTCAGCAAAATTGACGGGGTCCACTAGGGCCAATGCCTGCCGGGGTTGCGAATAAGGCCGAAAGGGAAATCGTGGCCTCCGGTAACATGGCAACTGAAGGAACACGGGCGGGTTTTAGTCAGTAAAAGTCTGACACGCCCTCCCGCTCCATCCAGAGCGGGAGAAGTTATTTGATAATGTCCCACCCAAAAAAAAAGGCATTCACTGTAAACGTTAGCAAAGAAATTACAAAAAAATACAAGAAACGTAGTCAATATTTACTGATGAGTACAAAGAATATGAAATAAGAAAACCCCTAAATCACAAAATAAACCAAAAGATATATGAATACATAAACGGGATAGTGACTCACTGGTTTCTAACAGGTATACTACCAGGTCGATGACAGCAGGTAAATATGATGTACCCAGAGTTAGTAGTTACTATGGCGACAGAACTTTAAAAAAACGCGTTCCCTACTTATTGAACACTTTGCCTGCTGACATCAGGCAAGAAGCTAATAAAGTAAAATTCGCTCGTAATCTTAAAAAATACTTGTTAGATTCTATGTGAGTGTAGGTATTGAATATTATATAGATTATAGATGTACCTGATATGTACGAGAGATTCAATGATCTCACAGTTAAACTGCGTAAGCAGTTTTGTGGGGCAATGTAACCTAGCTTTAGAAAATTTTATTAAGTTAATAAAATAAATAAATAATAAAAATAAAATTAACATTTAAATTCAGCGAAACAGTACCTACAACGTTTAATGGTTCCGAAGGGGAAGTCACACAAAATTTATAATGACGTGCTGACGTGCAGACTCAAATTGACAACGTAAACGTGCGTACAAACACGGAAATTCGTAAAATATAACCAGAAATTATTAAAAAATCTTCATTGTTTCAAAAGACCGTAAAGGTATACTTGTACATATTTTTCCATGGCATTCATAAAATGGAGGTGTACGTGTCTGTATCATACTTTTGTTTCATGAAAAGCGATGAAAACATGTTCGGTGTGTCGAGTCAGGGAACATGATATATTTCAGAGTGTATCTAGAAAGTGTAAATAAATGCGTAGATAAAATGCACGAGCCGTTAGAAGACGTAATAATCACATGTCTTACAAAAACAATCTGACACTATGCAAATTATCTTAAGAAATTAAATATTTGACCTGATGCGGAATCTTTAACCTACAATTGACCTTAAAGAGCAGAAGCCATTGTAATTTTAAAACGGGGCCTATGTTACTAAAATACTTTCCAACGTTTTCGTTTTATTTTCAATACTAAATGCAACATCAATCAAATTCGAAACCTTCGCTGCATTAACAATTTAATTAATTTCAGGCTACAAGGACACAACGTAAAGAAATTGAAACAACAGAGCATTGCTACATCAAAGCTTTAACAAACATTAAAATCTTTTCCTTTGAAACAAAACGTTGACTCAAATCAAATAATAAAACAAAAATGTTGAGAAAAAAATAAAACAAAAATGTTACACAATTAATACTACTTAAAACAATTTGCAGAGTAAGAAATTATTGCTAAAATCTGAGTAGAAAATTAATGCGATACTCAACTTTGCTTAAGGTTGAATATTATTCAAATTCAATAATTTAGACTTAGCGCTCATAAATATGAGCTGTTCGAAGTTGGGATGCTGACTACTTTGCCTTAATGCATCCTTAATGGTGCCGACCGTCTAGGAAATCGTTCGATGCTTAATTTATGGGAGAGTTCGACTTTGAATTTGCACATTTTGTGCAGTTTGTTAGATTTTAAGACATGTGCTACGTATGTGTCGACTCGTAAACGTTCCCTGCTTTATGGTTTGAGCTTTCTAATGGCGCATACACACGTGATCGTACAGATGGCTGACAGCTCGTTTAGGACATCGCACCATTAATTAAGAAATACAGTATAACTCCTCTTTTGGTTCTGTATGATGTGGTGCGTTTTTAAAAGTGTTAATAAATAGTGAAGCACTGTTCAATGGACATAACATTACATATTGTAATTCAACCTCCTAGCTCTCATGCCAATATATCTGTGGTCGAGGCGGCATGTCTTCTTCTTCCATAAATCTCTATAAGCCATCATAACAGTATGCATGCATAATCAGCCTATAATGTTCCCACTGCTGGGACACAGGCCTCTTCTCTCTGAGAGGGAGCGAGCCGTCATCCACCACTCGGACCCAGTTCAGGTTGGTAGATGTCACGTGTGTTCGAAGTTTTGGTTCTAGGACATGTCGGTTTCCTTCACCATTTTGAGAACAGTCGTGATTAAATAATTTACACAAAATAAAGTGCCTGCTTGGATTCAAACCCACGAACTACAACTCGTAAGTCGCGGACGTTACCACTGGGCCACCACTACTCGACCATCTTAACAGTATACATAGGTACATTCGACCGCACGTTGGTGGTAACACTTTGACCTTGAACTGGCGAAGTGTAGTACGGAGTTTCAAGTTTTTATTACGACTGGCATGCGGCTTACTGTACAGGGTATCTATTGTAGTTGCAATTATAAACAAAACTTATAATTTTTATTTAGGTAGTTAATTTTATCCTGACACAAAGGCCTTCTACCAACACAACAATAATTAACGAGACACTTTACCAAACGAGTCCAGTGTTCCGTTACCCACAATATTCAGGTTCATGACGTCACCGACAGGGGCGACAAGTGACGTTGTAACCTCTGTAATTGTGTCGCATTGTGCTTTAGAGCCATGAATACTATGAACAGAATGTCTGTTGCAATGCTGTCTATTGTCTGAAGAGCTGTCAGTTCGGTGGGTCTTATAATTGAGGTGCTATTAAGGGTCTTGACAGATTCGTTAGGAGCTAGACAAAATTGTTGAGTGAAATCCTAATTCTAGTGTGGACTTTGGTCTCATTAAGTTGTTTTATATTAAACTAATTATTTCAAATCAAAGATTTATGTAATAGTAAAGCCTACTAACATCATACAATTTTATGAATTAAGGGCAAAGTGTAAATAAATTAAAACAAAATACAATTGCTAACAGTAGATCAAATAAACATTTTAATATTGATAGTTGATTTTGAGTCCACACCGAACATGATTAGCAAACAAGCTCTCTGACTACATTGTTGAAATACATTGTATTTATGACAAACTGATTGATATAACCTGAACATTTCAACAATATAAATATTAAGATTTTTTTATCGATAAAATACAACTGAATTGTTAAGAGGTGAATTTCTGTAACTTTCTCGACATCGATTTTAAAATAAAACTTTTCAACAGAATGTTAACTATTCAGGACGCTTGCCCCAATACTTTATTTGTTTGACAGACAATGCCAAGATCTCTACAGGAAAGTTAATAAGTACTTAGCTTGTTTTGAAATTTTAATGTTTTTAAGTTTTGTACCTTAAAAGTAAAAAACGGAACCCTATAGGATCACTCGCGTGTCTATCTGTCCTTCTATCACAGCCAATTTGCTTCAAATCTAATGGACCAATTAAGTTGCAAATTTGGTACACATATCAATGTGCGGATCTTATATATATTATATTTTATATCATTTTAAATTAAAACTTTTAAAGATAAAAAATTTCTTAAAAGAAAATTTATGAAAATTGACCCTTATCTCCATACCGAAGGATGTTAAAAAAAAAAAACAGATTATAGTTCTATACTTACAGATTAAAGGAAAACTTATAAGAAGTCTGTGGTTTTAAAATAACATGGTAAATGTCCCAATTTTGTGAGTATAAACTTTCACTTGCAGTTGGAATGTATGGGGGAGAACATGTTTTTCAACTATAATGTTATTTGACCATGGGATAAATTCATACCAACTACGGAACCCTTCGTTGTGTGTGGTCCGACATGCTCTTGGCCGGTCGTTTCATATAATTCATTTTACTCAGTGCTGCACAACTTTTCGGGGACAAAATGGAAAATTAAAAAAAAAGATTTGCAAACTGTACCGTGTGACATATCAAATGAAAGGGCTTGTTGTGAGGTTCTCAATTTATTTTTATAATTTTAAATTAAAAACTTTTAAAGATATTTCAGAAAATAGATGAAAGCTTACCATTCCCATCCAGTTTTACATCCCCCCATAACTCCGAAACTACTGAGCCTACGTTTTTGAAAAAAATACTCTTTGTTCTTTAAAAACTTATAAGAAGTCTATGGTCTTAAAATAACAATGTAAATCTGTCAATATTATATGCACAAACTTATATAATTACAGTTAGGGTGTATGGAAGAACATGTTTTTCAACTACAATGTTAAGTTTATTCTTGGGATAAATTCATCGCAACTACGGAACTCTTCATTGTGCATAGTCCAACACGCACTTAGCCGTTTTTTTTTGTTCTTATTACCAACGGCCTACTTCCTCTCATAAATAGGAGGTCTAAGGTACAGCAGTAGGACTATAATAATGACCATAGATTAAAGAACCGGTCAAGAGCGAGTCAGACTCGCGCACCGAGGGTTCCGTACTATTTTAAATTTTCATCGGCGAGGCCCATATTCATCAGAGAATTTTAACATTGCGGTAGAATAATGCAGTTTTAAGTCCGCGCCATCTCTTGACCGATAGTGGAACTAATATTATTTTTGTTGATGCCTTCTGAAAAGTGTGCTATTTAGAGACATCGTGTTATTTTCCCTGTAATCTATACATAAACTTCTTTCACATAAAATAATTTCAGATTCTTCTCTATACAAACTTCGGAGATAAGGGGGGAACGGTATTTTTTTTTGACTTTTCGTCAAAATTCGAAAATAACGCGGCCTAAAAAAATTTTTTGAAAATGTGCAAATAACGCTCTTTCATATGATATCCCACATACTCTAGTAGCCCCACTTCGAATTTTTAAGACCCTCGTCCAGTGCCTGTTGCAGAAAAAACAAAAAAAAATATATATTTCTTACTTGCAAAATAGTTGGGCAAACGTTATCTAAAACTATTAAAATTTCAAGTTGATAGCATGAGTCGTTCTTGAGATATCCAGCTGTGACAAACAGACAGACGGATAAATAGACTGAGTCGCACCATAAGGGTTCCTTTTTACCATTTTGGTACGGAACCCTAAAAACTAAAATAATAATAATTATATTGGAAACAGAAGAAATAAAATCGAAAGTAGGTACGGAAAAGTCTTTAAAGGATTATAAAACATGAGACAATGACATAGTCACTTAACAATAAAATTACAATAACAGGATATGATATGACTCAAGTTTCAAAGGTTGCAAGCATGTATTAATATACTTAGGCAATGTTGTGACAATAAACTGTAATATAAATAGTAACTAGGATTATGTGCTTTTATTATTAGAAGTGAATAATCATTTTATAACACGCATTCATATTTAATCGTCACACATAATGAAACTAAAGGAATGATGCTAATGTTCACGTATAGACCAACAATCTTGGAGGGATTAAACTTAATCAACACATCGCCAGACCGATTTCAGATTACGGTATGATGAAATTGATTTTAAGTTGAATAAAGTCGTCACACCTGTGAATTTACGTCACAAATGGATACACATACATACATTGTGGATGCTAGCTGTTCACATAACAAATCCCCTTCTTGTGCATACAATTTTGGAAATAGAGTGCCCTGTCGAAGTTTGTGTTTTGAGTTGTTAAGACTTCCAAGTTTTTGCTGCTATCGAGCTATAGGATGTCCTGGAAGTCAATTCTCGTGTGAATTAATTACTTCTAGGCAATTGAATACTATCAGGTAAATTTAGGTGTGACAGTGGTCAATCTAGGAGGGCTTCCCACAAGGTATACCGATGACCTTATGAAGGCTGCAGGAAAGCACAAGACCGCAAACCCGACACCGCGGGAAACCAAAGCACAGAATCGATCGATGTGGCGATCCTTGGGAGTGGCGTATTTCCATTATGGCTTTCTGCTGAAATGGTGTCAAAGTCAAATAGTCAAAGTCAAATAATTTATTTCAATTAGGCACAAAAAAGCACTTTTGAACGTCAAAAACAAAAAATAGAATTGATTCTAGTCGCCCCTTCCAAAGGGTAGTTTTCGTATGGAGAAGAATGGGCAAGAAACTCCACCGTTACTCTTTTAAAATGTTTTACAATATTTTGTATACATTAATTATATAATTATATGTGAAAACGATGCACCTGGAATAAGATTACTATACCACAATAGGTAAAAATAAAAATGAAGCAATGATAGAAAAAATAATTATGTAATGGATGCATGGTGTTCACATATTTACAAGCATTGTAAAACCTATACGATATTCCTAAAAAAAATACAAGTGATACTAATTCGTCAGTGTGTGAGTTCAAGTAATCACAGAATGTAAAAAAAAATGTTGTAATATTTAATTACACAATTAAATTAGCAACCAGTTTGATTTTGTCTAGACTCAAAATTGTCCTATGGAGCTAGACCAGCATGCTTCCAAGCATTGGTGATGATTATTATTATTATTTAAGCCTTTTAATTCCCAAAAAAATACATTTAACTTACATGGTATCATAAAATATTCATTAGTTTCTAATTCAATAATAATTTAAGCATGCAATTTCACAATAATTTGACAACAAAATAAGATTTTTAAATAAATTGATTGATTTGATAGATTGGATAAAATAAATTTGCTACATAATTAGTGATGATTATGAGTGGTCAATCAAGAGCTTAACAATTACAAAAAATCTCTTGAACCTGTAAAAGGACATCTTCCATTTCATTCGATCAGCTAGTCCCGGTACTTGCAGGTATTTCTAATAAATTTGAAGTCACCGTGACCGACATCAACTTCATAGAATTTGTGTAATCTATATAAGATTTAGTAACACGATCTACGTCAATGATTGTAATCCCGTTATCGTTCACGTCAGTATAATTAAAATAATCAACTGTTAGGCATCTATTACTTCTGAACTTTGGTCTCCTAGTCATAGTGTCACATTCACGTGTACGCATCTACTTCTGTGCATTAGCCTCTTTGTAAATGAAGATTGATCCAAAACTATTGTTTTTGCATACCTATTAAAATTCGGAATCGAATGCCCAAAATCTTTAGAAATGATGATTTGATTTATATTAACATACACAATTCTAATAATAATATGAAGACTTAAGTATGAAATAAAAAAAAAGATAAAGGTTTTTTGTAAAGACCTTGATGTCATCAAGTCGAATAGTTCTAACGAGGCCAGTTGTTACAAGAAACAAAAGAAGAACAATTAATTGGTTGAAATATTTCTTTTCAACGAAGTACCTACTGAAACTTTTAGGCGATGTTCTATGTTAATTGATTGAGTATTCTATTAAAAGACAAAGACTTTCAAATTTAAAGATAAAGTGACTTATTTATTTTATTTTACTCCTTTTCTACCGTTTACATTGGCGTTGAGTTTTAATTTCTCAAAGGAATGGCTACAATCTTCAGGTATCTAAACGAAACCAATTGAAATGTTTTATTTCCTTCTAGTGGACTAGATTCAATCTAAAGTCTGCTTTGTTTTCTTGAAGAAATCAATTTTTATTAGACTTAATAGTTTGTCGAGTTACGGTTACAAAATTTCATTCAGTTTTCTGGTTATTATTTTTAGCTAGATAGTCAAATTGTATAATTTTATCAGACAAGAGAGATAGATATATTTTTTGAACTTTTGGCATAAAGTTCCACGTTATTCAAGATAACCTTTGTAACCCTCTGTTGGTAGAAAAGTTCCTTGAAAAATTATTTAATGGGAGACTTGGGTTTAGTAATAAGCAGCCAAAAGTAACGGCTAATAAACCTTGAACTTGACTTTAATAATCAATCTTACTTAACTGAAAAATTTCATTTAAAATACAGTTTTGAATATTTTATAAATAAGTAAAGAATCGCTTACAAAACAGTACTAGGCGGTCATGAACTATAAGATATCAATTCCAAAGCAAGATTGGTGGAAAACCTTCTAATAATGTACAAAGCAGAAGGCACCATCGGAAATCAACAATAGAATAAACGCATCAATTTCTTTATAAATGGCAAAAATTGTTCGATTTCAAAGATTCTTCTCCGAATCCGAGATACCTGAATCAATTATTGGCGTGGGAGAGAGATAAACCCAAACAAATACACAGAAGTTCTACTTCATTTACGGTCAAGGGACAATGATCTGACCTCTGTATTGTTCGATTTCGAAGATTCTTCTCCGAATCCGAGATACCTGAATCAATTATTGGCGTGGGAGAGAGATAAACCCAAACAAATACACAGAAGTTCTACTTAATTTACGGTCAAGGGACAATGATCTGACCTCTGTATTCGGATTTGCATTCGGTTAGAGTAGAAGCTGACCCGAACATAGTTGGAAAAAGGCTGTGCAGATGATGATGATAGACACAATGATGGTAATCGGACATTGATTTCAAATTGCAATTTTTCAAAGGATTCACTGTTCTCAATACAGAATATATTTCTGAGTCATTCGATTCAATTTCAATTATTCTATCCCATTTAATGATTATTCCTTAAAAGTTTTGTCGATTTATTGATCCATGTTTGATGACCCAGCTTTCAAGACAAATGTTCGGTCTTAGATCAGATAAAAGTCGAACAAAGGTTAGGTTAGGCTTATGTCTTCTGTTGGTTAAGATGTTGCTGTCAAGAAATTCTTATTTTTCTAATCTTTAGGTTTCTAATAGATTAAAAGAGGAAGATAAATGGATATGTATAGATTAAATGCCACACGACGGTAGTTTGTAACATTACCCCACTCCCAACTTTTACTCGTGCGTCATGTGTCCCAGTTGTCCTTCGTTTCCGTCCCTATTTCATGAACAAACCTCTTTGTCACGATCACTTTATAATGCTAATATCCAGATTATTATAATAGCTTCATTTACATAATAAGGACGGCTAGAACTTGTCTCGAGAATGCTTATTGGCTCTCGAACTTTTTCGACTTTTCCCGAGGCTTGCTACCTAGTGGGTACGCACTGGGAATTTACAATGAGCCCGCTGCGTGCCTCATTTCGCCTTTTATGAAGAGTTAATTTTTAAAATGAAGGCACAATGGTCAGTTTTTATGTAGATATTGGTACGTTCCTATAGTGTGTTATTTGAATAGGTACATCATTGGCTAGTTTTACCGACTTCAAAAAAAGGAAGGTTATCAATTCGACACGTATGTGTGTAATATTATTGGATCTGCAATATATTCAAATATGATATCTATCGATCTATTAGGACTTCCAAACAAGTATACAATTTTTTATAGGTGTATGTATGTTTATATGTATGTATTTATGTTTGTCCACTCATTTCTCCAAAACTGTTTATTGAATTGCGACTATTTCTTTTTTATTGGCTTACATTTACTTCAACTTAGGGAACAGTGCAAGTTTCATTAAAATAGGATTAGTAGTTTTCAAGATATGGACTAATACGTTTAAGTGAGACGGCCTGGCTTATTGATACAAGCTACGGGTGTGGGTTAAAGGAAAACATCTCAAAACCTAGGTGAACTTCTAGTGCATGTGAAAAAAGTGCGCTTATTTTAATACTGCGTTAATTCATTTAAATGCCTTTGCTTACAAGTTAGGTGCCATACTGATTTTCCAGGTTTTATACTACAATTAATCTATCTAGCCTTTTCCCAACCATGTTCGGGTCTGCTTCCAGTCTAAGCTGATGCAGTTAAATATCAGTATTTTACATGGAGCGACTATCTGACCTCCACAACCCAGTAACTGGGTAATACGATACCCCTTGGTAAGACTGGTTGTCAGACTGTTGTGCTTCTGACGACCCGTAACGACTGTCAAAGATCCACGAATGACAGCCGGGACAAACGGCTTAACGTGTATTCCAAGACACGGAGGACTTTCGGTATGTAACGAAGGTCCCCATGTAGGGACCAACCCCGGCAAGCGTAGCTTAACCTGATTGATCGACCCGTGCGGCTGTTATTACTTAGCTACGGGCAGGTCTAATACTACATGATCCAAAAATGATGTGGGAAGATGGGACTGCTCCTGATGCCTAGCCCATTCTAAGTAGTATAATACGCTCATGACATGGGCGCAAGAGCCTAACGTTCTCCTCTCATGAATGCAGGAACAATAATATTCGGATGTGCCATTTCTGTCATCTTCCCTTTTATAAAGACTGTAGGTATAATAACGTCCTGCTTCTTACGTGCCTCGATTGAATGCGACATCTTATTAGAACACAGTTTTCGTCATTCATATGGAAGATTTGGTGACCTTAGGATGACGAAATAGTTCAAGTTCGTGAACACCTGTTTGCTTGATATGCTCACTACAATAAGAGTTGGGGATTTTCAAGTGATACGTGTCCACTGCAATTCAAATTATATCCTCATATGTTTAGTATTAGGAAAAAGTAATTTAAAAATTAAATCGACTTCAAAATGAAATTAACTCAAAATTATGAAATAATATTTTTGTACATACACGAAATTAACCAATAAAACGAAATCAAAAGTAGGTACGAAATAAATTAGGGACCTACAATTTATTTTGAGGTCGGTGCCAGCACTTAAGAAAAGTACCTATCAAATATCAAAAAAAAAAAACAATATTAACAAAAAATTAAATTAAAACTTTGATAGGGAAAAATTCTAGTACAAATACTACACACAGTTAGATAGGTCAACAATCGTTTCTGTTCGAACGGCAATCCACGTCCCGCAGCGACACAATGTGTTAAAAAACACTACACAGTGAAAAATAACTTTAATTTTGGAAGTCGGTGTCTTGGGTTTTGTGTTTTCGTTTTTTGCCACCGACTTCCGAAATTAAAGTTATTTTTCACTTTGTAGTGTTTTTTTTTTGGAAGTCGGTTGTTTTTTTTGTAAAAAGTTTTTATTTTTCACTTTTTAGTTGTGGTCCTACCCCACACACATTTCAATACCACTACCTGCTACCAATGACAGGAACTTATCATATCATCTACATACTAAGTGGGAAAAAAATACGTATTTTGTAGCTAACTCAAAAACTACCCAAGCAAAGTTAATAAAATTTATATGGGACCAATTTGGGAGCATACCCTTTCAAACAAAAGAAACATTTTCAAAATCGGTCCACAAATGACGGAGAAATCGGTGGACATACATAAAAAAAAAAAAAAGAAAAAAAACAAACATACGCGTCGAACATATAACCTCCTCCTTTTTGGAAGTCGGTTAAAAATTGCTTCTTATGCCGGGGCCATACCAACGGGAAACGCTGTTGATTATCGCGATGATGAACTTTATTCCTACGCGATAATTAACAGCGTTTCCCGTTGGTGTTGCCCGAGCATTATTAATCATTGTGGTGATGGTGACGGTGAGTACCATAGATAATACGTGTTCTAAATCTAAATAATACATCTATGGTGAGTACCATATAAAACGAAAACAAGAAAAGATTTTTCTAAACGAATAACAAAAATGTATGTTCCTACATAAAAAATTTGGTTGATCTGTAAAATATATTTTAGCTCCGTTTTTATAATGCTGGGGCCACACCAACGGGAAACGCTGTTGATTATCGCGATGATGGACTTTATTCCTACGGGTCCATCATCGCTATAATCAACGGCGTTTCCCGTAGGTGTGGCCCCATCATAACGAATATATCGTTTATTTTCAATGGTTTTGCAGGTACCGACCTCAAAAAAAATTGTAGGCCCCTAATTTGTTTCGTACTTACTTTTGATTTCGTTTTGTTGGTTAATTTCGTGTATATACAAAAATATTATTTCATAATTTTGAGTTAATTTCATTTTGAAGTCAATTTAATTTTTTAAATTACTTTTTTTTAGTTTTAATTGTTAATAAATGTTATTATCACACATTGCTGTTTTTTTTTTTCAATTGGCCAAAGATAGTATCACACGAAAAAGCTTAAGAGAGCTAACACACTGGGATGCCATAGCGATGTCGCTGGCTACGTAGCCATGGCTACCTCTGGCTACCTACCGTAGCCAAATAAGTAGCCAGTAACACGCGGGCGTCCATTCTGGCGACTACTTACTTGTATACAAAATACTGGCAACTTGTCTACACGTCGCCAGGTCGCCAGAGTATCGAGTCTCTACATAAGGCCCGGGCCGGTGAATCGTGGCTACGCTTCCTAATTGGCGACGTTGCCAGACCGTAGCCAAGTGAATTAACTGTCATACATTTAAATACGAATTGTTTAGATACGTAGCTGGCGACGTCGCCATGGCGTTCCAGTGTTTTAGCGCTCTAAAACAGCAGACGTGTTTCAGCAAGCTACACATAATATCATGAAAAATGTTATGTAATGTTACATTCAAAGCAGGAATAACATTTATCAAATTTAATAGAATTTTTACATGTTTTGTGCTTCTGTGTGTACTCAGCTTTAGATCCATTTGTATGGGTAGCCCAGTTCGTTTTATGTAAAAAAGTGGATATGAATTTTATATCTTTATGTTACTACGCTTTGAGGAAAAAGTATCATATTAATTGATTCGGTAAAACCATTGCCCATTCATAAATCATTAATTGATAAAACTAAGAATTAATTGTTGGCTTAAGATATTTATAATACTCCTTTGCTACTGTGTGTTAAGAAAGATTACGGGCTCGTAGTGCAGCTTAATAGATTCTATAAGGGGAAAAACAATTAAAGTTATAGATGGCTTTGGTCCCTATCTCAATTACATAGTAATTGCTTAATCTATAATTATATATTTTTTTATAGCTATTACCTACTTGATATAACATTTAAAAAATGTTTGTCATAGCGGTGAGAGTACTTTTACTGTCAGTACTCTTTAAATATTTCTTATCTTTAGATTAAATCTAAATGTAAATAAATATGACTCAAATAATGATAAATGTTATAAACAAACAAAATAAAACTTCCACCAATAAAGCATGTATGAATTATTTAAATTAAAGCCCGAAGGTCAAAGAATTTATTAATAAGATACAGTGGATAAAAACAAATTTTTGACGTGATAACGTCTTATAAATCGATGAACGCCGGCTGCACGCACGAAAAAGTGTTACGTTCCGCCTGAGCCGAGCGTGTAAGCGAGAGCGCGGAACAAGCGATAGAGAAGCACGATCGGCCTAAGCGTTCGGCTTGTGACGTTATCACGTAAAATTATCGTCCGTAAACTGACTTCGCACACAACCAATTTTTTTTTAGGGTTTTCTTTCTGGCAGAATTTGGGTGCTTGTTTATTTGGCATAACACACTTGGCATAATCTTCTTAAAAATAATATTTTAAAGGCATAAAAAATATTTAATATGATTATTGTTTGGCCGAATACAGGGTGATTGGAAGATCAGTACAAAGCTTTATGGTGAAGATTTAGAACCATTTAAACCATGGTTGTCTTAGACGAAGTCTTACCATAAAAAAAAATATTATTACAGATTTTTCGAAAATTCCCGAAATTTTAAATCAACCGCTTATTAATTAATGTCTGTAAAAAAAAAATCGAATGACACTGAGGCCTAAAACATGTTTTGCTAGATTGCTTATACATTACTTTAATAAAATAAAATTGAAATGAATTCATTTATTATTCAATTTGGCCATTAAGGCCGCTCAAGCCCCGGTGTCAAACAATGTTTGACACTTGGAACATGCGGTCAAGCCCCGGTGTCAAACAATGTTTGACACCCGACAACCGAACACCGACACCGGGATTTTACTCTTTTTCTAATATAAAATAATGTCTAATGTCCTCTGTGGCTTTTTTATTCTATGGTCGGATAGATATGCTAGTCAACAAAACCATTTTATTTTAAAATACCTGGAAAGCAATATTTTAAAAAAATATTGAAAGTGACGTTCGGGGACGAAAAAATGTCAGTCTACGAATCGCTCCGGCCTTGAAGGTTATTACCGTAATATTTCATTTTTATTGTGGTTTTTGTGTGTAAATCGACGGGAAGTGGTGTTATTTTCATTTTTAAGTAAATATTACGTCGTTGTAGATAATATTTGCAGTAAATAACATCATGTTATACCTATTTTGACCCAAACTAAAAGTGTAAACAAACATGTGAATAAAAAAGTGACCGTGCTGTGATTTTGTGGTATTTTGGTGTGTAATCGTTGGTATTTGATGGGTAAGTCGCCTTTTTTAATCAACATATTAGATTCTTAATAATGTTAGGCACTTTTTTTGCCTAAATACGGCAAAAAAATATTTTTTTGGAACGAAGAAAGTTACGTAAGCAATAGAAATTCTAGGTCTTAAAAAATCTAGATTTTTAGAATTTTTTGTTTTCAACGTTTGTCTCTAAAAACGCTTTTGTTAGATAACATAACTATCCATAATGTACCCTGCAAAATTTCGTGTGAATTGGTTAGCTAGTTTTATCAGAAATCGTTAAATTAGTGGACAATAGACTCGCCAACAAAAACGCGTAATAAATCTTAGTGAACATTTCTCACGAAAGTTATAAATATTTATGTTGGGTTCCTTATCTATCCGAGAACCGAAAACAATAGACTTTATCGTTCGACGCCTTCTAGGAAACTTGAGTATTTTGTTTATCTGAAGGTGAGTCATAAATATTTTGCGTCGTGGGTGGTCGCGGGGCTTGACAGATGAGTCATCATCTGTCAAATAGGGCCTTAAAGGCAGTTTATTTAAAATTTCGAAAAAAATACTTAATTTTTTTTAAATTTTTTTAATGTTAACTTTGTCTAAGACAACCATAGCTTAAATGGTTATAAATTGTTTGAATTATCTTCACCAAAAAGCTTTGCACCCATCTTCCAAGAATTTTAATTGGCATAATTACCTTTGGAAAAGTTAAAATTCCGCATAATTTCGTTTAGCATAAAGTTTATTTAGAGCAACGATTATTTAGTATAATTTCACTTGGCAAAATATGAAGATGGTATTTCATTTGGAATAAATACATATGTTATTTCCATAAAATATGTTGTGTTACAAAAGTTTGTGACAGAAACGAATCGCTGCAAAACCGACTCTACGTATTCTTGTCTGCCCTACCCCTTCCTTTTTTTTTTGGGTGGGAAATATATCAAATAACTTCTCCCGCTCTGGGCGGAGCGGGAGGGCGTGTCAGACTCTTACTGACTAAAACCCACCCGTGTTCCTTCTGTTGCCCTGTTGCTGGGGGCCACGATTTTCCTTTCGGTTTTCTTCGCAACCCCGGCAGGCATCGGCCCTAGCGAACCCCGTCAATTCTGCTGACATCTCAGTGTAATTTAAGCCCACGTAGGCGCAGAGGGGCGAGGTGGCCCGCGAATTGAGGAGCAGGTGATTTAACGCTCGCTGCCGCGGCTGAGGATCCGCGCTCGCCGCCGCGGCTGCAGTTGTGAGCGTTCAAACCATCTGTGACGATAAGCTTGCGTAGGACCGTCGGAGTCTCGCAGCGCCGGAGCTGTGACAGAAACCATGCCTGCTGCATGTTGCATGATCGCTTGAATGCTGCATGCATGGTGTATGCTTGTTTACATGCTGCATTCTTGTTGCATGCATGTGATAGATGAGTCTTTCAATTATTATGGCTATTAAATGTATGCCAAAAGATGATTCTGACTTACAAAATTATGAGTTTTGAGTGTATGATAAATTAGTGATTGCAAAACGATTTTTTCGAAATGAAGTTTATGTTTTGCGCTATTATGCAAAATAATATTATGACATAAAAAGTTCTGCTATAAAGGGTAGACCCTTTTTTGTAAATACAGTGAAAAAACACATTTATTTTTAAACACAGTGAAACAAAAACATTTATTACCTATTATTTTTGAGGGTGGAGTAGCAACCGCGTACCAGAAGACGTAGCGTTAGAAAGCCCACAAGGTGTACTGATTACTTTGTGAAGGCCGCCGGATACGGAAAGCACAGAACCGGTCGAAGTGGCAGTGCTTTTGGTAATAAAATTGTGAAACGATGCTTAAGGTAAACTTTTATTATTACAAATAAAATTGTCCTTTTACTCCCCATTATTGAAAAAACTCCACGCAAAACTAACTTTTTATTACTACGGCATACAGTTTATAAATAACTCTATCACAATCAATATTAAATATTTACGTAGAAACGATAAACTTCCTCCTCTAAACCCAATATTCCCCTAAGTCCATATCGTGTCAATAAAACGGAAACTTCCCTCAATATCGGAGTCCATCCATTTGCTGTAATTGAGAGGGAACGTTCCGCTGAGAAAATTTCCATTACGCTCTATGTTTACTGCGAAAATATGCCGCTGGGCACTGAGCCCGCAATCTACAGTTAAATGGAAATGAGATTTGAGGACATAAGAGGTTTACATAAAGCAGGTTTTATAGTGTAGACAGTTCACGACGGTTGTTCACTTCGCAGTCATTATTTGAGTTCTTTCACTATAAGTTAGTGGGATTTTTAAAATAAACCAAGGGCCTAGATAAGTGGCAATCGTTTACAAGACATTTCAGTTTTATAGAACGACTTTCAACGGGATTGACATAAGCTTTTCGGTAACTTAATATGTCAATAACTTAATACAGTTTTGACTTTCCGATCATCGTTAACGCGGGTGTAATATAACTTGTTTGAGCCCTCGTTTTTTAAGCTCGGTATCTGCTCTTGGAGACGCTGGTGCATATGGTTCTTTTTTTTGGTATTGGATAGATCGAAAATTCGATTATTTGATGTTAATCAGGTGTAATATAGAATTTCCTGCGGTAGTCAGCACCGCCTTTGAAATAAAAAAGAAAATGCGTTTATTTGCGCTAAACATGACGCAAAGAAAGAACACAAAACAAAAAGAACAAGACATCTGATCTCCAAAGATCAGATGTCTTGTTCTTTTTGTTTTGTCATCTGTCACACAAGCAGCATCGTAGATCCATTGCTATCCTCAAGACAAAGCTAAAATGTGCTTGTAATTACACCATGTGTCTCATGTGCTTGTAATTAAAAGAAAAGAAAGAAAATACATTTATTTAGCACAGACACAAAAAGGCACACAACACAACAATTGTAACACAAGTAAAAAATAAAAATAAAACAGGGAACAAAAACAAAGTGTAAAATAATCATTTAACAGGCAAGTGTGCCTCGCGGCTGCGCCAAATAGGCCCAGTTCAGCAAAAATGCCAGACAGCTAGTGCCTGACGCTGGTTTTCAACTGAACCTGAAGTGTGAGGTGACGGATGTAAATCAGCTATAAACCTACTGCAATACGTGTATGTATACTTAAATAAAATTAATTCATGTAAGATAATAATAATAATAACAAATAATTCGTTTTATACTGCAATGTGTGTATGTATCTATACTTAAGTAATTAAAAAAAAAAAAATTATGTAATAATAATAACAAATGCATTGTGTGAAATCAAATAAAATTGCACAACAACAAAACAAAAAGAAACTTGAAACACCTATACTTATCGTATGGGTTACATTGACACTGGCACAATACGATTTTCGTGCAACATTTACCGACTTAACACCGAAACATACTTAAGTAGGTAGGTACATACCTATATCATATAATTGAGACATTTAGTGTGACCATATCCAGCTTCCGTTGTGCATCTATAAGGTACTGCCGTAAACGTCGTCTAAAAGCGCCTATTGTGTTAATAACTCTAATCGGTGGTGGCAGGTTGTTCCATATTTTGGAGGCCGCATAACGAAAGCTGCCTCTAAAAGCGGCTGTACCCCGAGACTGAGTCGACAGTTGTTGTGAGCATTGCCTCCTCCCGCATTCCCGTCTACTCGTAACCCAGCTTAGCTTGTTATACAAGTAGTCCGGTTTCTGACATTTAACCACACCGAACAAAAGGCAAGCCAAGTGCAGTTTGCGTCTGGACTTCATTTTCAGAGTAAAATGCTTATTTAGGAAGGGTGTTACATGACTTCTGCGAAGAATACTGTAACAAAACCGAGCACAAGCGTTTTGTACCCTTTGGATGAGGCGATCTGTACGAGCTAATAGGCGCGGACCGTACACTGTGTCAGCATAGTTCAACCTAGATAGAACCAGAGTTTCCGCAAGCTGTTCCCGTAGTGTTTCGGACAAGTAAGGCCTAATCTTGTACAGAACTTTCAGGCGGTAAAAGCAGTTTCTTACCGAGTCGGCTATATGTTTTTCGAATCGAAGGTCCTGATCTAAAATAAGACCAAGATTCCGTGCTTCATATACTCTGTCAATTGGTTCACCCATTAGCTCCAGGTGAAACGTTGCGGGTAGTTTAGCTAATTGCTGTCTCGTGCCAAATACCATGTATTTAGTTTTGGTTGGGTTTAGCGATAAGCAATTCTCTTCAGACCAGACGGCGATTCTACGTAGGTCATCGTTTAGATCTTTAATGGCACTGTCATAATCATCTGGTCTAAAAGATATGTATAGTTGGACGTCGTCAGCGTATATGTGGTACTTGCACCTCTGGAGGCATTTAATTATATCTGCACAATATAGAATAAAGATAATTGGGCCCAATATAGATCCCTGGGGAACCCCTCTCTCAATGGAAGTAAGAGACGATTTAAGAGCAGTGCCGTCACCCAAACGTAGATCCACGAGTTGTTTCCTATCAGTAAGGTAGCTGCGGAACCATTGCGTAGCGCTGGGGTCAAAGCCGTAATAAATTAGCTTTGACAGTAATAACGGGATATTTATTGCATCAAATGCCCGGGAAAAATCCAGCAAGACTAGCAATGAACACATTCCTTTATCTTGGGCTGATAGTAGGTTATCAGTTACATCCAATAGGGCAGTTGCAGTACTGCGCTGTTTTCTAAAACCAGACTGTAAGTCCGGTAACACGTTATTTTGTTCTAGAAAATGCGTTAATTGGTGGCTGACGACTTTCTCTAATACCTTAGACAAACACGGCAAAATGCTAATAGGGCGTAGGTCTTTTACTTCCATTGGGTTGGCATTTTTTGGCAAGGGCCTAACGGAAGCAATTTTCCATTGGTCAGGGAAAGTTGACGTCACTATTGAGCAGTTTACAATGTCAGTTACAGTACTTAGTGCGTATGGCAGAGTCATATTTAACATGTCAAGGGTGATATTGTCGTAACCTTCGGCGTTACTTTTAAAGTTGGAGATAATGCGAGAGATGTCATTATGCTCCACAGGATTGATTTTGAAAATAGCTTCACTATGTCTATGGTTCTCGAAATACGTCATAAGTGTCATGCATGCAACGGGGTTACCGGGAACTATCAAAAAAGTACTATTAATAACATCTGGATCTGTAAAATGCGACGGAAGGTCTTGTCTGGGTTTATAAGGTGATATTGTGGATTTAAGATTTTTCCATAGTAATTTAGGGTTTTTTATTTTATTGTTTATGTTATGCTTGAAGTACGCAACTTTTTCGTTGTACAAAGAACTTAAAACTAAGGACTTTAGCTCTTTGTAGTATTCTTTCTTAGAATCCGATTTCGATTTCCTGGAGCAAGTTAAAGCATTGTCCCGCAAACGCATCATGAATTTAATCGTATCAGTAATCCACGGATAAGACTTTTCCTTGACGGTAAATGTTTTGATCGGTGCGTGAAAATCGAACAGTGAAATTATGTGGGAGTTAAATACATGCACCATGTCATTTACATTGTCAAGCAAGGAAATTCTTTCAAGACATAAAAGCAACAAGTCCATATTAAAGCTATCCATGCATACATTTTTAAGTGGCCTATATTTTACTACGTATGGTTTAAACTTATCACGTTTTACGTAAAATTCCCCAACTATGATAGAATGACCGTTTAGTGAACCGAAAGATTCCACTGACGTGTATCTCGCTCTTAGGTCGGTACACAGGAGATCGATGAGAGTTTCACTAGAGGCTGTGAAGTGGGTAGGAGAAGTGACCAATTGAGTAAGACTAAGGCTATTCAGGAACTCGTTGGTTTTTTTTGTCTTTATGCAGCTTGTGTCCAGCATATTAACATTAAAATCACCTAGTAAAATGCAATGGTCACAATTCCCCAGTGAGCTAAACGAATCTGTTATGGCGTCCAGGAAGAGAACAAGGTCAAGCCAAGGTGGCCGGTACGCTGTACCTATAGCAATTTTTTTACCGTTAATAGAGAGCGTTAGCCACATTTGTTCGACCGATTCGAACCTGGGATCGACCGCGCTTGTCCAAATTCGCGCACTCAGCCCCCGCCGCAGATAAAAGCCGACGCCCCCACCACGACCCGAGCGTACACTCGCTGGTCGCGGCGTGTGACGCAGACGGTAGCCCGGCACCACCGGAGCGCGCCCCTCCTCGCCCGCTCGCAACCAAGTTTCGTTAATGGCCATAACATCAAAACAATGCCTATCGAGTGCGCCAATCAGGTTGTCATGACCTGTACCCAATGAACCCGCATTAAAAAAACCAACTTTAAGAAGAAACTTTTCTCCTTTAGACATCATCTTCATAAAGTAAAATAATTCCGTCATTTAGCAATGTCAATATTATCAGTGCACATTCAATAGTTTCAATTTCCATTTCATATAATATTATTAATTTTAGTCCAAATGTAAATATGTAGATTATGAATATAATAAAATAAAACAATGGTTTTAAACTGCGGTATGTAAATAATAGGCTTGTAAATAGTAGGTAATTACACCATTACCACCATTCCTGGGCATCTTTCTGGGTCAAAATTTGCTGAGCAGTATCGCCTACAAAACGTATAAATATACACAACAAGAATAATGTATGTAGAAGGTTATGGGCTTATTACCGAAGCAGAGCAAAATATATGTAGTAATACCACTTCTAAACAATAATTCACGAATTAATTCATAAATAATAACTGATCTATAAGCTTTGTGTCTTGAGTTACTCATTTTTGGGAATGAGAATAAATATGTAGTAGGTACCTATCTTATTCTGTATCTTGTTTTGAAATATTATAAGACATGGTTGATATGTATTACCAAGTGGTAATGTGTTGCCAAAGCCTGTAAAGTCCAGGTATGGAATAAAATACTGCATTTCAAAGGCCGACAGATAAGGGTTACTGATATTGATCTATTTTATTTACCAAAGTCAAATTGATTTGGATACAAAGACTGACATACAGTACCTAGTCAACAGACATGTTTTTTTATAATAGTAAACAATTTAATCCAAGCAACGATTATTTGTGGCTTATAAGAAAAAAATAGTAATGCAGGTATCATTTCATTATTGTATCATCCTGGTATACTGGCGGTCCTAGTTCAACACAGAATTACGGTTTTCGAACCAGACATTGATTAAATCTGTGGCAAGAAGAATACGACGTTGGTGAATAAACAGTAAATTAATTGTAGATAGACACTTACAGCTTAAGGATCTATGCCAGCATAGTTTCGATTGGCGACAAAACATCAATCTGCAATACAAATTACATGTTATCGAAACCTTTGTATAACATTAAATTACCTTTGAGCGTACTATCTCTGCCTAACCTCTCGAGGAATGGTCCTCAAATGAAATGCTCTGACCAAGATTATTTCTGGGTTTTTATATACACATTGACATTAATGAATTTTATATAAACAATGACATGAATATTTACTTTTAAAGTATTTTATTATTTTAATTATTGTGAATGTGAAGACTCTGTGGGTCATTCCTTTTTGTTTTGTTTTTAATATTTTCTCAGTTACTTCTAATCATGGTCTGACAGTTTGAGTAATTTAAGTGGCCTACCCAAATGTCCTGTTTTTGGTATTGTTCGTCGAATCGTTGAGCTCCTTAAATTCTGAGTTGAGCTGCACGATAACTGACAAATGCGTGCACTGACTGGACAGGCCCTCTCAATCTGTGTGGTGCTTTCCTCAAAAGACCACTTCAGACACCAATCCACATGGCCTTCACATGATCTGACCAAGATTATGTCTGGACTTTAAAAGAGACTGAGACCTCTGAGTTTGTTTCGGCCTTTCTTCTCAGAGTAGTCAGATAGGAAACGCCGACCTCATCTAGTTTTAAAATAAAATATGATTGACGTGTAAAAGTGTTTGTACAAACCTACTTACAGAAATAAAATCATTTATCATTTATGAACACAAGGCGTGATGTTGTATTATAAATAAGTAGGTTACTTTTCGCTTACAATAAAGTCCAAAAAAGCATAAATCAAAATGTCATAATATTGGTCCTTCAGACCCACACTGCATTGTACAAGTAAGAGCATGTAACTAGGAACTGTCCAAGTATTGTCACTTAAATTCAACTAGATATTCAAAGGACCATATTCGGAAATTGTCGTGAATCTACAGGTTTCACAAGTTCTCCTGTAGCATGAAACGTTAAGCTACAAAGTGCATATATGCAGAGTGTATGCCTGTTTTCACTAACTTTAGAAGACACCTAAATATTATTACACTGTTGGACTTTCAATTCTCGGCTCAGGGCCGAGAATGGAATATCCAACAGAGATCTTCTATTTATATGTCATCTAGTGTTAGTAGAAACTCATGAGAGACGCCGGTCCTTTACCGGTTAAGAGATCAAAATAAACGGCTTTACGAAGACTTAGGACTTTGTCTACAAAGCAGTCACCACACAAAGAAACTCAGAGGATTCTGTCTTCGATTGCACAGAACAGGATAAGATTCCGAAAAGGGAATTGGAAAACCCAGAATCACCACAAACTTTTTAACGTGTCTTTCACAATGAAATTAAATGAAATTGTTTATTCTGTAAATAGGATATCGGAATCACATACACGTCAAATAAAAAAAAAATAAGCTAGATGAGTTCGGTTCATTTAAGTATAACCCCAAAAAAGTATGCATGTTATCTGACTTTCCGAGGTCAAAGTTTGATTCAAGGCGAGGTATATGGCTGTGATAAATGTGTAATGTATTATAGTAATCTGGGTAGCAAAAATATTGAATATTTTCGAAGCCAAACATGAGCAACTAGAACAATTAATAATTCGGTTATCAATAGATATTTGTGTTACGGGTAATTGGCACATTGACCGTGTTTAAGTGGCGATTAGTGCTTGAATCAGATAATCTGTGTCCACTACACAGCCATTTTGTTTTTGCTCCAATTAGATTTTACTGAAATTAGATTGCAGTCAATTTACTAACAGATAGACATTGAAGAAAAATACTAACGAAGTAAAGGATTAACAAACGATTTCGTTTTTTTTTAGATATTATATAAAATCAATACTTACGACGGCACGGTTGGCGCAGTGGTTAAGCGATTGACGCACGGAACAAATATTTGTGTGACCTACAAGTACTTGTTCCGGGTCTGGCTGTTTGTGTATGTGAGTTTAAATGTTTGTAAAAGCACCCACAATACAGGAGAAATTCCTAGGGGGGGCAAAGTTTAAAAAAAAAACATGTTTGCAATTCACACGTGGTAGAAGTGAATGAAACCTTCAAAAATTTTGGCTTGGAGATAATGAAAATTTCGGGAAGGTAATAATTGTAGGTTTTAGTAGTGATCATAGTGATAAAAAGTTTGATAATTATTTTACATTTTATTTGTCTATATTACATAGATTTATTCAGACTCAGAGCTTACATTTTCGATAAATGATACAAGAGGCTTTAAGAGCAACTCTATTTCGACGAAATTGTGAGTGAGAAGTTGCAGGCTGTTGATTCACTTGAAGGACACCGGAAAAACAATTCGTAATACGTGATATTAGACTTTTCTTTTTGTTGACTGCCTCGTTGGTCTAGTGGTCGCAAGCGCTACTGCTGAGCATGAGATCCTGGGTTCGATTCCCGGGTCGGGCAAAGTGTTATTGGGTTTTTCTATCTGGAATTTCTCAGTAGCAGCCCGGAGTCTGGATTTGTGCCCAGTTGATGGCAATAGGCTCGCCCCCTATTACATGGGACTTAAACATAACTGGCGAAATGTGGGTGTACCTACTACAGGTACACCTCTGCCCAACCCTTTGGGGAAACAAGGCGTGATGTTATGTGTAATGTGTGTAGACTTTTTTTATCTCAATTTTAAATTTTTAAGTTTAATATCAATTTTCATCTTGCAGTTGATTTTTGACTTATGGTTTTATAATTAACTAGCTGCGCCCCGCGGTTTCACCCGCATAAGTCTCGATTCCGTGGGAATATC
Organism: Agrochola litura; assembly: GCA_949152395.1. Lineage (NCBI taxonomy): Eukaryota > Metazoa > Arthropoda > Insecta > Lepidoptera > Noctuidae > Agrochola > Agrochola litura. Next base: position 23,724,230 of record OX424505.1, read on the forward strand.
GGGATAAAAAGTATCCTATGTGTTAATCCAGGTTATAAACTATCTGTGTGCCAAATTTCATCTAAATTGGTCCAGCCGTTTGAGCGTGAAGAAGGGACAATCATACACACACACTCACAAACTTTCGCCTTTATAATGTTAGTATTATATAATATAATAAACTAGCTTTTGCCCGCGACTTCGTTCGCGTGGAATAGTGACTTCCGGCAGATTTTTGGTTTTACCCACATAGTTCCCGATCTCGCGGGATCTCTTCGAAAATGAAATGTGGAAGATATTCTAGGGAACTCTTCAAAAATCAACATAATGAGCTCTGCGTTTGAATTGAAGATATGTATACTCACTTAGGGCATTAAAGCCGTTATTGCCGATCGAAAAAGGCGAAAATGTTATTTTTCCCTTATTTTCAAAATATTATTTTGATTTGCCATTTCAGAAAAAAATACTGTTTCTCCCTTGACAAATTTTCTATTATTTTAGGCTTTAAAGATTAATATAGTTTCTTACACCAAGACATTTCTGTATACCACGTTTTTAGTTTTGCCATCCTTTGCTAAAATATATAGGTCTTGTGGTTTTGACACGATCAAACTAAACTTACATTTTACAACAACCAGACAACCCAACAAATAAGCCTTTTAATCGACAAATACAACGGAACCAATTTTGAAAACAACCACCAGACAACCCAACAAATAAACGTTTTAATCTACTAATACAACGGAGCCAACTTTAAATTTACGAAACGATCAATCCACAATTCCACGACAGTACCGAAGCGCTCGGCCGATACCCAACCAAATGCGTAACGAAACCATAGCGCGATCTATTTCGATCCCAACGCCATCTATCGAGCATAGTGACAACTCGGATTATTTATCTATACTCCGTTCGCCCGTTCGGGCATTTTCTTTGTACTAAAAGTTTTATTATATTGATATTATTTTTTTCATACCTTTTTACTATTTATTTACTTTTTTCCGATGAATTAAAACAATAACATGAACCGAACTCGTGTAACGATCGACACCATCGCGCGATCACCAACTCGACATATAGTACTAATAGAATTATCTATACTCCGTTAGAGCATTTTCTTTGTACTAAAAGTTGTATTATATTACATTTTCATACCTTTTTACTATTTATTTACATTTTTCCAATGAATTTTCAGTACTGAATTGATGCCGACGCTTGACCAATAGATGGCGCTGTATGTCCGGAATAAATTTTATTTTTTATTTTATTTTTTGTAATAAAAACTATCCTATGTCCTTTCTCAAGTTCCAAACTATGTCTGTACCAAATTTCACACAAATCGGTTCAGTAGTTTAGGCGTGAAGCAAAGACAGACAGACAGACAGACAGAGTTACTTTCGCATTTATAATATTAGTTTGGATAATATAATATCACGCCCTTCCCCCTTATGGCGCGCGCAGTATTTGATCATTATTTTGCTGCGATGTTATTTTAAAACTGCGATATCTCCTGAGATATTCATTGAAATCGAATGATGTAAAGGGCAATTTTGTTTTAAATTAAATACTTGTGATGAATAATGTATTTATTTGGATAAGGATTAATATCATGTTTATAAAAACACCTTCGCAAATAATGCATGATTTTATATAGATAATGTCGCAATAATGCATTATTTTTACAAATTTGGTTAGCATAAAAAAGGTGAGCCAACCTTAAAAGATAGACATATGCTGTTGCGGATTTTTTTTTAGAACTTTTAAAGGGAAACAATTCTGTCATACATGATTTTTGCGAAATTTTAACCGTTCACGCAGCGCACGTAGCGGAAGCTCTCAAAAGGAAAAATTAAACCCCCCGATTTTGAAACATTCTTCATTGGTGCTCCGCTCCTATTGATCTTAGCGTAATGATATATAGCCTATAGCCTTTCTCAATAAATGGGCTATCTAACACTGAAATAATTTTTCAAATCGGACCCGTGGTTCCTGAGAATAGCGCGTTTAAACAAACAAACAAACTCTTCAGCTTCAAAGAACCACGAACATAAGAAACACTGTATAATGCTTCCTATCTCATTTTCTCCCACGTTAAATCTTATGAATTTGTATCTGTATCTTTTTACCGTCGCTTTTTCGTTTCATCGTTTTTCAAATCACAACGATGCTAAAGAAGTTTTCACTTCAAAAAAAATAAAACATTTTGGCTAAGGCTGGAATTAAGTCCATTTTAACATGACACATAAACCGTTTTTTGTAACCTGCCATTCTTCCGGAATTAACAGCATACGAAGTTGTCATGACAATGCTTGTAGCGCAATTGATATGGATTGTCAGATTAATTGATACAATTATGGACGTACGCATTTATATAAATAAAAATATTGTACAAACCAGAATATTTGGACTCGATTGTCATATCTATGTGGGTTGGACTTTTCCGTGTTGTGATTATTAGCCTTATAGGTACTTAACCTGAAAGTATGTTTTAATGAATAAACTTATACTCCATTAGTTTAAAATTCTCAGTAAGCAATCTAATTCGTCATGGGTTTCAGTTAATAAAATCGGTTTTAATAATTACCTACTATTAAAGGTAACGTGTAGATATATTATAACAATATCGACAAAACTTTAACATAAATCCATACTCTCTCTACCATGCCTTCAATTTCAGGCCGAGTTGGGCGTCTTCAGTGGCATAGCTTGGGTTGACCTATTAAGTCTACCAAATGCTTAATAAATAAATAAATAGCGTTCATTTGTTTCAGTCCCACCTGCTCCACTGCCACACGGAGATACGAACTTGTGTCAGATCGGTCAGCATATTCTATCTGTCAGTTTGATCAGATGCTTGCACATAAACAAAACAATCTTATAAGTGACATATCGTTACTATAGTATAGAGGCCACATACTTACATAGATTTTACTGTAATTTTTGTTCGCCTACAATCTTTCACTTTTCGTTTGACGCTTATAAAGAATATCTTTTGCCCGCGGCTACGCCCACCTGGAGGTTGGAAATTATCCTATTGGAACGTACTACCGGGATAACATGTATGTCCTAACCCAGGACATGGTGTCATCATTCTTCTGCCCTTATCCCATAATTCTCTATTAGTCGTCATCTCGGTTGTAGAAAAGTATGAAAAAAATACCAGGTAATGGTGTACCTCATCCAAATTCGTTCAGCCGTTAAGGCGTGAAAAGGTAACAGACAGACAATATAAGTTACTTTCGAGTTTATTAATGAATTTCTTTAAATCGTTTCCAAGCCTAATTTGCAGTCTGCACTGTGCGAAAATTTTCCAAAATGTTTTAGAATTGATTAAAAACACTCAAGTTGTGATTTATTTTCTGAAACAGACAAACACATTAGCCACCACAACAACAACTACCTACTAAAATATGTACTTTTTATTTTTTAAATTTAGATTGTAGTTTTAGCGATCAGAAGGGAAAAACCAATAAAAAAACAATTTTAACAACAACCTAAATCTAATTTATTTCAAAATAGACTTAATTTTAACAATAATTCAATTAATCATCATTATTCGAGCAATCACAAACAACCGTTAATGTTTAAAACAAAAAGACCTACGTTATTTTTTTCTTTTTCTTTTTCTTTTTTTCTGTATGGCATCTCATAGCTGGCCTCTGAGGCCATGACTATTTAACCGAGCAAACCAAAGCCTTAAGCTGCTACACTCAAAGCCTCCAGCCAGGGACTTATAAACTAAACTATAAACTAGGTGAACGCTTGCTAAGGGCACCCCCTGTGGGTACGAGCCTCGGCTTAGGGCGTTTACCGGAGGGAGGACATCAAAGATGGGACGGGCTGGATCAAAGTTTTGATCATGATTATTAATCGGGGAATTTAAATCTACGTGCTCAGCTGCAACAACTGCTGGCACCTCGTTTTCGAGCAAGAGTCGGGAGGGGACTTGCGTTCTATCGAGCGCTCGCTTTTAAATGAATGGGTGGGTACCCCCACTACCAACAATAAGTTCTGCTTATAGTAGATATAACTGATGTCACTCGGAAAGCTGCCACGCCTAAATGAAATTGGGCTGGACACATCTGCCTCACATCAGACGATCAATGGGCCAAACTTACGCTGCTGCCGCTTAATGGCAAACGATATCGAGGCAGGCACAGACGGAGATAGCGGGATAAGCTGGACTCCTTTAATAAAGATTGTTCCTTGGCATCTCTAGACAGAGAGGTGAAAAGAGAGTAGGGAGGCCTTTGCCCAGCAGTGGAACAATAATAAATTAACAAAAAAAAAAGATTATAGCTGTTTATTGTCCCTAAATAAATAAAACAAAATAAAATATACCAACTCTGAATCGAATTATCTTAAAATTTTACAACTACAACAGGACCGTCTTACAACAAGTTGTTTCTGCGTCTGTGATCTCCATCACTATGCAAATTGGACGTGAGAGATTTACATACAGATTAGTTTCGAGTGTAAGATCCGTGATCGCAATAATGAAACTATCGGTGCGACTGCTGCTGCGACTGTGGCTGCTAATTGTTACATGACTACTCTGCCGACAGCAATGCAACCACAGAATGCAACTAACAGAGTGGTTGAGGACATAATTATATCGTTCAGGGTTGGTAAACTGACTATGTGCCTGGCAGACTTACAGTCTAATTCAATTGCTTGATTTTAGCTGACAAATTGACAATTGATAAATTCATAGAGAAACGACATACCTATAACTTAATTAACCTGACTTAACTTTACATAATGTTGATGATGTTTCTCGCTAAACGTAGCTGTAATTCAACAGCTTGCCAAGGTAGATGGAACAACTGAGAAAAAATACGTGAACATCAATATCAGTAAATAACCTGTTAGAACACGTGAATATCGATATTTGACTGATAACATCTGTATGTGACAATCAGTGCTTAAATAATAATAACCTTCATAAGTTTCTGCTCTATTATCCCTGATTGTATTATCAGAACTACAATCAGTTTCAAATCACAGCGTATTTGCGAATTACACTGCTAGTTTTGCGTTTATATATTCTTTCAAGACGACCTTGAAAGTCAGGGAAATTAATTGTTTATCAAATTGACTACCAATTTAATTAAATTCTCCGTAAATTCAAATCACAACTGACATTCTTTGACAGTTCTATGAAATGGATTACAACAAGGCAAATTGAAATAGAGTCAATTTGATGAACAATTCATTTCTCTAACTGTACACACATTCGGAAACTAATCTTACCTAATCCAATAAGGCAGCTATTACTTACTTATTTACGGTCTTTCATTATTTTATTTCTAAGACGTTTCCACGTAAATAATGTGATAAGATCTTTCTTCGGCTTATTTTTTATTAATTCTTAACTTTTTAAATTTGTTTAAAAATAAATCTCTTGAAAGCACGGCACAGCTATCTATTATCTACTTCAACAATTCCTCAAAAGTTTACATTTAATTTGTTCAAAAACACTACAATTTTCACGCACGACCAGTTGCAGATGTCATGTGGAACATGGCAAATCTGTGATCGACAAAAAATATCGAGAGCAATACATCAATGGGTTCTGTGGAAGACATAGTCATTAGCTGCGATCATGACCAGCGTTGTATGTGGAATGAATCACTGGAGGAATATTGAGGGTTTTGATACAAATTAATGTGTAGTGACAGTAGCAAAAAATAATTTGTTTGAAATGATCGTGTCTTTAGTTCGACTGCGAAAATTTTATGGTCTGTCCCATCTAAGGACACAAGGTGGAGGTAGCCAATTGTAAATATCTACCCGAAATTAAGCAAGTAACTTTACATTACATATACAGGGCGTCCCAAAATTATGGGACATGAAGGGAAAGTACCTTAAATATCGTAGATAGGGTATTTTGCTGAAAGAAGACTTTATGTTATTTTTAAAAGATAGTAATTCTGCATTCAAAGATTTTCTAAAAATTACTTGCCTCGTCTGGGAATCGAACCGACTTAAATGTAAAAAAAAAAACACCCCTACTTTTATGATGCCAATCGAAAGAATGACCAAAAACTAATAACTCTTCTTAAGTAACATAGTATTTTAAAAGAAATGAACAACGTAAAATGTTTGAGTGAAACAAGAAAGTTATTGATTGCCGACGACGACGTTCGAAAAGTAGTGAATGTTTTCCTACTTGGATTGGTACGAATGGACCGATTAGATGGCCGGCCAGATCCCCGGACCTTACACCATTAGATTTCTTCTTTTGGGGATACGTGAAAGATATGCTATACAAAAAACGATACGAGAACGGGCGAGTTACAAACAGAATTGTGCCATATCATATCGAGTATTCACCATAAAATGATAAGAAAATCAACAGGCAGCGGACTCATTAAAAGATTGGCGATTTGCGTAAGACAAGAGGGATCACATTTTGAGCATTTAACTAATTAATTTACAAAAAAAAACCCACTTAATTGACTACGGCAGTTTCATGTATGTTTTTAATTTGATTAAAATGATTAATTTCACGCTGTTCCTTACTTTTAAAATACTATGTTACTTAAGAAGAGTTATTATTTTTTGGCCATTCTTTCGATTGGCATCATAAAAGTAGGGGTGTTTTTTTTTTACATTTAAGTCGGTTCGATTCCCAGACGAGGCAAGTAATTTTTAGAAAATCTTTGAATGCAGAATTACACATTTTAAAAAATAACATAATGTCTTCTTTCAGCAAAATACCCTATCTACGATATTTAAGGTACTTTCCCTTCATGTCCCATAACTTTGGGACGCCCTGTATACTCAATATTTTATTGCATTCCACAATGTATGTGCTTAGGTGGTACCTATCCTGCCGGGGTCTCGGGAAAGTCCGAAAGGGGTACCGTGGCCCCTGGCAACATACAGGCAACTGAAGGAACACGGGTGGGTTTTAGTACGTAAGAGTCTGACACGCCCTCCCGCTCCGTCCAGAGCGGGAGAAGTTATTTGATAATTTCCAATACAAAAAAAAAAAATCACCCACATTTCGCCAGTTAGCCTACATTTGCAAGGACGCACTTGATTTTCAACGCTCTGCTTAGCGCCGAGAGTTGAAAATCCAACAGTGTATTTTTTCAACGCTCGGCTTAACACCGAGAGTTGAAAATCCAGTGCGCGATAAAATCCCGCCGCGATTTTATTACGTCCGTGCGAACGTCTGCTTATGTTTGAGTTCCCTGTTATTATAGCGGGAAAGCCTAAAATATACAATTATTCTTCACTAGCTGCGCCCCACGGTTTCACCCGCAGAAGTCTCGATCCCGTGGGAATATCGGGATAGAAAGCCGTTTGAGCGTGAAGAAGAGACAAACATATACACACACTCACAAACTTTCGCCTTTATAATATTAGTATGACTATTTTTTTTAAATTATGTTTGTCAGTTACACTGATGATGTTGTCTATTATATTCTTAATCTGCCTTGTTGGTCTTGTGGTCGCAACCGCTACTGCTGAGCATGAGGTGCTGGGTTCGATTTCCGGGTCGGACAAAATGTTATTGGGTTTTTCTATCTGAAATTTCTCAGTAGCAGCCCGGAGTCTGGATTTGCGCTCGGCTGATAGCAATTTTATTAGACTCGCCCCGTATTACATGGAATTTAAACATTACTGGCGAAATGTGGGTGTACTTTCTACAGGTACACCTCTGCCAAATCCTTCGGCAGAACAAAGCAAGATATTTTATTATGTTATTTGTCTCCTAATCAGATAAGTCAGTAAAATTATGCACACACAAATATTTTTTTAGACACAGTAAAGTTGATTGACACGATTCTTTTATCGGGTCTGATACGGTTTTAAAACTTTCACCTACTTTTGTCTAGAGCAGATAAACTGAAACTCAAACTCAAAGCATATATTTCAATTAAACCATTTACAGTCACTTTTGAATTGTCAAGGGGTCGGTCAGTCAGAAAGATGAAGCTAGTTGCTCATTCCAAAGCGTAGTAGGTAGGTTATGGAGAAGAACGGGCAAGAAACTCCACGGACACTTTTAAATCATAACATTGTTACAAAATATTGGTTACATCTTTCGTGTTGAAATTATACATGTGAGAACAATGTAAAAAGATGTGGACGTTAAAAGCGACCGTAATAAAAAAATAAAAAACAATTCAAAAATTACAATAAATTAAAATAAGCCGTGGCAGCTAAGAGATGACCAGCCCCTACTGACGGCGCCCGTTCACGAACATGATGCATGGATCAGCACCATTTAGCAGCTAAATGGTATTGATCCAAAATGGTTGAGCTAAATTTAAGCTCAACCATTAAGAAGGGAACTTAAAAAAAAAAGTCGTATCGACAAATTAAAATGATTCTAATCTACATAGTATTATTTTAATTACGTAGTCGTGCTTGTAAAGTTAAGTAGTGTAAACGATAAAGTTTACGTTGAGCAAGATTAATTTATAAATAATAATAAGAAAGACTACAGTAATTGTTTCTATAAAATTATCATGAATATTTTCATTAGGCGTGCGTTTATGAGCAGTCATTTAGAGAATTTTATTGTCTTAGATAACGTGGAAAACTTAATAGAAATGTGACAAGATACTTTGCTGTCTGCGCCAACAATTCGCGAGTTGAAATGAGGCTTGACAACACACTTGAGATAAAAACTTTTATGTTCAAACTTGACATGGGGAAAGTAGGCAGTTATCAAATGTAGATGTCATTATTCTTATTATTCACAATTCTTTTTTTAATTTGGTTTAATTAAAATAATTTTTTTAATGTTATTTATTTTTGTTCGTGCTTGGGAGAGACCTATGTGCAGTAGTGAACGTCGTTCGGCTGTTATGATGACGTTTCATTTGTTTTATTTTAATTTTAATTCATTGTGTATTGTATTGATTATTTTATCGATTATTGGTTTCTGAAATAATTTAATCGTAATAACTATAATATAATATTTTAAACACGAAAGTGAGTTTGTTTATTTATTTGTTTGTTACGCTTTCACGCTAAAACGGCTAAACGGATTTTGATGCAATTAGACACATGGGTAGACCATGTTCTGGAAAAGGAAATAGGATATATTTTATCCCGATATTCCTACGGGATCGAGACATATGCGGGTGAAACCACGGGGTGCAGCTAGTTAATAAATTAAAATAGAAATCGGTTTCTATGAATGTTCCCACCTAAAGTTTGAACTTATTATTATTATTTATAATTATTTCCTTATTATATTTATTATTTTCCATGCTATATTTATTATTATTTTGTTCAACATTTATCTAAGTGCTTAAATAAAAGCCATTTAATTGAACGAAGAAATCTCGGTTTTATTAGTAAACATTTAAGCTGAACGTGACTTTAAGCCATTTTAAAATAAATCAATGCTTAATTTTATAGACGTGGTTGAGTGCACTCTCTGTTATCATTCTTATCACAATTATGTTCGGATGTACCTACTTTATAAATATTTGAACTCAACAGTAGCAGTAACGATATTGAAAGTTGTAAACAAATATTTGTCTGAATCATAGAGTTTAGGATTAACGAACTTTACTCAGACTATATTTTGAAGTGGCTGTAGATATCTCTGGTGACTGAATAATGTGAGTGAGGGGTAGATAAGATAAAGATAAATATCATTTATTTGTCCAAAACATGAGTATACACACACATGGCATGCAAGATGTTACAATTAAATTATATCACAGTCATGTTTTGCCATAATGGCGTACAAATATAAGTAGGTTGGCTATTACCTTTAATTAAATAATTATAAATTATCCATTATTCAAATAATTAACAGTTCAAATTAGAATTTAAAAATTATAATGTACTATTGTCAACAACTTTTAATATACTTTTCTCTTTTTTTTTTTGCTAGCCTACGCTGTCCCACTCTACTCTACTCCTACGTAGTCTGCCGCGACCCCGCCTCACTGTCTCAGGGCACCAGTTCTGTTTCTATTTGGGCCCACAGTTTGTCCGGCATGTGGCAGACATGTCCTGCCCTGTCCCATTTAAGTTGGGCAGCCTTTTAAGCCACGTCAGCTATTTTTATTTTGAAGTGCAGTATTTTGTTTCAAACACGATCCGTTAATTTAATGCCTAGTATACTGCACTCCATTGCTCGCTGGCAGACCTTGAGTTTGGACTTCTGGATGTTAGTCAAAGACCAAGTCTATGCACCATAGGTTAATTAATAAACTTAAAATAAAATTTGTCAATTTAATGTCAAAGTAATTAGGAATACACAATTACAAGAATTAGATTAATTTATAATTCAGAAATTCGTCAGTGCTGTAATAGGCTTTCTCTAACAGAAGGCTTTTTAACCTACTTCTTAATTTTTTTGTCGGATATTCCCTCCAATGTTTTGGCAAAGAATTATAAAGGATTGGTGCCATACCTATTATACTTTTACGCAATAGAGCGGTGTGTCATTCAGTGGATCAGATTAATTTGTCTAATTATCTATACATTATTTTATAAATAAAAGTCGATTTCCGTGTTTGTCTGTGTGACCGAAATGTTTTCCTAATCTACGCAATGGATTTTCATGCGGTTTTGCACCATCATTTAGAGAATTTATTCCGGAAGGTTTGTGTATAATACATTAATTTTAAATGTATATAGGGTGGCAGGGACATCGACGCGAAAACTGAAATCATGGATTCAGTACATGATTCTGAACCCCTTGCGTTGAAATTTCTCGTTGGTTATTTTAAAAAAATCTGCTGTTCCATACATTTTGATTGCGTGGGTATTGCACTTTTCTATGAAACAGCAGATTTTTTTTTAATGACCGGCGAAAAGTTTCAACGCAGTGGTGTTCAAAATTATATACTGAATCCATGGTTTCAGTTTTCGCGTCGATGTCCCTGCCACCCTGTATAAGTAATAAATAAATCTCAATGTTTTCTCAAGTCATAAAAACCGTGCGAATCAGAGGCGGGTTGCTAGTGTCCTAATAATCAAAGCCACAATTTCTAATTCACCTTCTTACTAAAGAGAATTATAATTTCAAGCAATATCGTTTAGAGAGAATCTCGATTACAATGTCTTAACCCATAACTTTATCGTTTTTTCAAATAAAACCGGAATAATGATCAACCCCAGTATTCTTAAAGCAATGAGGTAGAATACTTAAATTAGGTGCACCTGTACCATAAAAGACTGTATAAAATGTATAAGGCGCGGTCTAAATATAACGTAGGTACTGGTGGCTAAACACTTGTGGTGGTAAGAAAGATCAAATGATATCCCGTATTTTAACATCAATAGAGTTGTAGGTATATTATGCTTAAGTAATTGAAAAAAAAAATACTTTCATTTAGCTATAACTTCTTACTGACAGATGTTTTTGATGAGTGTCTAAATAATAAAAACTTTTTACAAAAAAAAAACAACCGACTTCCAAAAAACACTACAAAGTGAAAAATAACTTTAATTTCGGAAGTCGGTGTCTTTCTTTGGTTTTGAATTTTCGTTTTTTGTCACCGACTTCCAAAATTAAAGTTATTTTTCACTTTGTAGTGTTTTTTGGAAGTCGGTTGTTTTTTTTTTTTTGTAAAAAGTTTTTATTTTTTACTTTTTAGCTGTGGTACCTACCCCACACAAATTCGAAAACCACTACCTGCTATGTAAATAACAGTGACAGGAACTTGTCATATCATCCACATACTAAGTGGGAAAAAGTACGTATTATTGAAGCTAACTCAAAAACTATCGAAGCAAAGTTAATAAAATTTATATGGGACCATTTAGAAAGCATACCCTTTCAAACAAAAACGAACATATAACCTCCTCCTTTTTGGAAGTCGGTTAAAAATTAGGTACTTCTTGTAGAATCACAGGTCTCGACAGGGGTAGACATGTGGACCAGTTTTGCCTATTGTAATTTCACAGTTTATTTAAGGCTAAACCGTATACAGTATTACTGCTAGGGTTCTTTAATTAACATCGTGTGTGTTGACAGCAGGGAGTAATAAACCCGTTAATTTCGCGTTTCATACATTTTGTACGTAGACTCTGCGGTCCGGTTGTAAAAGCGAGAATTTTCAGCTGAAAATTATAATATTTTGTATTATTATAAAGAGCTTTTGTTTGAACATGCAGTTGCTCTTTTGTGGTGATTCGCTTTCGTTGTAAGCAGGTGGGTTTTACTCTTAATAATATGATTGTGGCTTTTCTCTTTGACATTGTGCAAGTACAAACAACAGTTTTATAATAGGGTAAAGATTTTAGTAACAGATTATTCAAATTGTTTATTCGCACACAGGTTTTAGATTTAATAAACAATGTTTTGATCTTTAAAGCCATTTTCAGGCACAGATTTAACAGTTTGAATTGACATTGGAACGAAGTGATATCCAAAGATAAGAAAATTTTACCTTACTGTCATCATTTTAGATAAGAAATACCACACTCGTCACCACATTACTGCTACTTAGATGTATATGCACTATTTATAGGTCACTGCTTATTTAATTCAAGTTGAAACTATAAACTTCAAAAGAATTGTAAAATACTAGACGCCTAGGTTCTGGCAATAAAGATGTAGCGTTCTATCAACGAAGTGTTTTTCTGTCATTCAAACATTTTAACGACAACAACCACAGTCAACATTCAGTAGAGAATTTACAGCTACAATTATTTTTTTTTCAATTTTTTTTTCCAAATTCAAAATATTTTATTTCACATAAACCTACAAAGGCACTTATGAAACGTCAAAAGCTAGGTGCACGGTTCCAATTTGTCGTTTCTTATGGAGAAGAACCGGCAAGAAACTCCACGGTTACTCTTTAAAAAAAAATGGTTTTTACAATGTTTTCAAATTATAGAGTTAATAGGTATGAGAGGATAGTGTAGGCCTATCAACAAGTACCAGGTACTTAGCAAAATAGAAAATGGTCCACAAGTCTATTACAGCCTACAACGTTCTCACATTCACAAAATCTAAAAGAAAAGAATGTATGTAAAATATAAATAAAATTATAAAAAAAGTTTTTACAAAAAAAAACTACCGACTTCCAAAAAAAACACTACAAAGTGAAAAATAACTTTAATTTCGGAAGTCGGTGGCAAAAAACGAAAACACAAAACCCAAGACACCGACTTCCGAAATTAAAGTTATTTTTCACTTTGTAGTGTTTTTTTTGGAAGTCGGTAGTTTTTTTTTTTTGTAAAACGTTTTTATTTTTCACTTTTTAGTTGTGGTACCTACCCCACACACATTCGAATACCACTACCTACTACCAGTGTCAGGAACTTATCATATCATCTACATACTAAGTGGGAAAAAAAATACGTATTTTGTAGCTAACTCAAAAACTATCCAAGCAAAGTTAATAAAATTTATATGGGACCAATTTGGGAGCATACCTTTTCAAACAAAAAAGAATTTTCAAAATCGGTCCACAAATGACGGAGAAATCGGTGGACATACAGAAAAAAAAAAAAAAAAAAAACATACGCGTCGAACATATTATAACCTCCTCCTTTTTGGAAGTCGGGTAAAAATAAGGATCTATTTAAACCAAATGACATGATTGCCTCTACAGCTGTAACAAATCTAATTTGATAAAAAATATAGAAGATTGTAGGTATAAATTATTTGACATTATTGTCAAATAATTAAAAGATTATGTCAAGGAAGTATGTAAAAAAGTAAAATAAAATAATCATCGTAATTTGGGAGCAGTATATTTAAATCAGTATAATCCAACATACATTACCAATAATAATTATTTTTATGACTAAAATATATACATTATGTACAAGTATACAGAGGAAAATAAATAAAATATAGGAACAAATCATTGGGCATCAAAAAATTCATCCGCATCGCTGTCAGTGGGAAAGGTGCCCAAAAGGCTGGCAGCATTGCCACGTTGTATAGCAATGCTAATTCTTTGTCCTAAAAATTGGCCAACCCTCTGGTCACGTGAAGAGTCAACTAACCGCTTGGCGATGTCCCGGAATACTCGATGAGCACTCGGACCTCACGGCCCTAGTGTTTCAATTCCAAACGGCTCAAAATATAGCTCCCAGTAAGGTTGTTATATTTGTGCCGTTTGAGGTTTTCTGCACCTGAAGCAGCCGCCCCAGCATAGCCCGCCATGCTAGGAAGATGGGATGGCGCGAAGGTGTCGACACCGGTTGCGTCCCACACCATAGGCCTACACAACTTCCAAGGCATTATGATCATTCCGTCTGGCCTCTTCCCATCGTCGCGTGCCAAACCATTGGGTTCTAAAATAGCTGGCACTCCGGCAGTTACAAGAGCCCGACGGATAATGTCATTAATGCTTGTGTGCCGTGCCAACCGACCAGCGCTCTTGCTGCACGAAAGGCCATGGTGTCCGAGGCGGTCGACTGCTTCATCGCACTGACAGTGATGCGGAGCCCCGCAAGGAGCGCTCAAACGCAGACTTGTAGCGAGCCGGAAAGTGGTGTCACCCAGCATAGTACCTATGTTAGGTGACGGTAGCGCATGTATACGGACAATTTAAATAGGGAGCAGTTAAGTCCAAGTTTTCCCATAGGAAGGGGTGTAAGACAGAGCGACCCGCTATCTCCAAAAATATTTATAGCCATCCTTGAATCCATCATTAGCAAGGTATAGTCCGTGCAATCCACGAAGACGCGCCCCACTCTGTGATTACTGTACTGTAAGCTGAACTCTAGTATGGCGCGGAACGGAGTGGGGCGCATCTTCGTGGATTGCACGGACTATAGATTGGAGCAAATCTAGACTAAACATACTAGGCGCGTACTTAAGCCATCTGAGATTTGCGGACGACCTGGTGCTCCTATCTTAGACAAACTCCCAACTGCAGCTCATGATTGAAGCTTTAAGTGCAGCTACTGTAAAAGTGGGCCTGGAAATGAATCTCAGTAAGACGATGACAATGACTAATAGCTTAAAAATACCAATAAAACTTAATAACAAACTACTGGAGTATACCGAAGACTACATCTATCTAGGGAAGAAAATTAGTTTTGATAGAAAACACAACTAATTAGAACTAGAAAGAAGGGTACAAAATACATGGAATAAATACTGGAGTTTGAAAGAAATATTCAAAAGCAATATTGCTTTTGAATATTTCTTTGGTTTCTTTTGTTTTAATAGCTATTGGCATATAAAACAAAAATAATGAACGCAAGTCTATTACCGTGCTTGACATTATGGCTGCTAGATATGGAAATTTACCGCCAAAGCAAAAAATTAAATTTATTCCTGCCAACGAGGAATAGAGCGAAGTATGCTCAATGTAAAGAAAGTAGATAAAATACGACACACCAAAATAAGGAAACTTACCAAAGCAACAAATGCGTCTAGACGCATTTGTTGCTTTGGTAATGTATCTACGTAGTTAGTATTTACCCGACTACGGCGAAGCGAAAAGGAGGGTTATAATTTCTGTTACCTCATAACTTCTAAACTACCGATCAAAATTTGACAAATGAGGTATCATTGTAAGCGTCTTGATCGTCCGCTGGTTATAAGCTATTTGACAATTAATACCTATTATACAATGAAACCCAAACAATTTTTTTATGCTGCTCTGCAAATACTTTAGCACGAAATTATAACTCCAAAATAATTTAAATAGAGTTTTTGAACTTACTTTTTTATTAAATGAAATTGCCTCTCTCATATTCATACAATACCTCAGTGTTAGCATGACTTATTCTGTTTTAGAAAGAAACTGTCACACAGGAAAGAGTGGCAGAGACGAAACCGAACTTTGGAAGTGAAAACTTTTTATGACCACTTTGCGCTGTTTCTGAACAGTGAACGAAACGGAACAATCACGCTTGGGTTGGTAACGCTGAATTGGGTATACCTACTCAGCTCCAGTCGGTCGGTGACGCTAAATCGGGTATACTTGTCTCTAGTTGGTCGGTGCCGCTGAATCGGGTATACTCGGCTCCAGTAGTAAGTTTTCACTTGTATCGTGTGGTCATAGGCACACACCCTCTTTTTAGGGTTCCGTACCTCAAAAGGAAAACACGGAACCCTTATAGGATCACTCGTGTGTCTGTCTGTCCGTCTGTCACAGCCAATTTGCTTTGAATCTAATGGACCGATTACGTTAAAATTTGGTACATGTATTATGTATTTCCGTAACCCAAATACGGACGTGTGACGTAAATAAAAATTTCTTTAATATGGGGAATATCAAAAATGAGGGATGTTAGAAAAAAAATTGTAAGTGCTTGTGTGCTTACAAAATGAAAGTGCTTGTTGCGAGAATCTCAAATATATATTTTTTTATAACTTTAAAATAAATACATTTCAAGATATTTAAGAAAATTGATGAAAATTTACCATACAAAATTTGAAAAATATACAGAGAACGTTCCTTTACCCACAGATTACAGGAAAACCTATAAGAAGTCTTATTGGTCTTAGAACAACATGGTAAATCTCTCAATATTGTGAGTAAGTACAAATTCACATTTGCATTTGGAATGTATGGGAGAACATGTTTTTCAACTACAATGTTAACTTTGTATCAGGATAAATTCATCTATACTACGGAACCCTTCATTGTGTGTGGTCCGACATGCACTTGGCCGGTTTTTTTTCTAAAACTCGATGGTGTTATATTTACGGACGCATCAGTACAGTAAAATAAACACACAATAAAATAACACATGTAAAAATCTTTTTAACCGACTTCCAAAAGGAAGAGGTTCTCAATTCAAGTGCATGTTTTTTTTTTGTATATTTGTTACGTGATAACTCGGCCAATTATGAATTGATTTTAATTCTTCTTCTTGATTTTTTTTTTAAATTCTTTTTTTGTTTGGTAGGCTTCAGAAGTGGTCCCATATAAATTTTAATAACTTTGGTCAGGCAGTTTTTGAGTTAGCTTCAATAATACATATTTTTTCCCACTTAGTATGTGGATGATATGTTAAGTTCCTCTCACTGTTATTTACATAGCAGGTAGTGGTATTCGAATTTATGTGGGGTAAATACCACAACAAAAAGTGAAAAATAAAAACTTTTTACAAAAAAAACAACCGACTTTCAAAAAAAGTTTTTTTAAATCAAGCTTCTCTTGAACTAAAAAGTACAACATATTTATGTACGTAAACCAAAGTTTGAGACTTATCTTTAAGTGTAACCTATAGATAGTGCCATCCACGAAGACGCGCCCCACTCTTCTCCCTAATCGCTTAACAGTCAGTAATCGCGTTTAGAAAGAAGGATGGGCCCGTCTTAGTGGATGGTACTATCAATATGTTTACGTAAGTTTTATATAGTACTGTTTAGTTGAATAAAATCTTGTTTTTAAAAAGATTATTACTCTTTTATTTAGTACTTAATGCTAAAACCATTAGAATTTGATACAATATATGTTCTATCACCTTCACTCGTAAGGTACTTGTCAAGAAAAATCTAAGGAGCTTAAGGCAACAGGGCTATCTTGTCTTATTGAGTAGTTCTTATGGTGACCTTACACCAACAAACATTGCAAACTAATAAACATTGCAAGTTAAATAAAAGCCATTTTTGCAGTTAGGTGCATACACTAACATTCACATATACGCTATTCAGTGGAACCATAAACAATATAAATAGACTATTGAATCTGTTTTGATTGGACTAAAGAGTAGACGTTATAGATCATTCAGCAATTTCCAATGACTCGGTAGTTAATTTTCAGTGAAAAAATGTCAGGTATGTTTACGTTGCGTTGACTTGTTGCCGTTGGACTCCCACGCATAGAAAACTACTAATAAAATTGCCTTAAAGAGGTATCTTTGACGGATTTTATGCAAAATTTTACTAAAGTCGACGAGTCTTCCTAATATATTCAAGAACTTTGAGTTTTTTAATCAAGTTTTAATTTTGGTTCCCTTTGGGTAAACTTTTACCTCTCGTAATTCGTATCCATCATCAGTCCTAAGAGGCTTGTAAAGGTAAAGACTTCACGACTTTGAAACTTTTTTCAGGGAGTGAAGTTATTTTGGTGGTGTTGTGGTAAGGAAAATCGTAGTCTAGTAAGTAGGTAAAATAATTATTGCATAAGTGGATAAAATCACTAGAAGCTTTCTTTATTAAAATTGAGCTATCTACAATGTATTATGTTTTTTCGTAATTAAACTAGCGGTCCTGTATGGTGGGTTTTGACAACTAAAAATATATTAATTTTATATAGCAATGCGATGTATATGTTGCCTTACGTTTAGCAGTCAATATTCACGGACGTGAATGTATAAAAATGTACAAAAATCGTCTCCTGTTTTGGAAATACTGTATGTTTTTTGATGTCTTTCAGTCGTTGTTGCAAATTTATCTGACTTTTTTAACAAGTAAAAAAACTTTCACTCAAACATCGCTATCATGCTCAACTTCCGACATCTCTGCTCACCTCAAAATCTGATCTACTCCATTTATTTCCGACTAGCTGTTCGTGCCCGGCGTGTATTTCCGACTTTTCCGGTGGAATTTCCAAAAAAAAAAAAACAGCCATATGGGTCGAGCCATTCTTTATTGATGATCTATACTTGCGGCAATATATATTTATTTATATATATGTATATATTTTTTAATGTGTTCTAAATAAACTAAACGTGAATTCATGCAAGCGTAGTACTTTTTGTTAGTTTTAAACTATTTGTGTGCCAAATCCTATTAGTGGAATGATTATACATTTTTTTTTTTTGTTATACTATCTTCAATTTATTTATGCAAGCCTAGTCCTTTTTTTAGGTTACTCTCAGAAAGACGATAACTTTTTTTGCAACATCCGATTTTAATAAAACAAAACCTATATTCTGCTCCAAATTAATTTCTATCTACATGTGAACTACATGAAAATTCATTCAGTAGTTCTGAAGATGTGCGCGAACAAACAAACAGACACCGGATTCTACTGTTATATTATATGTATATAGATTATCTTCAACAAAATGACCTTGTAGCAAACTTATTTGGGTATCAGTAGAAACGTGCTCACTTAACAAGACACCACTATGTACCCGTCCTATGTGAAAGAGTCGCTACGATGCTTTTCCTAACTCCTACTTCTAGATGCACTGCATGGAAGAAAGTACAATCCTAACTAATCCTTTTTTTGTTTTGGGAATCATCAAATAACTTCTCCCGCTCTGGACGGAGCGGGAGGGCATGTCAGACTCTTGCTGACTAAAACCCACCCGTGTTCCTTCGGTCGCCTGCCCATCCAAACCATAAACATAATTGCAAAAGTGAGTTTGTTTGTTTATTACGCTTTGACGCTAAAACTGCTGAACAAATTTGGATGAAATTTGGCACTTGGGTAGCCATGACCTGGGTTAGGACATAGAATACTTTTTAGCCTGATATTCCCAAGGTATCAAGAGATATGCGGGTGAACCTGCGGGGCGCAGCTAGTACATATTATAAATGCGAAACTGTTTGTTTGTTTGTTATGCTTTCACGCTAAAATAGCTAAAAGGATTTGGACAAAATCTGGCACTTGGGTAGACCAATACCTGGGCTGGAACATAGAATACTTATTATCTCTGTAGTAAGTTTTCGTTGGATAATTTCCGAATTCCACGCGGGCGAAGCCACGGGCAAAAGCTAGTACCTACCTAATCAAATAAAAGATCGGTTCTAACTTTCGCACCATACTCAAGTGCTTCCCTATTCGACTTCGCAGGAACTCTCGGATATTGTGTCTGCTGTTTAACTTCTTTCCCAACTCTAAAACGCCATCCTATCTGCGAGAACGCTTTTTCTACGCCCTGCCCGTCCTTTTGATGCACCTTGCATATTACAGAAATCTCCTTAAATCCCCTCCCCACTCAACCGACTTCTATTCCTACTCCTTCAGTGTGCACGCGGTTCGGTTGTAGAATTCACTTCCACCTGACATTAGAGACTGATAAACAGTTGCAGTTTTTAGAAGAAGAGTGAAAGAACACTTTCTTTCCACTTCGTCAAAGTTGCATATGTATTTATTATTTTAAATTACATTTTAATGATATATATTTTAGTGATATTTATATTAGAAGTATGTATGTATGTATTCTCATATATTTATATTTAAAATAGTGAATTGTTTTTTTATTTTGTGTATGTTTTCTCTTCTGTTGTTACACACATTATCTACATTCATTCTATCTACTTTTCCATCACTGGTATGCTGGAAGAGATTTCTTTATTTAGAAATAAGCATCACCGTTTTACGTATTTGACTGTTCTTGTCTTCTTGTATGTTCATTATGTGTGTGCATTAATGATTGAATAAATAAAGATTGGTTCTAGGTATGTCCGATTAGATCATAACAACGATGGCGAAAATGGCGGGATGAGCTTTACTACATTAGAGACAACCTACTTAATGCGTGTCAGTCAAAATGGGCTAGCTATATACCTAGATAGGATATAATGGCGCCTGAATGACATTGACGTGAGGGCGTTGTTCGCAAAAAATTGTGAAATTGACCCAGCAACTGTATTGACAAAAGAAGTCAGTTAATAAGATGGCGACGTAATTCCCGATTTTAGCCACGCTTCAAAAGAACTTTAATTTACGTAGCTTTGAACATACATACGGATTTTTGTCTTTTGTTTTCACAGAGCAGACCTGTTTAATAAAAAAAAAACACTATGTAGCTTTATCGCTCTCACCGTCCACATAGGACTCTACGAAACATTAACAATACAGCACCCGAGAGAATAGTAGGAACCGGAGTCGAGTGCTCGCACAAGTAGCTAGTTAGTTACTAGTTCTACAGTACACTAGTGTTTGAGTTGAGTGCTTTACTTAGACTTGAAGATGGGAATTTGAGAAGCCAATGGTTTAATAGTACTTACCTATGTAGCTGAGTTTAATTAGGAGGTGCTTGAATAAAATTTGAATATTGTTGTACCTACTGTATTAATAATATTTACCTTATTGTTCGTTATCTGAGCGTATTCAGCTTATTTCTTGAAGGTCTTGGAGCTATTTTCTCTCAATTGTTACTTACAGGGCTCCAGGCTGTGATTATTTTAGTGCTAGTGCTACTTAAGTGAGAGAGTCGTGTCGTTAAGCTGATATCAGACGCTTCACTCGAGAGTGCATTGTAAATTTTTGTTTATTTCCACAACCACACGATAAAATTACTTGGGAATAAACGTTAACTATCTACTCCTTGCACTGCATTTTACCCGACTACGGCGAAGCAAAAAGGAGGGTTATGATTTTGTGGCCGGTTTGTATGTATGTATGTTCATCTGTTCCCTCATAACTTCTAAACTCCTCATCATAATTTGACAAATGAGGTGTAGTTGGAAGCGTCTTGATTGTCCACTGGTAATAGGTTATGTGACGTCACATTAAATTAATATGGCACCCTCTAGAAGACATACTGTCATGAACATGCTTTCATCAGTATATATTCTAAAACTTTTAAAAATGTGTGCAAAATAGCTAAAGTTCTTTACATTAGCAATAAAATAAAATCAGCTCATGATAAAATTAAAACTACCTGGCAAATAATCAATAATGAAACAGGTAGGAAAAAACAGCGTAATACTGAATTAAATTTAGAGACTGCACATGGCCCCATCAACTCAGATGTAGAAATAGCTCAGGAATTTGAAAATATTTTTGCTAATATTCCCCTTAAAACTACTGAAAATTTAAATTCATTACCCGCGCTTTTTGCCACCTTACTTAGAAATAATGTAAAAGCATGCCCTTTACAAACCCCCAGGCTGTTATAAAAGCTTTTAAAGATATTAAAATTAAATCAACAGAAGATTTATGGGGAATGTCTGTAAAAGTCTGTAAATCTATTACCGAAACCATTGCGCCCTATTTAGCTTTAATATTTTACACCAGTGTAGACCAAGGAGTATTTCCGGATCTCATGAAAAACAGTATGGTAGTTCCTTTGTTCAAATCCAGTGATAGTCAGGAACCCAACAATTATAGTCCTGTGTCAATTCTGCCAGTTCTCAATAAGGTGTTTAAAAAGTTAATGCTCAATCAAATTTTACGTCATTAAAAAAAAAAAACATATTTCATGAATACCACAACGGTTTCACTAAAGGGCGTTGTTGTACCATTGACGCTGGTGTCACTCTAATAAAGAACATTTTTCAATGCCTGGGAAGAAGCAAAATATGCTATTGGAATCTTTAGCGACCTCTCGAAGGCTTTCGATTGCGTAAACCATGAAACACTTCTGCTGTAACTAGAACACTAAGGGATTAGGAATACAGCTCTTGATTTACTAAAATCATACCTGAAAGATAGAAAGGTTAAAGTTCAAGTAAACGGCGTAAACTCATTAGGGTCTGAAATGGCAATGAGCGTTCCTCAAGGTTCGATATTGGGTCCATTCCTCTTTTTAGTTTACATTAATGATTTACCACCATTACTTCAAAATCAACCAAAGATGGTGTTATTTGCAGATGACACATCATTGATCTTTAAAATAGACCGACGGTCACAAAATCTTGACTACGTAAAAAACTCTATTCTTCAGGTCCAAGATTGGTTTACGGTAAATAATTTGGTACTTAATGAGAAAAAAATCAAATGCATTAGATTTAAATTACCGAATGTTAGAAGTAGCGAATGTGATATCATATTGAATGGAGAAAAACTGGAATTTAGTAATCAAACAGTTTTCCAAGGAATCACGCTAGATGAGAAATTACAATGGGGACCTCATATAACATCTCTTGCGGCTAAGCTCGGCCGCTTATGCTGTTAGAAAGATAAGATAGTTAACAGATATAGAAACTGCGCGTTTGGTATATTTTCGCTTCTTCCACAGCAATATGTCGTATGGCATTTTACTGTGGGGTTGGGCTGCTGACATTGAATCCATCTTTATTTTACAAAAGAGAGCTGTCAGAGCCATTTATAATCTATGTCGTCGCGAACTATTTAAAAAGGTTAATATTATGATAGTACCTTGCCAATTCATCTATGAAAATATTATGTATGTAAGCAAAAAATGTACTTCTCTTTAATAAGTGATAGACATAACTTTAATACTAGAAATAAATATAAAAAAGATCAACCATTTTTCGGATTATCTAAAGCACATACATCTTTTATGGGGTACTGTGTTAAATGTTACAACAAAATATCTTGTGATATATTACAATTAACTGAAAGAAAATTTAAAACTCATAATAAAAGTACTATTTATAAACAAACATTATTACAGATTAGAGAATTATATCCAAGATAAGAATACTTGGAAACATGCTGGTCTCCATAGGACAATTTAGAGTCTAGACAAAATCAAACTGGTTGCTAATTTAACTGTATAATTTATTATTATTAT